>OZ019979.1:25123591-25581091 GCA_963970395.1 Ephialtes manifestator
TTTTTTTTTTTTTGTTATTGTTTACCGAGGTGATATTGAGCGTTTGGATGAAAAAGGAATGAAAAACACAACGCAAAGAACCGAAAAGACAATAATAAATATCCAAGACTATTTTTCATTCCCTTTCCTTAAACCTTACACCTCGAAATAAAAAAAAAAACAAAATCGTTTTTTCCTTATCTATTTACGCCATCATATAAACAAGATCATGGTCGAAATTTTTTTTTCTCGTAAACTTTCATTTTTTATCATCATCAATTTTTTTTAATTAAAAAGGAATTATTTTCGCTGTATTTTTTAAAATTTTCCAGTGTATTTTTTAGACCATTTTCGTTCCTATTTCAATTATCTTTCAAATGCAAAATTTCACGAGTGACGAAAGCTGCAAAGTACACACAAAATCATCAATGACATAAACCAGCGTCAAGCGCTCGGATCGATAAACAAAACAAAATTCTTACATTCACGCTTGTGTGTTATCCAAAAAAATCCGTGGAAGTTCCTTTTTATAACAAACAATTAAACCATCAGAAATACGCGTATCACAAATCACTACTTGTTCCTATAATATCCTTGTTTTTTTCTTTTTTTTTTTTTGTTATTGTTTACCGAGGTGATATTGAGAGTTTGGATGGGAAAGGAATGAAAAACGCAACGCAAGGAACCGTGCGTACGGTGCGCCGCGTGCCGCGCGACTGCTGTCGTGTCGGTTCCCTATCCTATCGTGGCCATTCTCGGATTTTCCGTCTCCCTCTTGCCCGAACGTTAGCAGCGTCTCCCTTTTCGGGCCGACCAAGCTGCGTCTTTTTCCCACCCACGCTGGTCGATCCTGCTTCTACTTTTGCTTCTGCTTTTGCTGTTGCTGCTGTTGGGTCGTCGTTTTAGCCGCTGCGTCGTCGCTTCTTTCGTTCGCTCCCTCTTCTTGGTCGTCTCCTTCGTCTCGTTTCATCGCAGGGCCGAATGCTCTTCATCGTCGTTGAGCCCCAGTGTGCCGTTTTGATCGTCATTGGTGCACAAGTGAAAGCTGAAGAGAGAGGGAAATAACATTTCGTTTGATTAATCCTCTGCTTATTGCACTCGTTTCGATCGAAAGGGATTTTTACCCCCACGATACAATTTTTACTACATTTCGATGATACTGGAAAATATTGTATTCAATTACCTGATAATATTGCTTATTTTTCTATTTTTTCTATTTTATTTTATTATATTTTCTTCCTGAAAATATTGTTTATTTTTCTTTTTTTAAATTTTATTTAATTATATTTTCGACCTGAAAATATTATGTATTTTTCTATTTTTTTTAAATTTTATTTAATTTTATTTTCGACCTGAAAATATTGTTTATTTTTCTATTTTTTTTTCTATTTTATTTTATTATATTTTCTTCCTGAAAATATTGTTTATTTTTCTATTTTTTTTTAATTTTATTTAATTATATTTTCGACCTCAAAATATTGTTTATTCTTCTATTTTTTAATTTATTTTATTTAATTATATTTTCGACCTGCAGATATTGTTTATTTTTCTATTTTTTTTTAAATTTTATTTTATAATATTTTTGACCTGCAGATATTGGTTATTTTACAATTTTTTTATTTTTATTCTTTAGTCTTTTTTTTGCTTAAATACGACATTGGCACTAAAACATATTTCTTAATAACAATTAACAATATTTTTCAAGGGACTTATGTCGTTCACTGAAAAATAAATAAATAAATATTGCATAAATTTTACAGTATCGGTTCGAAATATTGATGTAATGTTATCGGTAACAATATTACATATAAAATTGCAATAATATTGTATAAGCTTTTAATGGTAATAAACAATATTTTCATTATTAAACTTTCACTTTAATTAATTATATGGTTATTGATTGGTCGGTTGGTGGCGTTGGCGCCGCGTGGACGTGTCCGCGGCAGGGTCCGCTGCTTTTGGAAAATATTTGGTGGACGGAACAGAGCCCACCATTAAAAGGCATACCAAAGTGTCGGGAATAAGACAGAGTATACGGGGAAGTGTTATCTAAAGGAAATATTATGTGCTGAACAAGACTGAGAACTTTCTGTGTGGCTTTCTTGCGTGAGGTTAGCCGGCCGGGAATAGGGCAAGATGGCGGCGAGGAATCTGGAAATAAGAAAGCAGCGGTAGATGGCGCTGAGATACGGAAATTGGCAGTCGATAAGGAAGGAAACCGAGACCCGTTATCCAACAACAACCGACCAGGGTAGAAGATATACGGAAAATCGAGAAGAAAATTAAGGTTGTTGATCAACGGCATTAGGAAGGGGATAGGTGAGGTGATGTGCGGGGTGTGGGGCAGGCACGGCAGGCGGAGCGACGTCAGCTCACTTCGCATAGTTTCACGATGTATTGTCTAACATTTTTTGTAATTTTTCTTCAAAAACACTTATAACCCCACAAAAAAGTTACACCGTCATAATCCTCAGACTCTGCACTGTATAATATGCGTTTTTCATAAAGCTGGCAATTCCCACACGAAAGATATAAAGAAATAAATGTGGTCGGTGATGCCTCACGCTATACAACCAATGTATATCTACGTGCTATTTGGTATCAATTTTAACGTTCAATATCTCGAAAAAGAATGTTATAATCGGTTTAAACTTTTTTAGCAGTCGATGAAGAAAACCTTCACCCACGGTCTTATATACAGGTCTTGAAACTCATCCGAATTCACGTGGTGGGGGAAGTATGCTTACGTTAAATTTTTTGTTTCCCGAAGCTGCCACTATCTGGCGCTAGTGTGAGAGTAAGGTTGCCGAACACAACCTCAAAATTCTCGAAATTTTCGTAATTTTCAGAATTCACCAAGTGATTACTTATTTCAATTGAGTCCTCCATGAAATAAGTTTTACGTGTGAGTGAATCGTGTATAGTGGGCGTTACGATGACGTATAAGCCATGTGTTATACCAAAGTATAAAATGGGCTAAATTGACGAACGAATAAAGATTTTGAGCATGCCTGGTTTTTCTTTATTTTACCTTACAATCGATTACCACCAATTTCTTACGAGGTTATTCTTAATTTTCCTACTCATTATGAAGTGGTGATACCTACAAACAATGCGAAAATGATTTACGTTCATCTTGCAAGCTTTTTGAAAGATCACTTGGGTTGAAGGGAATCTGTTCATTTCCGAGAAATACTGTTGCCACAGTCATTTTTCATTGAATTTTATCCAATTCTCGCGCACATTCTACAAATATGTCATGTTAGCAAGTGATTCGGTTATGAGGGTTAGAAAGAGATGACAGAATCATTCTATCTCTCTCCCACACAACCTTACTCTATCGCTGGCGCTACTAGTGGTCGCAACAGGAATTATATTTCATATTTTAAGCGACGTACCCCCACTACACAAGTTTCAAGACCTGTATGTAAGACCGTGGTCGGGAATAAGACACAGTATACGGGGAAGTGTTATCTAAAGGAAATATTATGTGCTGAACAAGACTGAGAACTTTTTGTGTGGCTTTCTTGCGTGAGGTTAGCCGGCCGGGAATAGGGCAAGATGGCGGCGAGGAATCTGGAAATAAGAAAGCAGCGGTAGATGGCGCTGAGATACGGAAATTGGCAGTCGATAAGGAAGGGAACCGAGACCCGTTATCCAACAACAACCGACCAGGGTAGAAGATATACGAAAAATTGAGAAGAAAATTAAGGGAAGTAGCTGGAAACAGAAATGTTGCAGGAGATACTGGGAAAAATTCCGGATATGCGGAAGCGGAAGAAGAGAACATCTGGAATCAAGAACATGGAGCAAATAGTGAAATTGAGAGGGAACATTATAAGAAAAGCATTGTGGAGAAATAGAAGAGAAGAGAACTAAAGAAGAAGCGGGAAGAAGATAGCAGGGAAACAATATTTTGGGAAAGTCTACATCGACGGAACAACGAGGAAAGGATAATCGGAAATGTCAACAGCGGCGGAATGAACGAGGGAAGAAGGGGAAAGAAGACAGTAGCGAAACAATATTTTGGAAAAGTGAACATCGACGGAATAATGAAAAAAGGATACAGACTATGTGCGTTTCAGAGGAAATCGGAGAGGATTATGGTGATTAACGGGAACAGGAATAAAAAATTTAAAAAAGGAATGTGATCTATTGTTAGTTAGGTTAAGAGAATAGGAATGCCAGAGAAATAAAGTGTATTACGAGGTGTCCTATGTACCTGCTAAGTTTTAGAATAACGCAGAAAAATTAGGGAAAAACTGTGGTGTGGAAAATCGGCAATATAAATATAGGTGTAAGGGTATGATGTAGTATATTTGGCAATACCAAAAATGTATTTTTGATATGTATGGGAAGGGAAACTGTAAACACCGAATAGGGTATACATGGAAATAAAACTACTACTATATTGTTATTGATTTACGTGACAACAATATTATTGATTAAAACAGAAAAATAAGTGTCCTGGCAATGTTTATATTTTACTTTTTTTAATTTCAAGGCGATTCGTACTACAATTCAGATCAGCTGTGAGAAGAGTAACAAATCAAGATAAGCAAAGTGTCACTCACTTTTTTAAAAAAATTCATACGTTATATCTTCAAAATTATCTCTGAAAAATAATTTCCCATGTCGTAAGAATTCTTGAAAAATATTTACGAAGAATCATTCTAAATTATCATTTAAATTATCATAAAATGTTACTCTTCGACAGAAAGATTCGAAAATATTTCCGAACTAATTTTCAACAATATTATATAAAATTTAAATTGTTATTTTACGATCAAATATTTTGCAATAATCGATCACAACATTGCATCAATGTTTGATCGTGATGAAATGTTAGGAACAATTTTTATAATATTCCTCCAATATTCTGTGCTATATGTTGGAACCTGCAAAGCCCGAAATTCATCACTGTAGACGTTCTTTGCTATATGCTTATTTTCTCACTTTCTCTCTTTCTCTCTCTGGTTTTCACTGCGGGATATCCAAGATACGCGCTCGTTCCTCGTCTTGTAGTGGATACACCCACAGGACGACGACTCCGGGCGCGCTCCGACTGTTCTACACATGCTGATGTCCCCGACGAGGGTCAGCAGACGCGACGCGTTGGCGAACTACATATACAACAACTACTCCATTCGAGCTCTCCAAGCGGAAGAACCATCATCGGGCTCTCGATTATTTGAGACTATCGCCATTTATTCAGGTTATTCGTTTCGCGATGGTGCACAATTACGTAGTCTGCATTGTACCGAAAAGGAAACGCCTTTTTTGCTTCCTCGAAGAGGAAGCTTTGTTTTCATGACTTTTTTTTTCATTTTCAGGACATCCAGAGTGATCCACAATATCGAGAAAAGTTATTTGGAAAAATGTTCTTATGTATGATTGTGTGAGTATGTGATTGTGTGAATATGTGATTGTGTGATTGTGTGTGTGATTGTATGTTTCTGTGATTGTGTGATTGTCTGAATATGTGATTGTGTGATTGTGTGTGTGATTGTATGTTTCTGTGATTGTGTGATTGTGTGAGTGGGTGATTGTGTGATTGTGTGATTGTGTGATTATGTGATTGTGTGATTGTGTGAGTGTGTGAGTGTGTGATTGTGCGATTGTGTGAGTGTGTGATTGTGGGATTGTGTAATTGTGTGATTTTGTGACTTTGTGATTGTGTGAGTGTGTGATTGTGTGACTTTGTGATTGTGTGAGTGTGTGATTGTGTGATTGTGTGATTATGTGAGTGTGTGATTATGTGATTATGTGATTGTGTGATTGTGTGATTGTGTGAGTGTGGGATTGTGTGATTGTGTGATTATGTGAGTGTGTGATTGTGTGAGTGTGTGATTGTATGATTGCGTGATTGTGTGTCTTTGTGATTGTGTGATTGTGTGATTGTGTGATTGTGTGATTATGTGATTGTGTGATTGTGCGATTGTGTGATTGTGTGGCTTTGTGATTGTGTGATTATGTGATTGTGTGACTTTGTGAGTGTGTGATTGTATGTTTGTGTGATTGTGTGATTGTGTGAGTGTGTGATTGTGTGATTGCGTGATTGTGTGTCTTTGTGATTGTGTGATTGTGTGATTATGTGATTGTGTGATTGTGTGATTGTGTGAGTGTGTGATTGTGCGATTGTGTGAGTGTGTGATTGTGGGATTGTGTAATTGTGTGACTTTGTGATTGTGTGAATGTGGATTGTGTGATTGTGTGACTTTGTGACTTTGTGATTGTGTGAGTGTGTGATTGTGTGATTATGTGAGTGTGTGATTGTGTGATTATATGATTGTGTGATTGTGTGATTGTGTGAGTGTGGGATTGTGTGATTGTGTGAGTGTGTGATTGTGTGATTTTGTGATTGTGTGAGTGTGTGATTGTATGATTGTATGATTGTCTGATTGCGTGATTGTGTGATTGTGTGATTGTGTGATTGTGTGATTATGTGATTGTGTGATTGTCCGATTGTGTGATTGTGTGGCTTTGTGATTGTGTGATTGTGATTGTGTGAGTGTGATTGTGTGATTATGTGACTTTGTGATTGTGTGATTGTGTGATTGTGTGACTTTGTGATTGTGTGACTTTGTGATTGTGTGATTGTGCGATTGTGTGAGTGTCTATGATTGTGTGAGTATGTGATTATGTGACTTTGTGATTGTGTGATTGTATGACTTTGTGATTGTGTGATTGGGTGACTTTGTGATTGTGCGATTATGCGATTGTGTGAGTGTGTGTGATTGTGTGATTATGTGATTGTGTGATTGTGCGATTGTGTGATTGTGTGGCTTTGTGATTGTGTGATTGTGATTGTGTGATTGTGATTGTGTGATTGTGATTGTGTGAGTGTGATTGTGTGATTATGTGACTTTGTGATTGTGTGATTGTGTGACTTTGTGATTGTGCGATTGTGTGAGTGTCTATGATTGTGTGAGTATGTGATTATGTGACTTTGTGATTGTGTGATCGTATGACTGTGATTGTGTGATTGGGTGACTTTGTGATTGTGCGATTATGTGATTGTGTGAGTGTGTGTGATTGTGTGATTCTGTGATTATGTGATTGTGTGATCGTTTGCGAATATGTGCGATTGTGTGTGTGTGTGAGTGTGAGTGTGAGTGTTGAATCTCTTATAACTCAAGAACCTTTCGGTTGAGCGTACATTTGGCACACAAGTGAAGTATCTGCGCGTCTTTAATTGTTGCAATTTTTTAAAAATGTATGCAAAATTATTACTTTTATAACTTATTGAATTTATCCAAAAAAGTGCATGGAGGTTAGAGATTATATTTATTTTAGCAGTCCACAAGCGCATTGTTTTTAAATCAATTATTTTTTTTTATGTGTTGTTTTTTTTCAGTTTTGATTTTTATGGAAGGCCGTAAGGGACGTCAAACTTTCTGAAATATTTTTATCGCGTTAGCACTTCAACCACAATTAAATTCTGGGTTATTACTGGCTGAAGTACCGTGGAATGCCTCAGATATGAATTTAGGCCAAGTGAAATGAGAAGATGGTTAAGTAGAAGGTTAAACACGCTGTCTACAAGAATAAGTAAATGGTTAATGGACTTGATATAAAAAGTTTTAACCTCCCTAAAAAAAAAATATATACTTACAGCAGCCCCTCTGTAAATGCGCAGCTCTTTACTACATCTTTATTTAAAAAATGAGGTTAATGAAGATAAATCTGGGTCATCATAAAAATATTTATGAATAATTTTAGTCATAATTCAGTTGCACAAATTCAAAGACTTTTATTTTACACAATATAACAAATCCAGAAGCTCTAACCTACGGTTTACATTTTGTATGCAAATTTTCCAATTTCAAAATGAGACAAAAAAAATTCAAAATTAAAAAGATTAAGTATGCAGTTTTTTTCCCTCTTCATTAATTAACCGCATATTCGCAGATAAATTGCGTGCAGGTGCATCGTACTTTGCAAATTTTTATTAATCGTCCATTTATTTTTCTTATAAATCGACGATTAATAATAATTATATAAAATATGGTGGGCACAAGCTTCGGGGAAAAACAGAGCTCTATGTATACGTTTTTACTCTGCATACGCTTAAGGTCAGACATGACAGAGGCGCAGGGAAAGAGAGAGAGGGAAATATCGTCGATAAAGGCTCGAGGATCGCTAGCCAAACGCAAAAGCTATGCCTGTCGAGGCTTTTGCAAATATTGTTCCGACCGGAGAAGCGCATGTTGCCCCAGACGCAATAACTTTGCGTCTATAAAAGTATTCGGGGAACGAGGCAGAATATTGCCAGGGCTAACCAGAATTTTTTAGAATGAAAAAAAAAAACACTTTTGCACTGCCGATACTTTGCATGAAAAAAAAAAAAGGTTTCCTATCAAAGTCGCAATTCGCAAAAAGCTCTATCTTCATGTCTATAAAAATATTGCATCGTTAACCCTAAAGGATGTTCACTTTTTTTTGCCTCCGAATGATAACATACATTGCAAAAATGTTCATTATAAAAATTAATATATGAAATGTTTGTAATTATGATTTTTATCATTTTTATAATTGTAAATTATACAATAAAATTTTTCGACAATTTTTTTGTTCCATAAAATCTCAACCGATTTACCGATTTTTCTCAAATTCAATATCAAGTGTTCCATAAATGCTTCCAAGTTTGTGAAAAAATCAAGAAAATCGTCGCAATCAAATGCAGTGACACGATTTTTTTTTGATAATTTCAAAATTCCATAAAATCTCAACCGCTTTACCGATTTTTTTCATATTCAATACCAAATATTGCATAAATGCTTCCTGGTTTGTCAAATAATCAAGAATATCGTCGCAATCAAATGCAATGACACAAATTTTTCAACAATTTCAAAATACCATAAAAACTGAACCGATTTACCGATTTTTCTCAAATTCAATACCAAATATTGCATAAATGCTTCCTGGTTTGTCAAACAATCAAGAATATCGTCGCAATCAAATGCAATGACACAAATTTTTCGACAATTTCAAAATACCATAAAATCTGAACCGATTTACCGATTTTTCTGAAATTCAATATCAAGTATTGCATAATTGCTTCCAAGTTTGTAAAAAAATCAAGAAAATCGTCACAATCAAATGCAATGAGATACATTTTTTGACAACTTTTTAATTCGATAAAATCTGAACCGATTTACCGATTTTTCTCAAATTCAATACCAAATATTGCATAAATGCTTCCAAGTTTGTCAAGAAATCAAGAAAATCGTCGCAATCAAATGCAATAAAACAAATTTTTTGATAAATATAAAATTTCATTTAATCGCAACCGATTTACCGATTTTTCGCAAATTCAATACCAAATATTGCATAAATGCTTCCAAGTTTGTCAAGAAATCAAGAAAATCGTCGCAATCTAATGTAATAACACAAATTTTTTTACTAATTTTTTAATTCGTTAAAATCTAGACCGATTTACCGATTTTTTTCGAATTCAATACCAAGTATTGCATATATGCTTCCAAGTTTGTCAAAAAATCAAGAAAGTCGTCGCAATCAAATGCAATGACACAAATTTTTTGAAAAATTTTTTAATTCGATAAAATCTAAACCGATTTACCGATTTTTCTCAAATTCAATACCAAAAATTGCATAAATGCTTCCAAGTATGTCAAAAAATCAAGAAAATCTTCGCAATCAAATGTAATGACACAAATTTTTTGATAATTCAAAAATTCCATAAAATCGAAACCGCCTTACCGATTTTTTTTCAAATTCAATACTAAATGTTGCATAACTGCTTCCAAGTTTGTAAAAAAATCAAGAAAATCGTCGCAATCAAATGCAATAACGCAAATTTTTCGATAATTTAAAAATTCCATAAAATCTGAACCGATTTAACGATATTTTTCAAATTCAATACCAAATGTTGCATAAATAATTCCAAATTTAACAAAAAAATCAAGAAAAACGGAATTAAATGCAATAACCGAAATTTTTCGACAATTTAAAAATTCCATAATATCTCAAACGCTTTACCGATTTTTGTCAAATTCAGTACCAAGTGTTGCATAAATGCTTCCAAAAATAAAATAAAAAAACAAAAAAAATATAAACGCTTTGTAAAAAAAAAAAATATAAAAAAATCGTCGCCGTGGTTTGCAATTTAATTCAGCGATCTAAAAATATATTGGCATCATTTTCAACGATGATTCCGGGATAAAAGGAAACTGGACCACCCGGATCTCATCATAGAAAGTCTGAGTTGAGCGAGGCAAAGTTTGATGAGCTCTGGTAGCTCTGGTCTCGTAGTAACTCTGCCGAAGACTCGTCTTTCAGCGCATCTCCTTCGTTTACTCCACATCTATTAGCGGTAGTCGCTGCGAAATGATCGTTAAACTGGCGCGGCACCGAGACACGACGACTGACTTTGGGCCAATGACCAGTTGCATCCTCTCACCCCGGGAGTGTTAGTTTGATAAAGTCCTCGCAGCGAGCGAGAACGCGAGCGATAACCCACGAGATGAATTCATCCTGCCAATAGCTGGTGGGCGCCGGCGATGACGTTTTACACGCTGCAGGAAACGGCCCCGGAACTCCGGCGCTTACGTCTAAATTTTTGCCTAAAGAAAAACGAAAGATCACCTACCGACAGACGATTCCTTAAGGGGTAACTTCACTCTAGCGACAAAAAAAAAGGTCTAACTTTGACAATTTATTTTGAGAAAATGAAAAAAGGAATAGGATTTCTTATCAGAGGGTTTATTTAACACATATTGAAGTACGAATAGAATTTTTTTTATTATCATTTTAATACAAAATGGCGGCGACACAGGCCATCTTGAAAATCGTCCTTTTTTTTAAACACCTTCACGGGAGGACGGTTTTTTTTTGTAAAGTATAAGACCTGGAACGAAAAAGAAAAATGTTTTTTAATCTACATACTATTGGTTATGGAACTACCTAGGGATTTTTTTTAAAATCAAATTTTGTAGCAATGGTGCGCTTTTGAACAAATGAATCGATTTTTTGCCAAAAAATAAGCAGTAAATTGTTTATTAAAGAAAAAAGTTTACGTTAAATTAAAAAAACGACTACGTACTTCGATAGAGAATATAATTGTGAAGCTACTGTCAAAATTTCCCTTAAGGGGTAACACAACTCTAGCGCTAAAAAAAAAAGGTCTAACTTTGGCAATTTATTTTGGGAGTATGAAAAAAGGAATCGGATTTCTTTACAGATGGTTTATTTAACACATATTGAAGTATGAAAAGAGAATTTTTTATTATCATTTTGATGTAAAATGGCGGCAACACAGGCCATCTTGAAAATCGTCCTTTTTTTTAAACACCTTTACGGGCGGACGGTTTTCTCGTAAAGTATAAGACCTGGAACAAAAAACCAAATTTTTTTAAAATCTATATATTATTGACTATGGAACTACCTAGGGATTTTTTTTTAAATCAAATTTTGTAGAAATGGTGCGCTTTTGAAAAAATGAATCGATTTTTTACCAAAAAATAAGCAGTAAATTGTTTATTAAAAAAAAAGTTTACGTTAAATAAAAAAAACGGCTACGTACTTCGATAGAGAATATAATTGTGAAGCTACTGTCAAAATTTCCCTTAAGGGGTAACACAAATCTAGCGCTAAAAAAAAAAGGTCTAACTTTGACAATTTATTTTGGGAAAATGAAAAAAGGAATAGGATTTCTTTTCAGAGGGATAATTGAAGACATATTGAAGTATGAAAAGAATTTTTTTTATTATCATTTTAATACAAAATGGCGGCGACACAGGCCATCTTGAAAATCGTCCCTTTTTTTAAACACCTTCACGGGAAGACGGTTTTCTCGTAAAGTATAAGACCTGGAGCAAAAAATCAAATTTTTTTATAATCTATATACTATTGCCTATGGAACTACCTAGGGATTTATTTTTAAATCAAAATTTGTAGCAATGGTGCGCTTTTGAACAAATGAATCGATTTTTTGCCAAAAAATAAGTAGTAAATTGTTTATTAAAAAAAAAGTTTACATTAGATAAAAAAACGGCTACGTACTTCGATAGAGAATGTAATTGTGAAGCTACTGCCAAAATTTCTCTTAAGGGGTAACACAACTCTAGCGACAAAAAAAAGGTCTAACTTTGACAATTTATTTTGGGAAAATGAAAAAAGGAATAGGAATTCTTTTCAGAGGGATTATTGAAGACATATTGAAGTATGAAAAGAAAATTTTTTATTATCATTTTGATACAAAATGGCGGCGACACAGGCCATCTTGAAAATCGTCCCTTTTTTTAAACACCTTCATGGGAAGACGGTTTTCTCGTAAAGTATAAGACCTGGAGCAAAAAACCAAATTTTTTAATAATCTATATACTATTGCCTATGGAACTACCTAGGAATTTATTTTTAAATCAAAATTTGTAGCAATGGTGCGCTTTTGAACAAATGAATCGATTTTTTGCCAAAAAATAAGCAGTAAATTGTTTATTAAAAAAAAAGTTTACATTAGATAAAAAAACGGCTACGTACTTCGATAGAGAATGTAATTGTGAAGCTACTGTCAAAATTTCTCTTAAGGGGTAACACAACTCTAGCGACAAAAAAAAAAGGTCTAACTTTGACAATTTATTTTGGGAAAACGAAAAAAGGAATAGGAATTATTTTCAGAGGGATTATTGAAGACATATTGAAGTATGAAAAGAAAATTTTTTATTATCATTTTGATACAAAATGGCAGCGACACAGGCCATCTTGAAAATCGTCCCTTTTTTTAAACACCTTCATAGGAAGACGGTTTTCTCGTAAAGTATAAGACCTGGAGCAAAAAACCAAATTTTTTTATAATCTATATACTATTGGCTATGGAACTACCTAGGGATTTTTTTTTAAATCAAATTTTGTAGAAATGGTGGGCATTTGAAAAAATGAATCGATTTTTTGCCAAAAAATAAGCAGTAAATTGTTTATTTAAAAAAAAGTTTACATTAAATTAAAAAACGGCTAGGTCATTCGATAGGGAATGTAATTATGAAGCTACTGTCAAAATTGCAAATCGATTCATGCAACGGTGTTCAAGTAATACGGCCTCTCAGTTTGAAAAAAGTGCACCTTGGCGCTCGGAAAAATAGGTATAAAAAAAAACACTTTTTTTTGGCGCAGCTATTAAGTATATAAATTAATTTTTATTTTATATATTTACATAGACGTTTTATGAATAATTTGAAATAATAACGAATAAAATTTTTTTTTAAATGACGGAGATATGAGCCAATAATTAGGACTCTCTTTTCAAAATTCTTGATAATGTTATACTTATTTTCTCGGTCAGGCATTGTCTGAAAAATAAAAAATATTTTTTTTCTTATTTAGCAAGGTAATAGCTAAGACTCAACAAAGGGAAAAATTTTAAAAATAATTTTTGTAGAAATGACAGCTGTTTGAAAAAAAATTCCAATTTTTATTGAAATTTTGAGTTTAATAAATTTATAACTTATGAACATGGCACCCAATCAAAAAAATCCTACGTCAAGTCTTAGATAATATTATAAAGAATACGTGTTACAAATTTTAACAAAATCGGTTGAGTAGATTTTAAGATATCTTGTACGGCAGTTTGAAAAAAGTAGTTTCGAGAAAAACGCAAAAGAAAAAAAGACAAATTTTTGAAAATCTCAAGGTGTTGTAAGAGAGAATCGAGAGAATCTCAATGGAATGTAAATCCTAAAAAAATCAATCATAAAAAAGATGCTGAAAAGATGCATAATAATAATTCAAAAATTTTATTAACAATAACTACCGAAAAAAAAATTATTTAACAAACAACCCGGCAGAAAAACATTTTTTAAAAATTACTAGAATTAATATGCGAATGATTATTTACAATTTTTTATTTGCCCAATTTATTAATTAATTACACTCATATTTTTTCAGTCAAGATTTTTAAAAAATGTTATTAAATTATTTTTATTGTTTTATTTCCACATAGAATAAAATAAAAAATTTAATTTCCTCGTATTCCTATTTTCTATTTCTCTATCTATAGCCATAAAAAAATAGTTAATCGATTACAATTGTAGATACTTTAAGAGCGGAAAATATAATTCCATTGCGAAAGAATTGCAATCTATCAAACGTCCAAGGTCTTGACTCATTCATCTTCTCATAGTTTACGAAGGAAGTCAACTGAATGAATAAAAAATATATATATCCGAACGACGTGTAGTAGTACTCAGCGGCAAATAAGCGATAGATGCCAATGTAAACGGAGAGACAAAGACTTAACAGAAAAGAGGCAGAAAGAGAAAAAGAGAGAGAAGAAGAGTATAAAACGTTACACGCAAAACATTGATACAGGGAGTAGTATCAAAATGATTCAGAGTCGCGACAGACCGGAAGCGACTGATTGTTCGGAAGGGTGGTGACCTCTGTATCCCGTAGTTCTGACGAGGGTCAAACGCCTTTTTGCCAATTAACTTCGATAAGTCGAGAGCAAATGAGAATTAAAGTCGTGACTATGCGCATCTGCGTTACAGGTTTAATGTCTTCGTTTCAACCGTCGCAATCGTTACATTTCTTGATGACCTACAAAGTCCTTTTTTTTTGCTGGGTCTAAAAATAATTTTTAGACCCAGCAGATTTTTATATTAATGATATGAATTTAAAAAATTGGTGAATTGAAAATTAAAAATGAAAATTAAAAAATGAAAATTGGTAAAAAGAAGGAATGAAATTACTTAGCAATTTAAGGAGGTTAGAGCGCTCCACACTAGTAAAATCAGTGCTAAATTTTTAAAAGCGTTTCTACAATTTCAGATGGTTTAATAATCTGTTCCAAGGTGTTAATCACATAGCAGCATTAGTTCTTGATATTCAAATACATTCGCAGCTGTGATATCAACAGTAAATCGATCAATATCTGCAAATTTCCGAGGTTATGTTTTTTCATCCAGTTTTTTAAAAGGGTAAACCGTAATATCAGTCCGATTATGACGACCAATAGCTCATTTTGTTTACTAAAAGATATTCTATCGATTGGCCGTCTATTTTTTAAAATCGCATTAGTAGTTCAAAAGATACAATCGTTTGTTTATCCTATCATAACCTAACATCAAGTATACAAATGGCTGTAACTTTTGAACGACTGATACTATAGAAAATCCGGACGGTCAATCGATTAAGGATCTTCCACTGATCAAAATGAGCTATGTTTCGTCATAATCGGACTGATATTACGGTTTACCCTTTTGCAAAACTGGATGAAAAAACATGAGATCGGAAATTTGGCGATATTGATCGATTTATTGTTCATATTACAGCTGTGAATGTATTTGAATATCAAGAACTAATGCTGCTATGTGATTAACACCTTGGAACAGATTATTAAACCATCTGAAATTGTAGAAACGCTTTTAAAAATTTGGCACTGATTTGACTAGTGTGGAGCGCTCCAACCTCCTTAAAAGATGATGCATGTATATTTGGATTTAAAAGATGGAAAAATGAAGGAAATAGTTTTGAAGGGATTTTTTGAAGGAAAATGAAAACACACGAGTTGAAATTTAGACCCTCTTCAAAACCTAAATGTAGCAGGCCCGCAGGGTAAATGGAGGTTTCTCTACTTCTTTGACACTCGTCAAAACCTCTGAAAATGGCAGATATTACCTGAATGGAGTAAACGGAGTCTAATGTAGACTGAAATTCTTATGTTTCGACCTCCAATTAGGTTGTACAGAGTGAGATGAGGTTCTTAGAACTTTGTATAAACCTCCAAAAGTGGCATATTTTACCCATTTTAATTCAACGAAGAGTTTTGGAAGGGTTTAAATTTTAATTCAGGCGGAAACGGATAAAAGACACTTTGATAAAAAATCAAGGTATAAATGCTTGGAACGGGTGTTTTCTCTGGTGGAATATGCGTCTTGAGAATGACAGTGAAGGCCAAAATTTGATATCTAAAAGAAAAAAAATTTAGGTTGGTTTTTCCGAACGGAAGTCGGATCTGGGAATTCCGAAATCAGAACCGACCAAAAGTGACTTTTTTAAAAATCATCGTAAAAAGACATGTAACCGGTACTTTCTGAGGTACAACATGCGACTTGAGAACGATAGTGAAGACCAAAATTCGATATCTTGAAGAAAATAAAATTTAGGTTCTTTACGTTGGATTTTCTGACCAAAAGTAAGATCTCTGAAAAACCGACCAAAAGTGACTTTTTCAAAAAGCATCGTAAAAAGGCATGTAACCGGTACTTTCTGAGGTACAATATGCGACTTGAGAACGATAGTGAAGGCCAAAATTCGATATCTTGAAAAAAATAAAATTTAGGTTCTTTAGGTTGGATTTTCCGACCAAAAGTCGGATCTGTGAAAAACCGACCAAAAGTGACTTTTTTTTAAATCATCATAAAAAGGCATGTAACCGGTACTTTCTGAGGTACAATATGCGACTTGAGAACGATAGTGAAGGCCAAAATTCGATATCTTGAAGAAAATAAAATTTAGGTTCTTTAGGTTGGATTTTCCGACCAAAAATAAGATCTGTGAAAAATCGACCAAAAGTGACTTTTTTTTTAAATCATCGTAAAAAGGTATGTAACCGGTCCTTTCTGAGGTACAATATGCGACTTGAGAACGATAGTGAAGGCCAAAATTCGATATCTTGAAGAAAATAAAATTAGGTTCTTTAGGTTGGATTTTCCGACGAAAAATAAGATCTGTGAAAAACCGACCAAAAGTGACTTTTTTTAAAATCATCGTAAAAAGGCATGTAACCGGTACTTTCTGAGGTACAATATGCGACTTGAGAACGATAGTGAAGGTCAAAATTCGATATCTTGAAGAAAATAAAATTTAGGTTCTTTAGGTTGGATTTTCCGACCAAAAATAAGATCTGTGAAAAACCGACCAAAAGTGACTTTTTCAAAAATCATCGTCAAAAGGCATGTAACCGGTACTTTCTGAGGTACAATATGCGACTTGAGAACGATAGTGAAGGCCAAAATTCGATATCTTGAAGAAAATAAAATTTAGGTTCTTTAGGTTGGATTTTCCGACCAAAACTAAGATCTGTGAAAAATCGACCAAAAGTGACCTTTTTTTAAAATCATCGTAAAAAGGCATGTAACCGGTACTTTCTGAGGTACAATATACGACTTGAGAATGATAGTGAAGGCCAAAATTCAATATCTTGAAGAAAATAAAATTTAGGTTCTTTAGGGTGGATTTTCCGACCAAAAGTAAGATCTGTGAAAAACCGACCAAACGTGACTTTTTTTTAAATCATCGTAAAAAGGCATGTAACCGGTACTTTCTGAGGTACAATATGCGACTTGAGAACGATAGTGAAGGTCAAAATTCGATATCTTGAAGAAAATCAAATTTTGGTTCTTTAGGTTGGATTTTCCGACCAAAAATAAGATCTGTGCAAAATCGACCAAAAGTGACTTTTTTTTAAATCATCGTAAAAAGACATGTAACCGTTACTTTCTGAGGTACAATATGCGACTTGAAAACGATAGTGAAGGCCAAAATTCGATATCTTGAAGAAAATACAATTTAGGTTCTTCAGGTTGGATTTTCCGACCAAAACTAAGATCTGTGAAAAATCGACCAAAAGTGACCTTTTTTTAAAATCATCGTAAAAAGGCATGTAACCGGTACTTTCTGAGGTACAATATACGACTTGAGAATGATAGTGAAGGCCAAAATTCAATATCTTGAAGAAAATAAAATTTAGGTTCTTTAGGGTGGATTTTCCGACCAAAAGTAAGATCTGTGAAAAACCGACCAAACGTGACTTTTTTTTAAATCATCGTAAAAAGGCATGTAACCGGTACTTTCTGAGGTACAATATGCGACTTGAGAACGATAGTGAAGGCCAAAATTCGATATCTTGAAGAAAATCAAATTTTGGTTCTTTAGGTTGGATTTTCCAACCAAAAATAAGATCTGTGCAAAATCGACCAAAAGTGACTTTTTTTTAAATCATCGTAAAAAGACATGTAACCGTTACTTTCTGAGGTACAATATGCGACTTGAAAACGATAGTGAAGGCCAAAATTCGATATCTTGAAGAAAATACAATTTAGGTTCTTCAGGTTGGATTTTCCGACCAAAAATAAGATCTGTGAAAAATCGACCAAAAGTGACTTTTTCAAAAATCATCGTAAAAAGGCATGTAACCGGTACTTTCTGAGGTACAACATGCGACTTGAGAACGATAGTGAAGGCCAAAATTCGATATCTTGAAGAAAATAAAATTTAGGTTCTTTAGGTTGGATTTTCCGACCAAAAATAAGATCTGTGAAAAACCGACCAAAAGTGACTTTTTTTTAAATCATCGTAAAAAGGCATGTAACCGGTACTTTCTGAGGTACAATATGCGACTTGAGAACGATAGTGAAGGCCAAAATTCGATATCTTAAAGAAAATAAAATTTAGGTTCTTTAGGTTGGATTTTGCGACCTAAAATAAGATCTGTGAAAAACTGACCAAAAGTGACTTTTTTTTTTATCATCGTAAAAAGGCATGTAACCGGTACTTTCTGAGGTACAATATGAGACTTGAGAACGATAGTGAAGGCCAAAATTCGATATCTTGAAGAAAATAAAATTAGGTTCTTTAGGTAGGATTTTCCGACGAAAAATAAGATCTGTGAAAAACCGACCAAAAGTGACTTTTTTTAAAATCATCGTAAAAAGGCATGTAACCGGTACTTTCTGAGGTACAATATGCGACTTGAGAACGATAGTGAAGGCCAAAATTCGATATCTTGAAGAAAATAAAATTTAGGTTCTTTAGGTTCGATTTTCCGACCAAAAATAAGATCTGTGAAAAACTGACCAAACGTGACTTTTTTAAAAATCATCGTAAAAAGGCATGTAACCGGTACTTTCTGAGGTACAATATGCGACTTGAGAACGATAGTGAAGGCCAAAATTCGATATCTTGAAAAAAATAAAATTTAGGTTCTTTAGGTTGGATTTTCCGACCAAAAGTCGGATCTGTGAAAAACCGACCAAAAGTGACTTTTTTTTAAATCATCATAAAAAGGCATGTAACCGGTACTTTCTGAGGTACAATATGCGACTTGAGAACGATAGTGAAGGCCAAAATTCGATATCTTGAAAAAAATAAAATTTAGGTTCTTTAGGTTGGATTTTCCGACCAAAAGTCGGATCTGCGAAAAACCGACCAAAAGTGACCTTTTCAAAAATCATCGTAAAAAGGCATGTAAGCGGTACTTTCTGAGGTACAATATGCGACTTGAGAACGATAGTGAAGGCCAAAATTCGATATCTTGCAGAAAATAATATTTAGGTTCTTTAGGTTGGATTTTCCGACCAAAAGTAAGATCTCTGAAAAACCGACCAAAAGTGACTTTTTTTAAATCATCGTAAAAAGGCATGTAACCGGTACTTTCTGAGGTACAATATGCGACTTGAGAACGATAGTGAAGGTCAAAATTCGATATCTTGAAGAAAATAAAATTTAGGTTCTTTAGGTTGGATTTTCCGACCAAAAATAAGATCTGTGAAAAACCGACCAAAAGTGACTTTTTCAAAAATCATCGTAAAAAGGCATGTAACCGGTACTTTCTGGGGTACAATATGCGACTTGAGAACGATAGTGAAGGCCAAAATTCGATATCTTGAAGAAAATAAAATTAGGTTCTTTAGGTTGGATTTTCCGACGAAAAATAAGATCTGTGAAAAACCGACCAAAAGTGACTTTTTTTAAAATCATCGTAAAAAGGCATGTAACCGGTACTTTCTGAGGTGCAATATGCGACTTGAGAACGATAGTGAAGGCCAAAATTCGATATCTTGAAGAAAATAAAATTTAGGTTCTTTAGGTTGGATTTTCCGACCAAAAATAAGATCTGTGAAAAACCGACCAAAAGTGACTTTTTTTAAAATCATCGTAAAAAGGCATGTAACCGGTACTTTCTGAGGTACAATATGCGACTTGAGAATGATAGTGAAGGCCAAAATTCGATATCTTGAAAAAAAAATAATTTAGGTTCTTTAGGTTGGATTTTCTGACCAAAAGTCGAATCTGTAAATCCTGAAATCAGAAATGGACAAAAGTGACTTTTTTAAAAATCATACTAAAAATCTTTGAAATCGGTGTTTTCTGTGATACAATATGCGACTTAAAAACGATACTGAATATCCAAATTCGATATCTCAAATAGAACAAAAAATTGTATTGTATTTTATTTGCCAATTTCACTCATAAATTAAATTTACTATATAATAACCTATTAAATAAAATTTCACCAACACGGAACGCCATACGGTAGAATAAATATATCAATCTACCTAAATTCACTAATTACAACAAATTTCATAACCTCTTATTTATAAAATTCTTCATCAAACCCTTTATGATTGAAACGGACAAAATTTACAATGCTAGCCTCACTTTCTTCTTTTGTCGATTTTGGCGATGACAGCGCCTATAAAACATAGATATATATATTAAATAAAATTTCCGCTAATGAAAATTTCACCAACACTGAACGCCATACATTATAATAAATAATATATCCATTCACCTAAATTCATTAATTACAACAAATTTCATAACCTCTTATTTATAAAATTCTTCATCAAACCCTTTATTATTGAAACGGACAAAATTTACAATGTTATCCTTACTTTCTTCTTGGCTCGAGTTTGGCGATGCCAGCGCCTCTATATTATATATATATATATAGATATATAACTGAACCAAGATACTATTCATTGGAAGGAGCGCCGCGATGGTAGAAGAACGCTGCTTTAACCGACAAGCACTTTGGAACGCGTGCCGTTGCTACAAATTGGCACGAGTTTCAGTCGGCGGCGCAAACTGGCGCCACTTGCCGGACTTCATTGTCTCCCTCGTGGTTCTTCTCTCCATGTATTGTCCTTAGGGTTCATTAGCTTTCGGTTGAACTTGAAGAACGCCGAGTGAAACGACAACGACCAGCCGTTTTATTATGCGTGATATATAGAACGGTACGTGACTGGGTGCAGCATTTTTACATTTTTATTCAGTAAGCGTTGAAAAACACGAGCTTTCCCGCTGCCAGATTACAGTGCAATCGTGTATTTTCCTCTCTATCGTCTAATTTGTATAGTTACTTATAAATAATGCAAACGCGACGTTCGAGTGTTTTCATTATTTTTAGACTTTTTATTTCTCTTGTATTATTTCAATTGTATTTCATTGATTCTAAGTCTATGAGACTTATAAAATTATGTGTTTAAAATAATAATAAAATGGCTATTAATAAGAGTATAAAAAAATTTGTTTAGCAAAAATAAAAAAACTCGAGTTTGAAAAAAGAGGATTAATTAATCAATAAATTAGCCAATTAATCAATTGGGTAATTAATCAATTAATTACCCAATTATAAAATAAATGGGTAATTATTCGGATATTCTTGTATTATTTCAGTTGTATTTCACTGATTCTAAGTCTGTGAGATTTATAAAATTATTTGTTTAAATAAAATTGAAATGGCTATTAATAATAGTATAAAAAATTTGTTTTGCAAAAATTTTTAAACTCGCGACTGAAAAAGTGCATTTAATTAATAAATAAATTGGGTGAAGGAAAAATTATAAAATAATTGGGTAATTATTCGGATATTCTTGTATTATTTCAGTCTATGACACTTATAGAATTATTTGTTTAAATAACATTCAAATTGGCTATTAATAGTATTTAAAAATTCTTTTGCAAAAATTAAAAAACTTGCAACTGAAAAAAAGGAATTAATTAATAAATAAATTGGGTGAAGGAAAAATTATAAAATAATTGGTTAATTATTCGAATATCTTTATTAGGTCGTTTCAACTTTATTTATAATTTATTTGGAAGTCTTCAAACTGTAATATAGGCTTTAAATAATAATGAATAATGTTATAATTACTTTATAATTATAATTATAGTATATAATGTTATAATTTCAATGAACTTGACATGTTCTTCACGTAAACAAGTGTAATATAATTACACTGTTACGAACAATGCGCAAGCTGAACACACTATAAAATAATTGCGACGTTATCTAATACAAAAATGCACCTGTGTCACTAAACAAACAGTATTCACGTGTAACTCGAAGTGAATTAAAATATCGCTATATTCTCCTGGCGTTAAAGGTCGTTAGCATCAGTTATAGTCTCCCCGATGATTCCGAGTGTCGCGGAGGTACCGGAAATAGGGAATGACCGCGGAAGCTGTCCCAATGACCCCTGTTCTCGTTGACCGTACTCAGCCCGATTAATAGTTGCGAAAGAGAGCACTCAAGTACCTGAAACTCTCGTCTGCCTTTTGTCTCGATATTTTTTTTTTTCAGCACTGCAATAAAATAAGCACACATGCATGAATAAAGCGGATATACGATTGCATCCTATTGTACAGGATCTATCTGCTAGCAGTAACAATAGGCCCAATTATTGGCCGAGCAATGGCTTCGAACCATTGTCTGCCACTACTGGTCAAATTCCGAGGCAGTACTGGCTCGCAAATATTGGCCAATACTTACTGGCCCAGCAATGGCTGCCACTACTGGTTAAACTACGAACCAGCATTGGCTGCCAATATTGGCTCTCGATATTGGCTGTCAATATTGGCTCTCAATATTGGCTCTCGATATTGGCTCCCAATATTGACTCGATATTGGCTCTCCCGATATTGGGTATTGGCACCTAATATTGGCCCTCCATATTGGCTCCTAATATTGGCACCCGGTATTGACTCCCATTATTGGCTCCCAGTATTGACCAATACACATTGGCCGAGTAATATCTAGGAACCATTGGCTGCCACTACTGGTTAAATCTCAATATTGGCTCCTATTATTGGCACCCAATATTGGCTTCCAATATTGACTCGATATTGGCTCTCCATATTGACTCGATATTGGCTCTCCATATTGACTCGATATTGGCTCTCCATATTGACTCGATATTGGCTCTCCTGATATTCGGTATTGGCACCCAATATTGGCTCTCCCGATATTGGGGGCACCCAATATTGGCTCCTAGTATTGGCATCCAATGTTGGCTGCTAGTATTGGCTCCTAGTATTGGCATCCAATACTGGCTACTAGTATTGGCATCCAATATTGGCACCCGGTATTGACTCCCATTATTGGCTCCCAGTATTGACCAATACACACTGACCGAGTAATATCTAGGAACCATTGGCTGCCACTACTGGTTAAATCTCAATATTGGCTCCTATTATTGGCACCCAATATTGGCTCCTATTATTGGCACCCAATATAGGCTCTCAATATTGGCTCCTAGTATTGGCACCCAGTATTGGCTCCTAGTATTGGCACCCAGTTTTGACTCCCATTATTGGCTCCCAGAATTGGCCAAATAATAGCAGTCAGCAATACGTCAGTAGTGAGCCATTCCCTTAGTTCCAACATTTCGGGTGCCATATTGAATTCCCTAATTTTTATTTCTGTGTTTTGAGTCCAAGTACTGGGCTTATTATGCAACTACCAGTACTGGGCTTATTATGCAACTACCAGTACTGGGCTTATATACAACTACCAGTACTGGGCTTATATACAACTACTAATAATGGGCGAATGGGCCCAAGTTATTATCTAGAATTTATCTAGCAATGAGCCAATGGTACATGCTATTTCTGTGCCATTACCAGGACAATGGATGTCATCACTCGGCCAGTGCTGAGCCGATTGTACGACCCTATATTCGATTCTATAAAATGTAGCGTCAACGGAACGCCGAGGGCAGTAAGTGCGACGACCGCCGCGGCTGTAAAAGCAGGAGTACAGCAGTGGTAACTGCAATGGATAGGTGTACAACCGATTCTCCTCTAGTAGTCGTGTAAAGTCTCTCCAAGTGCGAACGTCATCCCTCCGGGCTCTTCAACGTCCGCACCTTGCCGAAGGGGATCCACATCTCTTCGCAATATCTCGGTCAGCTTCGCAGCTCAATTTTCTCGAGTTCTTTCTCACGATAACGTCGCGAAAATTCAAGTATATTTTGTCAACACAAATAAAGGAAACGAGTGCGATGAAAGATAACACTATCGGTAAAACGATTTTTACGTAAGAGAAGATTTAACTGTCGTAAGTGATATCGACTTTTTTTTTTAATTCGCTTTCACATTTCTCTTTAAGCGAATTTTGGTATTTTTTTAGTTTAGATGTATTTAGATATGTTGTTATGTTTTATATGAGATAATTTTTTTATTCGATTTTTGCGATCCTGTTCTGATTTTTGAGTGTTTGAATTACAAAATTCATTTTATATATTTTCATTCAATAATTTGATTTTATTAAAATTATTTCATGGAACGAGAAAAATAGGAAAAAAAATTGAATATACGTGGGAATAATTAGAATGTTAATTTCGAATTATAATGACACCAAAAAATTATGAATAAATTAGTAAAAGACATAGTCTTTCGGAACTTTACCGAAAATTCTTTTATTTATTTTTTTGCATATGGAATTTTAATCCGTCCATTTTTTAAGTAATATTTATATGATTTTGAAATTTCAGTTTTCAAAAAAATGTTTGATATTTTGCTATTAAAACATTTTGTTCTATAATACTTTAACGGCTTATGTCAAATATAAAACATTATTTATTTCACCTGAGAACATTTTTTCTACAATTTTTTTAAGTAATTAGATATTTTCTAAAATTCCAAAAAAAAAATCAAATTTTTTTGAAGGATAAAAAAATACCCCTTTGAAATTATAGATTTCGGTTTAGAAAAAAATCGATTTTTTTCTCATCCATTTGATAATCGTTATAAAATTTATAAATAACAGAATTCTTTTTAAAAAATCGAGAATTAATTGCCTCAATTCCCATTGATAAATAACTGTTTTTAAAATCGATATGTAATTACCTTAATTTCTATCGATAAGTAGTTTTTGTATTAAAGTGCATTTGCGGATTTGAATTCGCATTCGTCGATCTCTCCGGAGTTTCCAATATTCATTCAAGGACCTAATTCTTTGCTTCTTTGTGAAATCTCAGCAAGAGCGAAATCTCGGCATTGTGTTTGAGGTTCGAGGGACTTCTGGTTTGTCGGTAGTGCAAGATTGTCCCAGGGGCAGAAGAGAGAGAGAGAGAAAGACTGCACGTGCGGGAAATCGGTTGGCCCGTTTCCAACTACGATATCACTAATGGGTTCTGTAACCCGCGAAATCCTCGGTTCGAAGCGGCAAGCGCTCACATTGCCGAAATATATGTACCGCCAAGGGCGCTTTATATTTTCTTGCACGTGAGTTTGTGTACTACGGTAAACGCGCAGTCTGCACGGAATATAAGCTGGAAGAAGGGGAATCTTAATAGAGTCCCGTTGGACAATTCGCAATGCCTGGATCTTAATTCACTCCACCGCATTGCGTCTTTCACGATTAATCTTATAGCCCCTCAAACTGGATATAATCATCTGCACTATAATACCCCAGCGTTTCTGTATCGCATGCTCGTTAACTTTGCTTCTACGTGATAGCAACTTAATGAGTTATAGTTTTAATGAAAGTCTTAGTGCTCGGAGATCATAATGATATGTGGAATTACGGACACTGAGCATTTTAGAACGCGATGAGGTAATTATAAACCGTTGTGCTTCCTCATGGAGGAAGCTTTGTTATGATGGCATTTTTTTTCGATTTTTTCTTGTTTGGATACTTAAAATGGTACAAACATTGAGAGAAGTGCTTTAGAAAAAGTGTGAGTGTGTGAATGGAAATGGTGAACGTGTGAATGTGTAGATGAGAGTATGTGAATGTGAGTGTGTTAATGTGAGTGTATGAATGTGAGTTCGTGAATGTGAGTTCGTGAATGTGAGTTCGTGAATGTGAGTTCGTGAATGTGAGTTCGTGAATGTGAGTTCGTGAATGTGAGTTCGTGAATGTGAGTTCGTGAATGTGAGTTCGTGAATGTGAGTTCGTGAATGTGAGTTCGTGAATGTGAGTTCGTGAATGTGAGTTCGTGAATGTGAGTTCGTGAATGTGAGTTCGTGAATGTGAGTGTGTGAATGTGAGTATGTGAATGTGAGTTTGTGAATGTGAGTTCGTGAATGTGAGTTCGTGAATGTGAGTTTGTGAATGTGAGTTCGTGAATGTGAGTTCGTGAATGTAAGTTCGCGAATGTGAGTTCGCGAATGTGAGTTCGTGAATGTGAGTTCGTGAATGTGAGTTCGTGAATGTGAGTTCGTGAATGTGAGTTCGTGAATGTGAGTTCGTGAATGTGAGTTCGTGAATGTGAGTTCGTGAATGTGAGTTCGTGAATGTGAGTTCGTGAATGTGAGTTCGTGAATGTGAGTGTGTGAATGTGAGTTCGTGAATGTGAGTGTGTGAATGTGAGTGTGTGAATGTGAGTGTGTGAATGTGAGTGTGTGAATGTGAGTGTGTGAATGTGAGTGTGTGAATGTGAGTGTGTGAATGTGAGTGTGTGAATGTGAGTGTGTGAATGTGAGTGTGTGAATGTGAGTGTGTGAATGTCAGTATGTGAATGTGAGTGTGTGAATGTGAGTGTGTGAATGTGAGTGTGTGAATGTAAGTGTGTGAATGTGAGTGTGTGAATGTGAGTGTGGGAATGTGAGTGTGCGAATGTGAGTGTGAGAATGTAAGTGTGTGAATGTGAGTGTGTGAATGTGAGTGTGTGAATGTGAGTGTGCGAATGTGAGTGTGTGAGTGTGTGAATGTGAGTGTGTGAATGTGAGTGTGTGAATGTGAGTGTGTGAATGTGAGTGTGTGAATGTGAGTGTGTGAATGTGAGTGTGTGAATGTGAGTGTGTGAATGTGAGTGTGTGAATGTGAGTGTGTGAATGTGAGTGTGTGAATGTGAGTGTGTGAATGTGAGTGTGTGAATGTGAGTGTGTGAATGTGAGTGTGTGAATGTGAGTGTGTGAATGTGAGTGTGTGAATGTGAGTGTGTGAATGTGAGTGTGTGAATGTGAGTGTGTGAATGTGAGTGTGAATGTGAGTGTGTGAATGTGAGTGTGTGAATGTGAGTGTGTGAATGTGAGTATGTGAATGTGAGTGTGTGAATGTGAGTGTGTGAATGTGAGTGCGTGAATGTGAATGTGTGGAAATTTTAATCTCCTATAAGTCAGAATTGTTCAATCGATGTAGCTAAAATTTGGCACATAAGTGAAGCAGCAGCTCATGTTCGATTGTTGCAGTTTTTTACAAAATGCATGCAGAAATTTAATTTTTATGGTTTTTTTTTATTATTTTAAAAAAGAGCGTGAGTGCTTTTGTCCAACTTATAATGTTTTTGCTAAATGATTGTTCGTAAGTTAATTATTTCTTAACGACTAAAATTTCACTCCATGGATGCAAAGTCGTTCTTGCACATTGGTTCTTAATTATTTTTTACTTGTTACAAATCTTCCACTGTGAGCAAGCCAAAATCGATGAACATACTTCCGCAGTTTATTCCGAAATCAACAGAAATATCACGTGAAATAAATTGTATTCATTTTAATTTCGTCATTCGGAATTTCACATGAAATTAAATTCTACTAATTTTAATAACGTCAAACGAAATTTCACATAAAATTAAATTCTACGAATTTTGATAACGTCAAATGAAATTTCACATAAAATTAAATTCTACGAATTTTGATAACGTCAAATGAAATTTCACATAAAATTAAATTCTATGAATTTTAATATCATTAATCGAAATTTCACGTGAAATTGAATTCTACTATTTTTCATATTGTCAATCAAAATTTCACGTTACATTCTACTCATGTTTTATATTATTTTTAACATACTCTTGCAAAAAATTAATCTTGGTAATCGGCGCGCAGATACGCAAATATGGAATGTGTCATGTGAAGATGAATAAGGGTCATTAACAAGGCCATGTGTGCGAACGGGATTTTGCCCGGTCGAGCCGGTTTCTAATCTAATTCTAAACAAACCGAACGATGAGCTGCTGCTGCGAGTCTTTCCATATCCACAATATTAAAAAAATATTTCGCTATTCTCGTCATAACATCGTCTGCATCGATTTTAAATCTCAATAAATCAGCAATCTTTCTTAATCTAATCTTTCAATTGCGATACAAGGTTCGTGAGTGCAATTTTATTTTTTTCCGTTATTTTTTCTCCCGTAACGAAATGCGATAATACTTTACATTTATCTTTTGGATGAGCTTATTATGAAATCACTAATCTATTTAATTTTTTTTTTTGTTATTATATATTTTTATATATATTTTTTAATTATTGTCGCACTTCCCGTGACAACGTCATGTCAATTTACGGTCTTTGTCAAATAAAAACGCGGTACACGACGTTTATAAATGAGGAAAATCTTTATTCCGAGAACTCGGACGTCACACGTCTGCTTTCCTTTCATCCGTCAAATTAACTAACTGTCATTCCTTTATTTAACAATTCCATAGCAACGCAACAAAAGTAAACATCCGGTGTCAATATTCGAATATGCCTCTTTATATATTTTTATATATATTTTTATATATATTTTTTATTATTTATTTTATTTTATTATATTATAACAGTAACATGCAGCGAAATATCATGTGTTAAATTTTCCAACAAATATTAATTTTTATTCAAATGATATGCTAATTTTTTTTTTTTTCAACATGGCGAAATTTATTTCACGCAAAAATAATAGAGAGTTAAGATAATTTGAAAATTACTGGATAAATTTCACCCATGTGTGAGAGG
This sequence comes from Ephialtes manifestator, assembly GCA_963970395.1. Lineage (NCBI taxonomy): Eukaryota > Metazoa > Arthropoda > Insecta > Hymenoptera > Ichneumonidae > Ephialtes > Ephialtes manifestator. The sequence goes on from OZ019979.1 coordinate 25,152,255, forward strand.
CACGAAATTCTATGATAATATAACCTGGAAAAGGGTTAAACTTAAAAAATTCCAGATTTTAACAACATTTGGAAAATTTAGTGGACATTTAAAAAAAAACATACAAATTTATACCGATTTATCTATATTTAATTATATTTAAAAAATAATAATAATTTTTTTTTTCAACTTGGCGAAATTTATTTCACGCAAAAATAATAGAGAGTCAAGATAATTTGAAAATTACTGGATAAATTTCACCCATGTGTGAGAGGCACGAAATTCTATGATAATATAACCTGGAAAAGGGTTAAACTTAAAAAATTTCAGATTTTAACAACAATTGGAAAATTTAGTGGACATTTAAAAAAAAACATACAAATTTATACCGATTTATCTATATTTAATTATATTTAAAAAATAATAATAATTTTTTTTTTTCAACATGGCGAAATTTATTTCACGCAAAAATAATAGAGAGTCAAGATAATTTGAAAATTACTGGATAAATTTCACCCATGTGTGAGAGGCACAAAATTCTATGATAATATAAACTCGAAAAGGGTTAAACTTAAAAAATTTCAGATTTTATCAACAATTGGAAAATTTAGTGGACATTTAAAAAAAACATACAAATTTATACCGATTTATCTATATTTAATTATATTTAAAAAATAATAATAATTTTTTTTTTCAACATGGCGAAATTTATTTCATGCAAAAATAATAGAGAGTCAAGATAATTTGAAAATTACTGGATAAATTTCACCCATGTGTGAGAGGCACAAAATTCTATGATAATATAAACTGGAAAAGGGTTAAACTTAAAAAATTCCAGATTTTAACAACATTTGGAAAATTTAGTGGACATTTAAAAAAAACATACAAATTTATACCGATTTATCTATATTTAATTATATTTAAAAAATAATAATAATTTTTTTTTCAACATGGCGAAATTTATTTCACGCAAAAATAATAGAGAGTCAAGATAATTTGAAAATTACTGGATAAATTTCACCCATGTGTGAGAGGCACAAAATTCTATGATAATATAAACTGGAAAAGGGTTAAACTTAAAAAATTTCAGATTTTAACAACAATTGGAAAATTTAGTGGACATTTAAAAAAAAACATACAAATTTATACCGATTTATCTATATTTAATTATATTTAAAAAATAATAATAATTTTTTTTTTTCAACATGGCGAAATTTATTTCACGCAAAAATAATAGAGAGTCAAGATAATTTGAAAATTACTGGATAAATTTCACCCATGTGTGAGAGGCACAAAATTCTATGATAATATAAACTGGAAAAGGGTTAAACTTAAAAAATTCCAGATTTTAACAACATTTGGAAAATTTAGTGGACATTTAAAAAAAACATACAAATTTATACCGATTTATCTATATTTAATTATATTTAAAAAATAATAATAATTTTTTTTTCAACATGGCGAAATTTATTTCACGCAAAAATAATAGAGAGTCAAGATAATTTGAAAATTACTGGATAAATTTCACCCATGTGTGAGAGGCACAAAATTCTATGATAATATAAACTGGAAAAGGGTTAAACTTAAAAAATTTCAGATTTTAACAACAATTGGAAGATTTAGTGGACATTTAAAAAAAAACATACAAATTTATACCGATTTATCTATATTTAATTACATTTAAAAAATAATAATAATTTTTTTTTTCAACATGGCGAAATTTATTTCACGCAAAAATAATAGAGAGTTAAGATAATTTGAAAATTACTGGATAAATTTCACCCATGTGTGAGAGGCACAAAATTCTATGATAATATAAACTGGAAAAGGGTTAAATTAAAAAATTCCAGATTTTAACAACATTTGGAAAATTTAGTGGACATTTTTAAAAAGACATACAAATTTATACCGATTTATCTATATTTAATTATATTTAAAAAATAATAATAATTATTTTTTTTCAACATGGCGAAATTTATTTCACGCAAAAATAATAGAGAGTCAAGATAATTTGAAAATTACTGGATAAATTTCACCCATGTGTGAGAGGCACGAAATTCTATGATAATATAAACTGGAAAAGGGTTAAATTAAAAAATTTCAGATTTTAACAACAATTGGAAAATTTAGTGGACATTTAAAAAAAACATACAAATTTATACCGATTTATCTATATTTAATTATATTTAAAAAATAATAATAATTTTTTTTTTCAACATGGCGAAATTTATTTCACGCAAAAATAATAGAGAGTCAAGATAATTTGAAAATTATTGGGTAAATTTTACCCATGTGTGAGAGGCACGAAATTCTATGATAATATAAACTGGAAAAGGGTTAAACTTAAAAAATTTCAGATTTTAACAACAATTGGAAAATTTAGTGGACATTTTTAAAAAGACATACAAATTTTACCGATTCATCTATATTTAATTACTTGATGGTAGTGATGTTGTGGCCGTAGAATGTGATGATATAGTGGTTAATCGGCTATTGGCGGCCCAATTTATAAAGAAAACTCTTTATTTAAACGTTTCGACCCTTGGTCTGGGTCCTCTTCAGTAATTTATTGAATAATCACTGTGTGTATTTTGATCTATATTGTCTGTAGGATGTTTCAGTGTATGTTTTTATCTCCTCATCACTATTCCAAAGATTTTGGGTCACCGGGCTCTCTGGCCCATGTGTTGTAGTGTTTGAGGTTATCTCTTTGATGGGGTTATTCTTGTTGCTACATTTTTGCTTCCTCATAGAGGAAGCTTTGTTTTCGTGAAAATGTTTTTTTTCGAGATTTTCATGTCAGTACACTCAGAATGGTCCAAAACATCGAGAAAAGTGATTTAGAAAATGTCTGTATGTGTGTGTGTATGTTACACAATCGAAAAATGTAAACCTTTATAACTCGAGAAGGCCTTGAGATATCAAGCTGAAATTTGGACCATAGATAGAGGGATCAAGCCTCATCGTTCATACAAATTTTTGTTAAAATCCACTTCATCGTTAAATTATTACGCGTTTTTTAATTTTTTGAAAAATGTCTGTTTACGCGTTAACTCTTTCAATTTTCGAGATATTGATCTAAAAATTGGTATGAATTTGAGCTTTCATATGCCGGTGATCGCTATTGAATTTGGTTAAGATCGGTTGAGCCGTTAAAATTTTATGATGTTTTGAATTTTTCAAAAAATTGACATTATCGCTCTATTGTAACTTTTGCAAAACTTAAGATAGCGAGCTCAAATTTTGTATATAAATGAAACAATATTCAGCCATTATATATGTATAATTTAGTGACGAACGGTATGAAATTTTTGATTTTATGGAATGTTGAATTATTTTTAAAAATATACATTATCACATTCACTTCGGAAATCCTCTAATAATCACGAAATAACGCAATAACGAAATAGAAAAAGCGAATCCACAACATGTATATTTATCTAATTAAAACAAGGATGCAAAGTAGAACCTTGCACATTGCTTCCTCATTATTTTTCGCGTTTTATAAAGCTTCCTCTATGAGGAAGCCAAAAATTGAATAACATACTTCCTCATAGAGGTAGCTTTGTCAAACGCGAAAAATAATGAGGAAGCAATGTGCAAGGTTCTACTTTGGGTGAGGGTCAAAATAGCGAATGACCAAAATAGCGAATTTAAAAAAAAGGAACGTCTGAATCTAGAATGGTCATAATTATGAAATTTGCTATTTTAACCATTCGCTATTTTGGTCATTCGTTATTTTGACTCCCAATCTTACTAAAATGCAATGAAAATGGCGAATGGTCAAAATAGCGAATGGCTAAAATAGCGAATTTCATAATGATGGCGTTTTTATATTTAGACGTTTCTTATTTTGAAATTCGCTATTTTAACCTTTCGCTATTTGGGTCTTCCGCTATTTTGACCCCCACCCTCTACTTTGCATCCTTTTTACACTTGTTGAGCCAGAGAACCCGGCGAGCAGACTCTGCCCAGAGAATCGGCGAGCAGAGTCTGCTCGCCGGGTTCTCTGGCTCAACAAGTGTAAAAATGTAGCAACAAGAATAACACCATCAAAGAGATAACCTCAAACACTACAACACGTGGGCCAGAGAGCCCGGTGACCCAAAATCTTTGGAATAGTGATGAGGAGATAACAACATACAGTAGCCTCCCACTAAGTGCTCGCTCGCTAAGTGCTCGCCGAGGCGCCTTCCCCTCGATCGGGAGGCGTGAATGTTCCCCCACCAAGACTACGATTCTCTACCGAGCCCGGCCGATCGCGGACGAATGCGCCCGAGCCCTGCCGATCTCGGCCGAATGCGGCCCGAGCTCGCAGAATCTCTACGGAGAGGTGGTAACTCGCTAAGTGCTCGTTTTTACCCCTACAGTTCCGTAGGCGAGCACTTAGCGGGAGGCTACTGTACACTGAAACATCCTACAGACAATATAGATCAAAATACACACAGTGATTATTCAATAAATTACTGAAGAGGACCCAGACCAAGGGTCGAAACGTTTAAATAAAGAGTTTTCTTTATAAATTGGGCCGCCAATAGCCGATTAACCACTATATCATTATATTTAATTACATTTAAATAATAATACTAATTACTAATTTTTTTAATTTTAAAATGTCGGATGATGTCCAAAAAATTATGAATTATTTTGTTAACATTGTAGAAAATTTTCCGAGCAGCTAAATATATAAATTTACATGACAACATGTTAAAAAAATTATAAACATGTTCACGTTCATATTTGGACTCAAATTCAATCGATGGGTAAATTTTACCCATTGTGACCTTGAAGAATTAAAAAAGGTATTAATTAATTAAAAAAGAAAAATGAAACACGGCGATTAATAACATAAAAAAAATAAAACTGAGTTCTTTTACAAAGTTTTTGCTTCCTCATAGCTTTGTTTTCATGAAAAAAATTTTTTTCGAGATTTTCATATCAAAACGTTTAAAATGGTCTGAAACGTCGAGAAAAGTGGTTTAGAAAAATTGTCCGGATGTCTGTATGTGTGTGTGATGAAAGGCAAAAATTCATATAACTATAACTTATAAAGTATTCGACCGAATCAGCTAAAATTTAAACAACATGTACAATACTGGCTAATCTTCAATTGGTATAAATTTTACAAAAATCGCTTAACGCATTTCATTTTTATAAGAATTTTGAAATTTTCAAAAAAATACGTAAATGCTCTAGCTCGAACGAATTTTTATTTATCAGGCTGAAACTTCGTATTAAAATTGAACAAAGTGATACGACCTTTGGTATTGAATTTGGGCGAAATCGGTAAAGCGGTTCGGTTTTTATGAGATTTTGAATTTTTCGAAAAATTTTCGTTTTGCTCTAATTCAGGTAAAATTTTAACTAATCGATTGAAATTTTCTACACAGGAAAAATAACATTCAACCCTGCTACGTAGTAAAAATTTGATGATGATCGGTAAAGCGGTTCGGATTTTACGTGATTTTGAATTTTTGAAAAATTTATTGGTTTCGCTCTGGATTTCGTAAAACGTCAAAAATCAGCAACTTCGTCAATAATTTACATCTTTCGCAAAGTTTCCTCTATGAGAAAAGCAAAGGAACTTCCTCATAGAGGCGACTTTGTAAAAATCTTAAGGTGTATTTTACTATTTGTTGACTGTTAAAGCAACTACGAAATTATTTTAAATTAATTAAAAAATCGTTAATAATTATTTAAACGTCTCGTCCTCTTCTAGTTTTGCATCCTATATATTCAGAATACTTTTAACTGTGATTGTGTCATTTGAAAAAAAATGTAACAAAATGCCTTCAATTACTGTCCCCAAAAACATTACAAAAACATCTTAAAAAATCGTTAATAATTATTTAAACGTCTCGTCCTCTTCTAATTTTGCATCTTGTATATTCAGAACACTATTAACTATGATTGTGTCATTTAAAAAAAATCTAACAAAATGCCTTCAATTACTGTCCCCAAAAACATTAAAAGAACATCTTAAAAATCGTTAATAATTATTTAAACGTCTCGTCCGCTTCAGGTTTTGCATTCTGTATATTCAGAATACTATTAACTGTGATTGTGTCATTTGAAAAAAAATGTAACAAAATGCCTTCAATTACTGTCCCCAAAAACATTAAAAAACATCTTAAAAAATCGTTAATAATTATTTAAACGTGTCGTCTCCTTCTAGTTTTGCTTCCTGTATATTCAAAATACTTTAAACTATGGTTGTGTCATTTGAAAAAAAATCTAACAAAATGCCTCCAATTACTGTCCCCAAAAACATTTTAAAAACATCTTAAAAAATCGTTAATAATTATTTAAACGTTTCGTCTAATTATTTAAACGTTTCGTCAAAAATCAGTAACTTCGTCAATAATTTACATCTTTCGCTAAGTTTCCTCTATGAGGAAAGCAAAGGAACTTCCTCATAGAGGCGACTTTTTAAAAATCGAGAGAATGAGGAAACAATGTGCAAGATTCTAGTTAACATCATTTTTTATTTTTTATTTTTTTTATTTTATTTTTTTTTTATTCACACATACGTTAATCGATGCGTTATGTGCGTTTTGCAGCTAATCACAATCGGACGGACGCCTCAAAAATTTAATCTCGCCACGAACGAGTGACGAAGCATGCAGGAATCGTATAAAAGAGGCGACGGACTTGCTGCTTATTTAGTAGCGTTATAGCAGTGCTCCAAAGATAATTTAAGTCGCTGACTATTTAACGAAAAGGTAAAAAAAAAAATTGCTTAAACAAATCCCTTTTCGTTCTTAAATTTTTATACTAATAGACAATGAATTAAATACTATTATTGCGAAAATTTGGTGCATAATTAATTTTAAAAAGAAACAGAATTTAAACAATGGATAAATTTTTTTTTAAATAATAAGAACTGAAAAAGTCAATTTTAGTCACATAAAATTCGTTAATTAGAACTAATTGAATATCATTTTGGAATAATTTAAACAATAAAATTTTTTATATTCGATAATTATCTTTTAAAAATTCTTTCGTTCTACCAACAAAAAAAACAATGAAATAGGAATGTTAAAAAATGCATAATTTGGTATTTCTCGAATATTTCCAAATTTTTTTTTTTTCTATAAAATTTTGAAAACTGAAGTATAAGAAATTTCATACTTTCACTTTTTCACATATCTTCAAATTCTACTTTTTTACGAAAATTTGAAAAATTCAGTATAAAAAATTTCCTTATTTTTTATTTTTTCATATATTTCAAAATTCTTTTTTTCCACCAAAATTTGAAAAATTCAATATAAAAAAATGTGGTTATTTTTCATTTTTTCACATATCTTCAAATTCTCATTTTCCACCAAAATATAAAAAATAAGGTATAAAACAAAATTTCGTTATTAAATTATTTTTTTACAAATTAAAAAAATAAGGTATAAAAATAATTTTGGCATTAAATTTTTTTTCACAAATTAAAAAAATAAGGTATAAAAATAATTTCGGCATTAAATTTTTTTTACAAATTAAAAAAATAAGGTATAAAAATAATTTCGTTATTAAATTTTTTTTTTGCAAATTGAAAAAATAAGGTATAAAAATAATTTCGTTATTAAATTTTTTTTTTTACAAATTAAAAAATAAGGTATAAAAATAATTTCGGCATTAAATTTTTTTTCACAAATTAAAAAAATAAGATACAAAAATAATTTCGTTATTAATTTTTTTTTACAAATAGAAAAAATAAGGTATAAAAAAAATGTCGTTATTAAATTTTTTTTACAAAATATAAAAAATAATTTCGTTATTAAAATTCTTTTTTACAAACAAAAAAAATAAGCTATAAAAAAAAGTTTCGTTATTTAAATTTTTTTTTACAAATAAAAATAAAGCATTCGATTGTACAAACAAAATGTATTACTGTTGGGTAATCTCGCGTTCAGTAACACGACGTAAACATTGAGGATTCCCACGGTTGAGCTGCGAACGTAAATGTGTCTATCAACATGTTCAGTAAGCGAGTTAAAATAGCGTGAACCTAATCGTAAAAACTTCTCACTCTGGCTAGTTCAGGAAATAATCGAGGCAACATCATGCGGTACGCCGCGGTTGTAATTATCGTCGAAGCTCTGTCGACGCTTAGTGCGGTAGTGCCAGTAAATGGACAGTCGGTCGAGGGTTCGGAAATTTTCACCGAAACGACTCAAATGAACGACGACTATGGAACCATCAAAGATGTTCCCCTTCCAGGACTTTTATACCCGCGGGAAAGCGAATCTCGTGAGGCAAGTATTTTATCCTCTTAACAAACTTTTCGTCGATATTCTTAAGTACTAAAACTTCTTATCACATTATCATTGCTAATGTTCATAAAAGCAATTTCCACGAAAGTATAATGCAGCTTAATTATATGCAGTTCGTCACTTCTTTTTTTTTATTCATTGTTAGTGAAGAAAAAAAAATGTGAAATTTAAAAAAATGATTCAAAATTTAATGTGTCCTTAATATGAAGTTTACTTTTTGTCTGACGGAAAAAAAAAATATTGGCAACTATAAATTTATAGCAAAATACAACCTCAGCAATTTGCAAAAAAAATATGTGTGCTAATTATTTATATATTTGTTTTTATTTATATGTTTATAGAGAATGCAATAATTAATAATAGTTATCGTAACAAAAAGCATATTGTTTTGAAAATTGAAATATGTTTGAAATGGTCATTGCAATAACGATAATTAAATTGCACTAATTAGAAGAAAATAATTAAGGTGTATTTTACTATAAGTTGACTGTTAAAGCCACTACGAAATTATTTTTAATTAATTAAAAAATCGTTAATAATTATTTAAACGTCTCGTCCCCTTCTAGTTTTGCATCCTGTATATTCAGAATACTATTAACTGTGATTGTGTCATTTGAAAAAAAATCTAACAAAATGCCTTCAACTTCTGTCCCCAAAAACATTACAAAAACATCTTTAAAAATCGTTAATAATTATTTAAACGTCTCGTCCCCTTCTAGTTTTGCATTCTGTATATTCAGAATACTATTAACTGTGATTGTGTCATTTGAAAAAAAATTTAACAAAATGCCTCCAATTACTGTCCTCAAAAACATTTTAAAAACATCTTAAAAAATCGTTAATAATTATTTAAACGTCTCGTCCCCTTCTAGTTTTGCATCCTGTATATTCAGAATACTATTAACTGTGATTGTGTCATTTGAAAAAAAATTTAACAAAATGCCTCCAATTACTGTCCCCAAAAACATTACAAAAACATCTTAAAAAATCGTTAATAATTATTTAAACGTCTCGTCCCCTTCAAGTTTTGCATCCTGTATATTCAAAACACTATTAACTATGATTGTGTCATTTGAAAAAAAAATCTAACAAAATGCCTTCAATTACTGTCCCCAAAAACATTACAAAAACATATTAAAAAATCGTTAATAATTATTTAGACGTCTCGTCCCCTTCTAGTTTTGCATCCTGTATATTCAGAATACTATTAACTGTGATTGTGTCATTTGAAAAAAAATCTAACAAAATGCCTTCAATTACTGTCCCCAAAAACATTACAAAAATATCTTAAAAAATCGTTAATAATTATTTAAACGTCTCGTCCCCTTCTAGTTTTGCATCCTGTATATTCAGAATACTATTAACTGTGATTGTGTCATTTGAAAAAAAATCTAACAAAATGCCTTCAATTACTGTCCCCAAAAACATTACAAAAACATCTTAAAAAATCGTTAATAATTATTTAAACGTCTCGTCCCCTTCTAGTTTTGCATCCTGTATATTCAGAACAATATTAACTATGATTGTGTCATTTGAAAAAAAATCTAACAAAATGCCTTCAATTACTGTCCTCAAAAACATTTTAAAAAACATCTTAAAAAATCATTAATAATTATTTGAACGTCAAATTTTCATGAAAGCAATTTCCACGAAAGTATAACGCAGCTTAATTATATGCAGTTCGTCACTTCTTTTTTTTACTCATTGTTAGTGAAGAACAAAAAATGTAACATTTAAAACAATACTTCAAAATTTAATGTGTCCTTAATATGAAGCTTACTTTTTGTCAGAGAGAAAAAAAAATACTGGCAACTATAAATTTATAGCAAAATACAACATCAGCAATTTGCAAAAAATATATGTGTGCTAATTATTTATATATATATATTTATTTATATGTTTATAGACAATGCAATTATTAATAATAGTTATCGTAACAAAAAGTATATTGTTTTGAAAATTGAAATATGTTTGAAATGGCCATTGCAATAACAATTACTAACTTGCACTAATTGTAAGAAAATAATTAAGGCGTATTTTACTATAATGTTGACTGTTAAAGCAACTACGAAACTATTTTAAGCCAACTGTCGAATTAATTACGATTGATTGGATTAATAGTTGCCTGAACTGCCATAATTTCTCTCAGTGTGGAAAGTAGTTTATTAATTATTTATTGGTATTTTTGTATATTATTCATATTTAGACAAAACTGATTTATAAATCAGAGGATTTTAAGATTTTTTAAAAGCTATTTTATAAATCTCAAAATGTAAAGAGGTTTACATTTTTTTAACCGGGATTTGATACCATGAATGGGCATTAATTCAATAAAAATTTATGTATCAATATATATATATAATTAATAATTTATACACAATTAACAATATTTTACATGCGGTAGTTTATAGGGTTTTATAAATATTTGTAATTAGTTATAATTCATTATCATTTACAGGTGAGATCTCTCGATGGCCTATGGGATTTTGCAGTTTCACCGTCCGATGATTCCCTAAAAGGCTATTTAGAATCTTGGTACAGTGACGACCTCTCCAAGGCACGTAAACACCGCAAAAAAGTTCTAATTATCCCAATATTTTCAAACTTACTATTTGTTTACTTTTTACTCTGAAAAAAAGTAGTTTTTAAAATAATCCCTACTGATAAATGGGTTTTTAAATTAATAAAAATTTCAAAAATATGTTTGGTCATTTTGTTGGAAATTTTTACGTCAATTATGCTTATTTTACGACTGGAATCTTTTTGGGGTCTCTTCGATTAGTTTTAGCAAAATAAAAGAGTCGAAACAGTGAAAATGTATCATTAACTTAATTATAATTTTACCCATAAAAATCTCAGTCTGAAAATAACGTTGACGTAAAAATATCCAACCAAATAAATAAAGATATTCTTGAAAATTTTCATTATTTTAATTTTCATAATTTTTTTTAACATTGTCGAAATAATGTTTATTTCAGGAAATGAAATTATTTCGACATTACGTTTCTTAAAAAATTACAACCTTTATACGTAGAAAAACATCTCTTTTCTTCTTTTCCTTATAAAGATCATTTTTTTTAAGGGTGACGGCCCGAAAAATAGCCTATTTTCACGATTTTTTTTCGGACGTTTACTATACGCCGATCAATCTGAAATTTTTATGACATATTAAGGTAATCATGAATGACAGAAAATGATTTTTTATAAGACGATTTTTATTGTTTAAATATATTTTTTTAATTGTTGAAAATAATGTTGATAAAAAAGATAGCCTCATGGTGGACATCCTAGGGGTTGCAAATTTGATCTGAAAAAAAAAAAAACCCAAAGGATTATTAATTAGTATGCGATTGGCTATCGCGCTATGGAGGCTTTTTCTTTTTAAATCAAAATTGACAAAATGGCGGCGGTTTGAACAAAAAGTACCGAATTTAGCCGTTTTTTCGACAGTTTTTCTTTTAAAAAAATGGGAAGATTCCAAAAAAAAAAAGCTTCCATAGCACGATAGAGAGTAGCGTGAAGAATGTTCTCCTAAAATTTGAAATCGATCGCTTGAAAACTTTTCCCTGGAGAATTTCCACCGTTTTGAAAAATGTCGTTTCGAGAAAAACGCGTTTAAAGTTTCGAGTATAGAAATTTCATATACCTAAATTGTGTACTTACGACTAATCGGCGATGCCAGATCCATAAAGTATGCCAGCGAAGTATTTCGAATTTCACTTTAAAAATTTGAGAGGATATTTGTGACCATAATGGATAAGACAAAAAAAAATTTCGATTTTTTTTTTCACACTGGAATAATCCCTTAAATTAATAAAAATTTCAAAAATATCTTTGGTCATTTTGTTAGAAATTTTTACGTCATTTATGCTTATTTTCAGCCTGGGATTTTTTTGGAATCTTTTCGATTAGTTTTAGCAAAATTAAAATGCTGAAACAGTAAAAAAAAAATTTATCATTCACTTAATTATAATGTTACCCATAAAAATCTCAGTCTGAAAATAATCATCGTTGACGTAAAAATGTGCAACCAAACAAATAAAGATATTTGTGAAAATTTTCATTATTTTAATTTTTTTAAGATGTTTATTTCAGGTAATAAAATTATTTCAGTACTACGTTTTTTTTCAAAATTTGCTTATACGTAGAAAAACATATCTTTTCTTTTTTATCCTTATAAAGAGCATTTTTTTTCTGAAAATTTCTGGTAAATAATAATTTCAAGTTTCGCAAAGTCGTAAATCGACAAAAAAATCGGAAAAAAAAATTAACTATTTCTTCTCTCATTGCTCAACTTTTGGGTAATTTTAATGCAAATTTTTACCTTTCTTGATTTAACTAAAATGCTTACATTAATTAATAAAAATTATATTAATCAATTAAAAAGCTCCCTATTGTTATTAAATCATTTTAAAAAATATACAGTCAGCAGAAGTGATGCAAATGCCAGTTCCATCATCTTATAATGACGTGACGACTTCAAGAGCATTAAGGGATCACGTTGGAGCAGTTTGGTATCAAAGATACTTTTTCGTTCCACTTTCCTGGGCTGATCAACGTGTTTTCGTTCGATTTGGCTCTGTAAATTACCTCGCCGAAGTCGTAAGCATTTTTTTCTATTTCTATCCTTCTGAAATTATTATTTAAATATTAATTATTATAATATTTAAAGTAAATAATTATTTTAATTATTGTTTTTTATTAGATTATTCAAATAAGTGTTATTATTAAATGATAATTATTTTAATTACTATTTTATAATAGAATTTAATTATTCTTTCATATAATAGAATATGAATTATATTCTTTCATATAATTCATCGTTTTAAAAAAAAAAAAAATAATTATTTTAATTATTAATATTGATAATTTATAAATATTAATAATAATTTAATTCTTAATAATTATTCTAATTATTAATCCAATTACAAATAGTTATTCTTCAGTAAACATTTATCGAAAAAATACACTGTTAAAAATGTTATGAATTTTTTTTAAATCTACTTGAAATTTAAGTACTTAGATTTTATGCATAAATTAGTATACTAAATTTAATATACAAGTACAATGAAAAATTTATGTATGGTAGAGTAATTTTAATAATTTACGTTAAGTTTACCGTAAAAATACATTCATTTTTATAGATTGTAGTAATTTTACAAACATGAAGCTAAGTAAGATATTTAAAAAATACAATATTACTTCAAAGAAAATTAAGTAAATGAGGTTTTTTTTTTTTACAGTGGGTAAACGGAGAATTAGTTACGAGCCACGAAATGGGCCATTTGCCTTTCGAGACTGAGATCACAGGGCAATTGGACTACGGTTCGAAGAATCGTATTACAGTAGCAGTCGACAATTCACTTTTAGCTACGAGCGTTCCTCAAGGCAAAATAATCACATCTCAAACGGATAACGGAACTGCCCATATACAAACTTATTCTTTTGATTTCTTCAACTATGCGGGAATCCACAGGTAAGATGATTATTTTTGCTTCCTCATAGAGGAAGCTTTGTTTTCATGAAATTTTTTTTTTTCGAGATTTTCATGTCAGTATGCTTAGAATCACCTAAAACGTCGAGAAAAGTGGTTTAGAAAAAATGTCCGTATGTATGTATGTGTGTGTGTGTGTGTGTGTGTGTGTGCTGGGCTTCGAAAATTCAATCTCCTCTCACTCGGTAACCGTTCGAGCGATCCGGCTCAAATTTGGCACGCAAGTAGAGTAGCTGCCCCTCTTTGAATGTTGTGATTTTTGCCAAAATATGTGAAGTCATTAAGATTTTATGTTGATTTTAATTTGTTGAAAAAAGGGCGTGGTCGCTCTAACTTTCGTAAAAGTTCGCCGATTTGGCTAAATAGTTCTTCATAACTGAAGATACGTTCAATGTTGTATGGTATTGAATTTCGACGAAATCGGTAAAGCGGTTCGGATTTTATAGAATTTTGAATTTTTCGAAAAAAATAGATTTTGATCTAAATTACGTCGAATTTCAACAAATGAACAGAAATTTTGTACAGACGAAAAATAACATTCAGAAATGCCATGTACCAAATTTGGTTATGATCGGTAAAGTCGTTCGGATTTTACACCATTTTTCATTTTAAAAAAAATGTAGATTTTCGCTATAACTTCCGGAAAAGTTGAGAAAGTACGACAAAAATTTGTATCTAATCAAAATTAGATGTAACGGTGTTTGCAGAGGTGATTTATAGCTGTATAAAACACCTCTGCAAAAGAGACACAAGGTATAAAAAAAAAGATGCAAAGTAGAACCTTGCACATTGCTTCCTCATTATTTTTCGCTTTTTACAAAGCTTCCTCTATGAGGAAGCCAAAATTGAATAACATACTGCTTCCTCACAGAGGGAGCTTTGTAAAAAGCGAAAAATAATGAGGAAGCAATGTGCAAGGTTCTACTTTGCATCTTTTTTTTTCGATTCCACATAAAATTTCGATTTTTTTACAATTAGGCCAAAAATGAATTAATTTGTAGTACAATTTTGCTTCCTCATAGAAGGAAGCTTTGTTTTCATGAAAAATTTTTTTTTCGAGATTTTCATGCCAGTATGCTTAGAATTGTTCAAAACGTCGAGAAAAGTGGTTTAGAAAAAATTTGTGTGTGTGTGTGTGTGTGTGTCCTGGGCTCTGAAAATTCGATGAACTATTACTCAATAACCGTTCGAGTGATATGGCTCAAATTTGTCACGCAAGTGGAGTAGTTGCCCCGCTTTGAATGTTGAGATTTTTGAAAAAAAAAAATCAGCCATTTTGATTTTATGGTACTTTTAATTTTTTGAAAAAAGGGCGTGGTCGCTCTAACTTTCGTAAAAATTAGACGATTTTGCTAAATAGTTGTTTATAAATAAATATACGTTCAATGTTGTTTGGCATTGCATTTGGGCGAAATCGGTAAAGCGGTTCAGATTTTATAGATGTTTGAATTTTTCGAAAAAAATCATTTTTTTTAATAAATCACGTAGAATTTCACCAATTTAACCGAAATGTTTTACAGACGAAAAGGAACATGCAGCTTTGCCACGTACCAAATTTGACGATGATCGGTAAAGTGGTTCAGATTTTACGACATTTTGAAATTTACAACAAAAAAAAACGATTTTCGCTCTAGCATCAGCAAAAGTTGATAATGCGAGACAAAAGTTTGTACTCAATGGAAATAAGAATGCAAAGTAGAACTTTACACATTGCTCCATGTATAATTTTTATTTTTTTAAATTTATAATGTCCGCTTGTCCCAAAACAGAATTGTTCATAATTCTCGAACGGCGTGACGAATCGAGATGAAAATTTACACAAAAGAGGAGGATAAACTCCGATTTCGTTATTTCGATTAAGGTAGTCCTTGCGCATTAAGCTGAGGTCAAATAAGTTTTCGAAAAATGGGAGGGAATTGCAAACACTTTTCGCCAATATAAACAAGGCTGCAAAGTAGAACTTTGCAAATTGCTTCCTCATTATTGTTGGATTTTTACAAAGCTTCCTCTATGAGGAAGCCAAAATAGATTAACATGCTTCCTCATAGAGGTAGATTTGTAAAAATCCAACAATAATGAGGAAGCAATTTGCAAAGTTCTACATTGCAGCCTTGTTTTTTCGATTCCACATAAAATTTCGAATTTTTTACAATTAGGCCAAAAATGGATTAATTTGTAAAACAATTTTTTGGAATATTATTAAAATTTGAATCTTGAGAAAATAAAAGACAATCTATTGCCATCTTCTTAAAATTTGGAGCTTAAAGAGATGAAAAAAAAATAATACTAAATAATAGTAAATAATTATTGATAAATGATAATAATATTAATAAATGAAAATAATTAAATTTTCATGTTGTGTACCTAAATTTTAATATGCAAATATTGAACTTAAATCAAAACTTTATTTTCAATTGCAATATATATGAATTCTAATTTAATATACATGGTTTGTATATTTTATATAATTTTGTATGTCAAACGTGTTGTTAAAAAGAAATAATACTAAATAATAGTTAATAATTATTAATACATAAACATAATTAAATTTTCATGATGTGTACCTAAATTTTAATATGCAAATATTGAATTTAAGACAAAACTTTTAATTTTCCATTGCAATGTATAGGAATTCTAATTTAATATACATGCTTTGTATATTTTATTTGTATAATTTTGTATGTCAAACGTGTTGATAAAAAGATCGCAAGTTTTTATGTATCAACTCATCAATTAAATTTAATGTACAATTGTGATATAAAATTAATGTATTTTTACACTAGAATTAAAGCAAATTATTAAAATTAATATACCTAGATGGTAAAATTAAAAGAACTCATAAAAATTAATGTACTTTTACAGTAAACTTAAAGTAAATTATTAAAATTACTCTACCATACATAAATTTTCCATTGCACTTGTATATTAAATTTCGTATACTAGTTAATGCAAAAAAAACCTAAGTACTTAAATTTCAAGTACATTTTTTTTCCAGTGTATCCTTTGGATAAATATTTACTAAAGAATAGCCAATTCTAATTAGATTAATAATTAAAATAATTATTTATTCCAAATATAAAAAAAAACTATTATTTAAATAATAAAAATTCTTTGAATAATCTAATTAGATTAATAATTAAAATAACTATTTATTCCAATTATAAAAATAATTATTATTTAAATAATAAAAATTCTTTGAATAATCTAATTAGATTAATAATTAAAATAATTATATATTCCAAATATAAAAATAATTATTATTTAAATAATAAAAATTCTTTGAATAATCTAATTA
Organism: Ephialtes manifestator; assembly: GCA_963970395.1. Classification (NCBI taxonomy): domain Eukaryota; kingdom Metazoa; phylum Arthropoda; class Insecta; order Hymenoptera; family Ichneumonidae; genus Ephialtes; species Ephialtes manifestator. The sequence goes on from OZ019979.1 coordinate 25,169,287, forward strand.
GATCAATAATTAAAATAATCATTTATTTTCAATATAAAAATAATTATTATGTAAATAATAAAAATTCTTTGAATAATCTAATTAGATTAATAATAAAAATAATTATTTATTCCAAATATAAAAAAAACTATTATTTAAATAATAAAAATTCTTTGAATAATCTAATTAGATTAATAATTAAAATAACTATTTATTCCAATTATAAAAATAATTATTATTTAAATAATACAAATTCTTTGAATAATCTAATTAGATTAATAATTAAAATAATTATTTATTCCAAATATAAAAATAATTATTATTTGAATAATAAAAATTCTTTGAATATTCTAATTAGATTAATAATTAAAATAATTATTTATTTTAAATATAAAAATAATTATTATGTGAATAATTATTATTATTTTAATAATCTATTTATATTAATAATTAAAATATTTATTTTACAGGCCAGTTTTGCTGCAAACAAAGCCTCGAGTTTTTGTCGAGGATATAACAATTAAAACCTCGATAATCGGAACCACTGGTGTCGTCAAATATTCCATCCAAGCTGCGGGTCTTAAGGAAGGCGAAGTTGCAGATTGTAAGGTGATTCTGCGCAAGGACGACGATACTTTAGCCATTCCTGAAGAGATCCACGGTTTGGCAGGTACGATAAAAGTACCAGAGGCAAAATTATGGTGGCCGATTGGAATGAATCCCGAGCCTGCTTATCTCTACACCCTCGAAGTAAGGCTAAAAAAATTCATATTTTTTATTAAATAAGTATCAGTAGTAGCATATAAGCATCATTCCATACAAATTGGGCCACCAAAATTTAGCATGGCCGCAAAAAGTGTTCATAATTTTTTCACAAGTTCTTTAGAATATCACAAACATCCACAAATTATTTCATAATTTTAGCACCTATAGTTTACCCAAAATTTAATAACGATTTTTTTTATTAAATTTTTTTTCAATTCGCTGTATGTTCAAAATTACCGATCGTACAAAAAAATTGTACCTGTATAAAATTCAAGTTTTTGAATGTGCTTTTTAATAGAAAATAATTTTAGCACCTATAGTTTGCCCAAAATTTAATAACGATTTTTTTTATTTCATTTTTTTTCAATTCGATGTATGTTCAAAATTACCGATCGTACAAAAAATTTGTACCTGTATAAAAGTCAAGTTTTTGAATGTACTTATTAATAAAAAATTTCCATAGGGGCTCAAAAAAAATTTTTGCTATTTTTTAACAAAATAAAGTAATAATATTTTTTTTTCATAATTTAATATTTTTATTTCATAGAATTTCCATTATTATGATTACAAAATACAGAAAAATTGGCGTAATGGCAAATTAATGGCCCACTTGGTATGAAATGACCCGGTAGTATAAGTAATAAAATAGTATTTTTATTAAGAATATTCTCCGTTGATTTACCAACTAAAGAACGTTACATGAATAAATATTTAATAATATATATTTCTATAGTTTATTATTAATAATAATAATATATTAATAATAATAATTTGACATTAAAAAAAAATTAAATAAAATTATTAATATTTTTTAATTATATTAATTAAATCTTATTTGATGGTTTCAGGCAGAGTTGAAAATGCCTAATACTTATAGAAATAATGATGGTGATACGAACAGCTCTATAATTATAATTTTATAATAATAACATGTAGCGATTGTAATACGATGATTAAACTTTGGAATGGCTGCAAAAATTATTATTTTTCAATAAAAATTCACGGTAATCCTTTTGAAAAAATGGAAAAAAATAAGTAATGCATTAAGAAAGTAATGCATTACTTATTTCTTCCATTTTCTCCACTATTTCTTGCAATATTAAAGCGAAAATTAGTATTTTTTTCAGCTATTCAAATGTTTACACTCTATTTTATAATCACTACATATTATTATTATGAAATCATAATTACAAAACAAATTGTACTGTAAACTATATCTCATGAATTAATGGGGATTTACAACTCTGGTTTCAGGTAACCGTTGAAGTTGTGAACGTCACTAAACCCGACGTTTATAGACTTCCCGTGGGAATCCGATCACTTCGATGGACCAACACGAGTGTGCTCTTCAACGAGAAGCCTGTGTACTTACGAGGCTTTGGTCGTCACGAAGATTCTGTGATAAGGGGACGAGGTCTCGATCTCGTAACGATGACTCGCGACTATGAGCTTCTTAAGTGGGTCGGCGCCAATTCGTACAGGACCAGTCATTATCCCTACAGCGACGAAGTCCTCGACATGGCAGACCGGTAATTTGAGTCTATTGAGAAAAAAGAGGATGCAAAGTAGAACCTTGCACATTGCTGTCCCATTATTTTTCGCTTTTTACAAAGCTTCCTCTATGAGGAAACCAAAATTTCACATACTTTCTCATAGAGGTAGCTTTGTAAAAAGCGAAAAATAATGAGGAAGCAATGTGCAAAGTTATACTTTGCATCATTGTTTAAAAGCATGGTGAGAATTCTTGTAACCGGTTTTTTCTTTGGTAGAATATGCGACTTGAGAACGATAGTGAAGGCCAAAATTCGATATCTTGAAGAACAAAAAATTTAGGTTGCATTTTTCGACCAAAAGTCTGTGAATTCTGAAATCAAGACCGACCAAAAGTGACTTTTTCAAAAATAATCGTAAAAAGGCATGTAACCGGTACTTTTTGAGGTGCAATATGCGACTTGAGAATGATAGTGAAGGCCAAAATTCGATATATTGAAGAAAAAAATATTACGTTCTTTAGGTTGGATTTTCCAAAAGTCGGATCTATGAATTCTGAAATCAGATCCGACCAAAAGTGACTTTTTCAAAAATCATTGTAAAAAGACATGTAACCGGTACTTTCTGAGGTACAATGCGACTTAAGAACGATAGTGAAGACCAAAATTCGATATATTGAAGAAAAAATAATTTAGGTTCTTTAGGTTGGATTTTCCGACCAAAAGTCGGATCTGTGAATTCTGAAATCAGAACCGATCAAAAGTGACTTTTTCAAAAAACATCATAAAAAGACATATAACCGGTACTTTCTGAGGTACAATATGCGACTTGAGAATGATAGTGAAGGCCAAAATTCGATACCTTGAAGAAAAAATAATTTAGGTTCTTTAGGTTGGATTTTCCAAAAGTCGGATTTGTGAATTCTGAAATCAGAACCGACCAAAAGTGACTTTTTAAAAAATCATCGTAAAAAGGCATGTAACCGATACTTTCTGAGGTAAAATATGCGACTTGAGAATGATAGTGAATGCCAAAATTCGATATCTTGAAGAAAAAAAAATGTAGGTTCTTTGGGTTGGATTTTCCAAAAGTCGGATCTGTGAATTCTGAAATCAGATCCGACCAAAAGTGACTTTTTCAAAAATGATCGTAAAAAGGCATGTAACGGGTACTTTCTGAGGTACAATATGCGACTTGAGAATGATAGTGAAGGCCAAAATTCGATCTCTCGAAGAAAAAATAATTTAGGTTCTTTAGGTTGGATTTTCCAAAAGTCCGATCTGTGAATTCTGAAATCAGATCCGACCAAAAGTGACTTTTCCAAAAATCATCGTAAAAAAGCATGTAACCGGTACTTTCTGAGGTACAATATGCGACTTGAGAACGATAGTGAAGACCAAAATTCGATATATTGAAGAAAAAATAATTTAGGTTCTTGAGGTTGAATTTTCCAAAAGTCGGATCTGTAAATTCTGAAATCAAAACCGACCAAAAGTGACTTTTTCAAAAATCATCGTAAAAAGGCATGTAACCGGTACTTTCTGAGGTACAATATGCGACTTGAGAATGATAGTGACGGCCAAAATTCGATATCTTGAAGAAAAAATAATTTAGCTTCTTTAGGTTGGATTTTCCGACCAAAAGTCGGATCTGTGAATTCTGAAATCAGAACCGACCAAAAGTGACTTTTTCAAAAATCATCGTAAAAAGGCATGTAACCGGTATTTTCTGAGGTACAATATGCGACTTGAAAATGATAGTGAAGGCCAAAATTCGATATCTTAAAGAAAAAATAATTTAGGTTCTTTAGGTTGGATTTTCAAAAGTCGGATCTGTAAATTCTGAAATCAGATCCGACCAAAAGTGACTTTTCCAAAAATCATCGTAAAAAGGCATGTAACCGGTATTTTCTGAGGTACAATATGCAACTTGAGAACGATAGTGAAGGCCAACATTCGATATCTTAAAGAAAAAATAATTTAGGTTCTTTAGGTTGGATTTTCCAAAAGACGGATCTATGAATTTTGAAATCAGAACCGACCAAAAGTGACTTTTTAAAAAATCATCGTAAAAAGGCATGTAACCGGTACTTTCTGAGGTACAATACGCGACTTGAAAATGATAGTGAAGGCCAAAAATCGATATCTTAAAGAAAAAAAAAGTAGGTTCTTTAGCATGGATTTTCCAAAAGTCGGATCGGCAAATTCTGAAATCAAAACCGACCAAAAGTGTCTTTTTCAAAAATCATCGTAAAAAGGCATGTAACCGGTACTTTCTGAGGTACAATATGCGACTTGAGAATGATAGTGAAGGTCAAAATTCGATATCTTGAAGAAAAGAAAATTTAGGTTCTTTAGGTTGGATTTTCCAAAAGTCGGATTTGTAAATTCTGAAATCAGATCCGACCAAAAGTGACTTTCAAAAATCATCGTAAAAAGGCATGTAACCGGTACTTTCTGAGGTACAATATGCGACTTGAGAATGATAGTGAAGTCTAAAATTCGATATCTTGAAGAAAAAATAATTTAGGTTCTTTAGGTTGGATTTTCCGACCAAAAGTCGGATCTGTGAATTCTGAAATCAAAACCGACCAAAAGTAACTTTTTCAAAAATCATGGTAAAAAGGCATGTAACCGGTATTTTCTGAGGTACAATATGCGACTTGAGAATGATAGTGAAGGCCAAAATTCGATATCTTGAAGAAAAAAAAATGTAGGTTCTTTAGGTTGGATTTTCCGGCCAAAAGTCGGATCTGTAAATTCTGAAATCAGAACCGACCAAAAGTGACTTTTTCAAAAATCGTGGTAAAAAGGAATGTAACAGGTACTTTCTGAGGTACAATATGCGACTTGAGAATGATAGTGATGGCGAAAATTCGATATCTTGAAGAAAATAAAATTTAGGTTCTTTAGGTTGGATTTTCCAAAAGTCGGATTTGTAAATTCTGAAATCAGATCCGACCAAAAGTGACTTTTTCAAAAATCGTGGTACAAAGGAATGTAACAGGTACTTTCTGAGGTACAATATGCGACTTGAGAATGATAGTGAAAGCCAAAATTCGATATCTTGAAAAAAAAATAATTTAGGTTCTTTAGGTTGGATTTTCCAAAAGTCGGATCTGTAAATTCTGAAATCAGATCGGACCAAAAGTGACTTTTTCAAAAATCATCGTAAAAAGGCATGTAACCAGTACTTTCTGAGGTACAATATGCAACTTGAAAATGATAGTGAAGGCCAAAATTCGATATCTTGGTGAAAATAAAATTTAGGTTCTTTAGGTTCGATTTTCCAAAAGTCGGATCTGTGAATTCTGAAATCAGAACCGACCAAAAGTGACTTTTTAAAAAATCATCGTAAATAGGCATGTAACCGGTACTTTCTGAGGTACAATATGCGACTTGAGAATGATAGTGATGGCAAAAATTCGATATCTTGGTGAAAAAATAATTTAGGTTCTTTAGGTTGGATTTTCCAAAAGTCGGATCTGTAAATTCTGAAATCAGATCTGACCAAAAGTGGCTTTTTCAAAAATCATCGTAAAAAGGCATGTAACCGGTACAGTTTGAGGTACAATATGCGACTTGAGAATGATAGTGACGGCCAAAATTCGATATCTTGAAGAAAAAATAATTTAGCTTCTTTAGGTTGGATTTTCCGACCAAAAGTCGGATCTGTGAATTCTGAAATCAGAACCGACCAAAAGTGACTTTTTCAAAAATCATCGTAAAAAGGCATGTAACCGGTACTTTCCGAGGTAGAATATGCGACTTGAGAATGATAGTGAAGGCCAAAATTCGTTATCCTGATGAAAAAATAATTTAGGTTCTTTAGGTTGGATTTTCCAAAAGTCGGTTCTGTGAATTCTGAAAACAGAACCGACCAAAAGTGACTTTTTCAAAAATCATCGTAAAAAGGCATGTAACCCGTACTTTCTGAGGTACAATATGCGACTTGAGAATGATAGTGAAGGCGAAAATTCGATATCTTGGTGAAAAAATAATTTAGGTTCTTTAGGTTCGATTTTCCAAAAGTCGGATCTGTGAATTCCGAAATCAGGAACGACCAAAAGTGACTTTCAAAAATCATCGTAAAAAGGCATATAACCGGTACTTTCTGAGGTACAATATGCGACTTGAGAATGATAGTGACCGCCAAAATTCGATATCTTGAAGAAAAAAATATTTAGGTTCTTTAGGTTCGATTTTCCGACCAAAAGTCGGATCGGTGAATTCTGAAATCAGATCCGACCAAAAGTTACTTTTTCAAAAATCATCGTAAAAAGGCATGTAACCGGTACTTTCCGAGGTACAATATGCGACTTGAGAACGATAGTGAAGACCAAAATTCGATATCGTGAAGAAAAAATAATTTAGGTTCCTTAGGTTGGATTTTCCGAATAAAAGTCGGATCTGTGAATTCTGAAATCAGAACCGACCAAAAGTGTCTTTTTCAAAAAACATCGTAAAAAGGCATGTAACCGGTACTTTCTGAGGTACAATATGCGACTTGAGAATGATAGCGAAGGCCAAAATTCGATATCTTGAAGAAAATAAAATTTAGGTTCTTTAGGTTGGATTTTCCAAAAGTCGGATTTGTAAATTCTGAAATCAGATCCGACCAAAAGTGACTTTTTCAAGAATCATCGTAAAAAGGCATGTAACCGGTACTTTCTGAGATACAATATGCGACTTAAGAATGATAGTGAAGGCCAAAATTCGATATCTTGAAAAAAAAATAATTTACGTTCCTTAGGTTGGATTTTCCGACCAAAAGTCGGATCTGTGAATTCTGAAATCAGAACCGACCAAAAGTGACTATTTCAAAAATCATCGTAAAAAGGCATATAACCTGTACTTTCTGAGGTACAATATGCAACTTGAGAATGATAGCGAAGGCCAAAATTCGTTATCTTGATGAAAAAATAATTTAGGTTCTTTAGGTTGGATTTTCCAAAAGTCGGATCTATGAATTCTGAAATCAAAGCCGACCAAAAATTACTTTTTCAAAAATCATTGTAAAAAGACATGTAACCGGTACTTTCTGAGGTACAATATGCGACTTGAGAATGATAGTGAAGGCCAAAATTCGATATCTTGAAGAAAAAATAATTTAGGTTTTTTAGGTTCGATTTTCCAAAAGTCGGATCTGTGAATTCTGAAATCAGAACCGACCAAAAGTGACTTTTTCAAAAATCATCGTAAAAAGGCATGTAACCGGTACTTTCTGAGGTACAATATGCGACTTGAGAATGATAGTGAAGGCCAAAATTCGATATCTTAAAGGAAAAAAATGTCGATTACATTATTTCTCGTCAATCAGACAGGGTATCCTCATAATCAATGAATGTCCGGCTGTCGACATCGAGAATTATTCACCACAACTTCTTGCACAACACAAAGCCTCCCTCTCGGAGCTAATCAGACGAGACAAAAATCGTCCTTCGGTATTAATGTGGTCGATAGCCAACGAACCGAGGACCCAACTCTATGGCACCGAGGATTATTACCAGGAACTCGCTTTGCACACCAAAACTCTGGACCCTACAAGACCGATAACCGCAGCGCTAAATCGCGGTTATTTAGTAAGTATTCATCATTTTTGTTTCCAAATAGAGGAATTTTTTTTTTTGTAAAAATTTTTTTTTCGACATTTTCATGTCAGGACACTCAGAATGGTCTAAAACGTCGAGAAAAGTGGTTTAGAAAAAAAGTCTGTATGTGTGTGTGTGTGCCGCGTATGTGCACAATTTTTTGTTAGCACGATAGCTGTCGCAATTTTTAAAATATCGGGCTCAAATTTGAACTACGAGTAAACGGTCGTTAAACAAGGTATGGGATTGAATTTGGAGTTAATCCATCAAGTTGTTCAAAATTTATGGCATTTTGAATTTTTTGGAGAATGTCAGCTCGGGCTCTAACTCCCGCAATTTTTATGATATCCGGCTCAAACTTAGACCAGAAGTGGATTGTTATCAAATAGTGTTTGGGATTAAATTTGGTGTCAATCCATTAAGGGGTTCACAATTTATGGCGTTTTTAAATTTTTTGACATTTTTTGTTCATGCTCTAACTTTTGCAATTTTTAAGATATCGGGCTCAAATTTGGTCCACAAGTGGATTGTTATTAAGTAAAGTTTGGGAGTGAATTTGACGTCAATCCGTTTAGGGGTTTAAAACTTATGGCATTTTGAATTTTTTGTTCGTGCTCTAACTTTTGCAATTTTTAAGATATCAGGCTCAAATTTGGTCCACAAGTAGAGTGTGGGTAAATTAAGCATCAGTTCGAATCTGGCGAGAATCTGTCAAGGGGTTCAAAACATTATTATTGGATTTTTACAAAGCTTCCTCTATGAGGAAGCCAAAATAGATTAACATGCTTCCTCATAGAAGTAGCTTTGCAAAAATCAAAAAAATAATGAGGAAGCAATTTTTAAGGTTCTACTTTGTAGGCTTTTTTTAACCACTTTTAACAGTTGCAAACTAATCGTTGGAAATTATTAAAAATCGTTTCGATTCCATCTTGTACTTCAGGAGGATAAAGCCGGTCAATTCCTCGATGTGATAGGCTTCAATCGTTATAATTCTTGGTACAGCGATAGCGGCAGACTCGATGTGATAATCAACAAAGTCGTTGCCGAGGCTGTTAATTGGAATGAAAAACACAACAAGCCCGTTATGATGCTGGAATATGGAGCCGATACTATGCCAGGATTACACGAGGTTTGTTGCCAATTTAAAATAATTTTATGCAATTTCTTTTGATTACAGTAGAACCTCGATTATCCGAAACTCCGTTATCCGATTTTCTGTTATCTGAAACATAGCAAAAAATTGTGATATTATCGTCGATTGCTACTCTGTTACAAGTGGGTTAAGCTTGTATCATGTATCTATACACTGACAAAAATGTTATAAAGTTTACAATACGCTTAACATACAAAATTATATAAAATGTACAAATTTAATTAGAATTCTTATACATTGAAATGGAAAATTAAGAATTTTGTCTTAAATTCAATATTTGCAACAAAAAAATATTCTTAATGCATTAATTATGTTTTTCCATTTTATCAAAAAACGTGAAATTTTACTGAAAACTATCATTTTTTTTTTGCAGCTATACAAAAGTTTAAATATTTTATTATAATCGCTACATGTTATTATTGTGAAATCATAATTATAGAGCGAATCCTATCGTCATCTTTATTTTTATAAGTATTAAGCATTTACAACACTAATCCTAATACATTCGGACAATCGAGGTTCTACTGTATGTTCAAAAAAGATTTTAATCTCCATTATCCAAATAATCATATTAATCCGAACTAGTCACGACCCTAATTCATTCGGACAATCGAGGTTCTACTGTATGTTTAAAAAAAATGTAACCTCCATTATCCAAATAATCATATTAATCCGAACCAGTCACGACATTAATTGATTCGGACAATCGAGGTTCTACTGTATGTTTAAAAAAAATTTTAATCTCCATTACCTAAATAATCATAATAATCCGAAGTAATCACGACCCTAATTCATTCGAACAATCGAGGTTCTACTGTATGTTTAAAAAAATTTAATTTCCGTTATCCAAATAATCATATTAATCCGAACTAGTCACGACATTAATTGATTCGGATAATCGAGGTTCTACTCTATGTTAAAACAACATTTTTATCTCCATTATCCAAATAATCATATTAATCCAAAGTAGTCACGACCCTAATTCATTCGGACTCTCGAGGTTCTACTGTATGTTTAAAAAAATGTTAATCTTCATTATCCAAATAATCATATTAATCCGAACTAGTCACGACATTAATTGATTCGGACAATCGAGGTTCTACTGTATGTTTAAAAAAATGTTAATCTCCATTATCCAAATAATCATATTAATCCGAACTAATCACGACATTAATTGATTCGAACAATCGAGGTTCTACTGTATGTTTAAAAAAATGTTAATCTTCATTATCCAAATAATCATATTAATCCGAACTAGTCACGACATTAATTGATTCGGACAATCGAGGTTCTACTGTATGTTTAAAAAATATTTTAATCTCCATTATCCAAATAATCATATTAATCCGAAGTAGTCACGACATTAATTGATTCGGACAATCGAGGTTCTACTGTATGTTTAAAAAAATGTTAATCTCCATTATCCAAATAATCATATTAATCCGAACTAGTCACGACATTAATTGATTCGGACAATCGAGGTTCTACTGTATGTTAAAAAAAATTTAATTTCCATTATCCAAATAATCATATTAATCCGAACTAGTCACGACATTAATTGATTCGGACAATCGAGGTTCTACTGTATGTTTAGAAAAAATTTAATTTCCATTATCCAAATAATGATATTAATCCGAACTATAGTCACGATATTAATTGATTCGGATAATTGAGGTTCTACTGTATGTTAAAAACAAATGTAATCTCCATTATTCAAATAATCATATTAATCCGAACTAGTCACAACATTAATTGATTCGAACAATCGAGGTTCTACTGTATATTTAAAAAAAAATGTAATCTCCATTATCCAAATAATCATATTAATCCAAACTAGTCACGACATTAATTGATTCGGACAAACGAGGTTCTACTGTATGTTAAAAACAAATGTAATCTCCATTTTTCAAATAATCATATTAATCCGAACTAGTCACGACATTAATTGATTCGGACAATCGAGGTTCTACTGTATGTTTAAAAAAAATTTAATCTCAATTATCCAAATAATCATATTAATCCGAACTAGTCACGACATTAATTGATTCGGACAATCGAGGTTCTACTGTATGTTTAAAAAAATGTTAATCTCCATTATCCGAATAATCATATTAATCCGAACTAGGCACGACATTAATTGATTCGGACAATCGAGGTTCTACTGTATGTTTAAAAAAATTTTAATCCCCATTATCCAAATAATCATATTAATCCGAACTAGTCGCGACATTAATTGATTCGGACAATCGAGGTTCTACTGTATGTTTAAAAAAAATCTTAATCTCCATTATCCAAATAATCATATTAATCCGAACTAGTCATGACATTAATTGATTCGGACAATTGAGGTTCTACTGTATTTTAAAACAAATGTAATCTCCATTTTTCAAATAATCATATTAATCCGAACTAGTCACGACATTAATTGATTCGGACAATCGAGGTTCTACTGTATGTTTAAAAAAAATGTAATCTCAATTATCCAAATAATCATATTAATCCGAACTAGTCACGACATTAATTGATTCGGACAATCGAGGTTCTACTGTATGTTTAAAAAAAATTTTAATCCCCATTATCCAAATAATCATATTAATCCGAACTAGTCGCGACATTAATTGATTCGGACAATCGAGGTTCTACTGTATGTTTAAAGAAAAATTTAATCTCCATTATCCAAATAATCATATTAATCCGAACTAGTCACGACATTAATTGATTCGGACAATCGAGATTCTACTGTATGTTTAAAAAAAATCTTAATCTCCATTATCCAAATAATCATATTAATCCGAACTAGTCATGACATTAATTGATTCGGACAATTGAGGTTCTACTGTATGTTAAAAACAAATGTAATCTCCATTATTCAAATAATCATATTAATCCGAACTAGTCACAACATTAATTGATTCGGACAATCGAGGTTCTACTGTATGTTTAAAAAAATTTAATCTGCATTATCCAAATAATCATATTAACCCGAAGTAGTCACGAGCCTAATTCATTCGGACAATCGAGGTTCTACTCTATGTTTAACGAAAATTTTTATCTCCATTATCCAAATAATCATATTAATCCGAAATAGTCACGACATTAATTGATTCGGACAATTGAGGTTCTACTGTATGTTAAAAAAAAATGTTAATCTCCATTATCCAAATAATCATATTATTCCGAACTAGTCACGACATTAATTGATTGGGACGATCGAGGTTCTACTGTATGTTTAAAACAAATCTAATATCCATTTTTCAAATAATCATATTAATCCAAACTAGTCACGACCCTAATTCATTCAGACAATCGAGGTTCTACTGTATGTTCAAAACTCGTTTTGATCTCCATTATCCAAATAATCATATTAATCCGAACTAGTTACGACATTAATTAATTCGGACCATCGAGGTTTTACTGTATGTTTTGTATGTTTGTATGTTTTGGATAATGGAGATTAAATTTTTTTAATCTCCATTATCCAATCATATTAATCCGCACTAGTCACGAAATTAATTGATTCGGACAATCGAGGTTCTACTGTACTAGGAAAATAAATAATTTTGTCTTGTAATGTTCACGATTCTTAGCTTCCTTCTTACGTCTGGAGTGAAGAATATCAGAAAGACGTATTCGCCCGTCATTTTATGGCTTTCGATCGTCTCAGGCTCAAAGGATTTTTCATCGGCGAGTTTATATGGAACTTTGCCGACTTCCGTACCGCTCAGAGTAAGTACCACGATATTCAGACTCTATTCTTGGGACTTCAACTCGTAAATAATGTATTTCTGCTTCAACAGCTTTTACCCGTGTCGGCGGTAACAAAAAGGGTATTTTTACCAGAACGAGGGAACCGAAAATGGTGGCTCATCACGTTAGGAAAAGATATCACGGTCTAAGTGAGGAACTCGATGGTGTTCAAGCACCGAGTGATCTCGAGGCTTATATAACGGGCCGTGGATACGACATCAATCACGAAGAGTTGTAAAATAATTTTTAACAATCGGTTCAACACGTTTTTGCAGCAAAACTCGAAGGAAACTCTTTGGAGCATTTTAAGGAGGTTCGCCTGTTGGTCGAAGTTAAACCTAGGGACTTAATTTTTTTTGGATTGTGTAAATAAATCCTTAATACACCTAATCTCAAAATTTGAGGCATATTGACTGTCCAGTTAGGTTGCAATACGAGTTAGAAGTTGAACACTTTGAACGAGGTTAAGCATTGGGCGCATAGGAAAATTCATTTTAGAGAGAGTATTTATCGATTTTTCATATATTTAGAGCTAACTTTGGACAACGAAAAACTGATATAAGGTCAATAATAATTCAAGGATTATGTAAAAAATAAAAAAATTGGACTTTACTAGCGATATTCAACGTTTCATCAAAGTTCAGTTTGACCGCGAATGAAATATTATTTATAGGGTTTTACTAGCAATTAGAAGTTAACGACTGAAAATTATCAATTTATTTATCATTTATGACTTTAGTATTGATAATTATTTTTGATCAGTTGTTGGACAACTAAGATTTGTGAATATATATTTTTATGTTCTATAATCTAATTAATAACGAGAAATGTGGTGTATACGTAGCATTCACAATTTATCATAGTAATATTGCATATAATTTGTGATAGTTGCATTCACATTTTTTACTCACAAGTATAAAGTGAACCTCCTTAAATTGATACTTCGATGCATTCAGTGATATTTGTCTTAAACCAACGAGTTTTATTGCAAAAAATTTAGCATTATCTTAACACTAATTTTGTTAATCTTATTAAATTCACTGCCAACTGCCAGCATTGCATTTTTTACCAACTACCCACAATGGATAAAATCCGAAAAAATATCCTGCATTAAGGCATCACAAAATGACGTTTTTGACGTAATAAAATATTAAACAAAAAGATTCTCCATTTTTATTGCTACTCTGCAACGATTTTTGTGTAGCTTCGTATTATCACGCAGCAAATTATTGAAAAAATTAAATATTTCATGTCTATCACGAAAACTTGTAAACAATTCTTAATAATCGGATCAACGTAATTAATGCATTAAGAAAATAATGGAGAGTCATGCTATTCCATTATTCCACTATTTCTTTCAATTGAGTATTTTATTTGAGCAAAATTTAGTATTTTCTTCAGCTATTCAAATGTTTACACTCTATTTTATAATCACTACATGTCATTGTTATTAAATCATAATTACAAAGCAAACTTCGAGGGTTAAAATTGGAATGTATAAAATCGATTTCTATCCAAATTTAGCCTGTGATCAGTTTTCCAACGAGTCATCGCGGATTCTGTGATTCACGTTGGTTTTTTTCATACACGGAGAGAAATAGATCCGCGAATATAACTGCCACTCGCAGAAAATATTGTACGTCGGTGACACATAGGCTCTATTGTAAAAGCTCATATAAACAATTTACAGCTTACGATACGTATAGTAATCGTCCCAAATTTGCTTGATTACAACAATGACTTATTCCTTCGCAGTATAGTAATCCGTTGTATCTGTATTTTTTTGAAAGCTGAAAACATTAGAGTAATCTTCATTTACATGGGACTTATTACCGTCGATTAGTATTAATTTCCTATTCTGCTTTGGGATTATCAACATGTAGGGATTTTTAGATTCGCAAACAAGAACATGATTAATGATGACGTCACGAATTTATTCATCCACTACATATGTACAATTTTCCTAACAGCATACGTTTGTTGTTTGAGGTTTTTTTAAAGTCTTTCTTTTCTTCAAAAGCGCTAGTTCGTTACTATTTTATAACGACCCGAAGAGAGCGACAAAAAATCGATATATTGCCCTGCAGTATAATGCCTCAGGACGAATCGGCATGAAACCTCCCCGCTTATATACGCCTCCGTAGTCACTTCCATTTACGAGAATCACGGTACACGAATTCGCCATCTAGCGACAGCACAAGTAAGTAGAACTGTGAATCTAGAGCACGGTCTTACATACAGGTCTTGAAACTTGTGTAGTGGGGGTACGTCGCTTAAAATATGAAATATAATTCCTGTTGCGACCACTAGTAGCGCCAGCGACAGAATAAGGTTGTGTGGGAGAGAGATAGAATGATTCTGTCATCTCTTTCTAACCCTCATAACCGAATCACTTGCTAACATGACATATTTGTAGAATGTGCGCGAGAATTGGATAAAATTCAATGGAAAATGACTGTGGCAACAGGATTTCTCGGAAATTAACAGATTCCCTTCAACCCAAGTGATCTTTCAAAAAGCTTGCAAGATGAACGTAAATCATTTTCGCATTGTTTGTAGGTATCACCACTTCATAATGAGTAGGAAAATTAAGAATAACCTCGTAAGAAATTGGTGGTAATCGATTGTAAGGTAAAATAAAGAAAAACCAGGCATGCTCAAAATCTTTATTCGTTCCTCAATTTAGCCCATTTTATACTTTGGTATAACACATGGCTTATACGTCATCGTAACGCCCACTATACACGATTCACTCACACGTAAAACTTATTTCATGGAGGACTCAATTTAACTAACTAATCACTTGGTGAATTCTGAAAATTACGAAAATTTCGAGAATTTTGAGGTTGTGTTCGGCAACCTTACTCTCACACTAGCGCCAGATAGTGGCAGCTTCGGGAAACAAAAAATTTAACGTAAGCATACTTCCCCCACCACGTGAATTCGGATGAGTTTCAAGACCTGTATATAAGACCGTGATCTAGAGTATATAAGAAATGTTGTAATTACTATACACCATAAGAAAAATTGACATGGCATATTTATATGGTAAACAAACCCAGAGAACATTTAGTGACTTTTCAGCCGCTAGATGGCGAATAACCACAACTTTTCTCGTAAACGAAAAGATCCACGGCGGTGCATATAAAGAGCAGTCTTTTCGCCCAAAAGTGTCTTTCGTGGGACATCGAAGACATGGCAGTGAAATTGCCCAATATTTGTATTTTTGGTCGAGTTGTCATATGATAAGTTACAACTCTGACTTATCGACCTACTTTGGCTAGCGTGTTGCAGTTTCAACACAACAGTCAGAGAAACAAAATTAAATTACAAAATATGATGGCGTGTTTAAAAATGTTCAAATTTTTATTACACTAACTTGTAAAGCATATTAAGGCCTTAGGCCACCCTAGAGGCCGAAAAAAATAGGCTTTTTTGGGAATTTTTTCCAGAAATATTACGAAATAAATCGAGATTACACAAATGACACTTTATCATACATATCATTAACTGCATACAATATTTTTTTTGAGGCAATTTATTTAAAAATGGTGGCGGTACAGTGTTTTTGCGACGACGTCTTTTTTTTCAATGCTCCACGGCCGGAAGAACAGCTCCTGTAATTTAATGAATCATGATTAGGGCCTGAATTTTTTCGATTATATATACTATAAACTAGAGAAGTACGTAGGATTTTTTCGATATATTGATTGCCTACTTTGGCTAGCGTGTTGCAGTTTCAACACAACAGTCAGAGAAACAAAATTAAATTACAAAATATGATGGCGTGTTTAAAAATGTTCAAATTTTTATTACACTAACTTGTAAAGCATATTAAGGCCTTAGGCCACCCTAGAGGCCGAAAAAAATAGGCTTTTTTGGGAATTTTTTCCAGAAATATTACGAAATAAATCGAGATTACACAAATGAGACTTTATTATACATATCATTAACTGCATACAATATTTTTTTTGAGGCAATTTATTTCAAAATGGCGGTGGTACAGTGTTTTTGCGACGACGTCTTTTTTTTCAATGCTCCACGGCCGGAAGAACAGCTCCTGTAATTTAATGAATCATGATTAGGGCCTGAATTTTTTCGATTATATATACTATAAACTAGAGAAGTACGTAGGATTTTTTCGATATATTGATTGCCTACTTTGGCTAGCGTGTTGCAGTTTCAACACAACAGTCAGAGAAACAAAATTAAATTACAAAATATGATGGCGTGTTTAAAAATGTTCAAATTTTTATTACACTAACTTGTAAAGCATATTAAGGCCTTAGGCCACCCTAGAGGCCGAAAAAAATAGGCTTTTTTTGGGAACTTTTTCCAGAAATATTACGAAATAAATCGAGATTACACAAATGAGACTTTATCATACATATCATTAACTGCATACAATATTTTTTTTGAGGCAATTTATTTCAAAATGGCGGCGGTACAGTGTTTTTGCGACGACGTCTTTTTTTTCAATGCTCCACGGCCGGACGAACAGCTCCTGTAATTTAATGAATCATGATTAGGGCCTGAATTTTTTCGATTATATATACTATAAACTAGAGAAGTACGTAGGATTTTTTCGATATATTGATTGCCTACTTTGGCTAGCGTGTTGCAGTTTCAACACAACAGTCAGAGAAACAAAATTAAATTACAAAATATGATGGCGTGTTTAAAAATGTTCAAATTTTTATTACACTAACTTGTAAAGCATATTAAGGCCTTAGGCCACCCTAGAGGCCGAAAAAATAGGCTTTTTTGGGAATTTTTTCCAGAAATATTACGAAATAAATCGAGATTACACAAATGAGACTTTATCCTACATATCATTAACTGCATACAATATTTTTTTGAGGCAATTTATTTCAAAATGGCGGCGGTACAGTGTTTTTGCGACGACGTCTTTTTTTTCAATGCTCCACGGCCGGAAGAACAGCTCCTGCAATTTAATGAATCATGATTAGGGCCTGAATTTTTTCGATTATATATACTATAAACTAGAGAAGTACGTAGGATTTTTTCGATATATTGATTTTTGACAAAATGGCGCACTTCTAAAGTGGAAAGTGAGGAATTTGCCTAAAAAATCGTCAGATAATTGTTAAATACATTTCCCCTTCCTTCCCTTAAATACATTTTAGGGAACGCATAGAAAATGCTTCAATAATTAATTCCAGTATCATATTGAAAATAGTACGAAAAATTTACTAATTGTTCCTATATAAAAAGGAAATACTGTCATACGTATACGTATAAGTAAAATTTCGGTTGGAAACATTAATATAGGAATAATGAGCATGGTACTAAAGCAAAATCGAAAAGATTACAATATACATTGTAAAAGCTTCTACGTGTATAGGAACAACTTTGATAAAGCCCTTGTGTCACCGCGGTACGCAAGTTATAGTAATTAACAACAGAAACCCACGTAGCTATATACACACAGACTTTTTTCACCGTGTAGTTAGGATCAATTGATAAATTATCCATTTTTATTACAGGTTAAAATTGGAATGTATAAAATCGATTTCTATCCAAATTTAGCCTGTGATCAGTTTTCCTACGAGTCATCTTGGAATGTGTGATTCACGATGGTTTTTTTTTTTCATAGTCAGGATCAATTGATAAATTATCCATTTTTATTACAAGATAAGCTAGCAATAGATAATCTAAATAAATATACTATAAAATCTATGATATTGATAGGCTTCTCCTCCCTATTCCTAGCAAAGATAAGGATCGTTGCACAAATCGTGCTATCATCAAGGCTTAGCCTCAGTTTTCATACAATCGACAAGCGCTACACACTAATAACAATTACAAAACAAGAAACACAAGTTAAAAATATAATTCTCCTGTCCGATTGTGCGCGTAATGGGAAATGGCTTCTTTACCCATCGGTTTATCTTATCCGAGCACGTCCAAAAATTCGATGTCCTGGCATGAACCGAATAAACATGACTACCAATCCACAAGTGACGGATTTAATGAAAGTTCCAGTACAACCGAAGTTAAGTACGTTCTGTTGAATTACGTGTGGAAGATACGAAACTTCAAGTCTTTCTGCTCCATGAAAACGGGCGAATACGTGGGATCACGACCATTTCAGACAACACTCGACAGCAAAGGAATGGTGATTATATGGCAACTGAAGGTTTATCCAAATGGATTGGACGAACAATCAAGATGTAAAGTAGTGGCTATGCTACAGTGTTTTTCTTGCAGTTCGCCCGAAGCTGCTAAAGTTGAATTCTCATTTCATACTCATAAAGCTGATCACAGTATTTGTCGTTCATCACGAGTAATGCGATGGGTCGCATTAAAACCCAATACCCATGAATTCTGTGTAATCGGTCATCAGAATGAGATTCTTCAAGATCAGGTGGACAATACTCTGATAATATCATGTAGTGGCAAAGTTGTGGATATTTTCGTTACTCTTTCGAATCCAACGACTGAGAGGAAGTTCAGAACGGTTGTTCCATTTAAGTACACGTGGAAGATTAACAAATACATGTTTGGCTGGTTAACGACGGGCGAATCCCTCTCCTCATCACCATTCGTCATTGTACATGGCGACAGAGTCGAAGTTGAATGGCGCTTAGAGATTTTTCCAAAAGGGTTCGACGAAAAGCACAAACATCATGTTTCGATTTATCTGCGTTGTGTTTCCTGCACACCTGGACCAATCAACGTTCAGTTCTGGATTTGTCTTCTTGATGATGCAGGCGACATATCCTATGGGAAAAAAACAAAATGCGTCACATTTACGGCCAATAGTAAAAAAGGGTTTGACGATTTTGCAAACGGCAGCGCAGTCCTAAAATACAAGGATGAGGAAGATGTTGTTATAATTTTATGTGAAGGTGAAATACAAAAATAGAAGAGCGACTTTCAAGTTCCTATAATATTGTATTACATATTGTACTGTTTGAAGATTGATATGACTGGAGTTGTTTTGGAAATGTCATTGTCGATTATTGCTGCCGATTGTTCGAAGTGGAAATAATGAAGTCGATCGCTGCAAGATGTTTAGTGGAAACACTCAGGATTATCTTGGTGCGGTATGGGAATCCTCGTTTGGTGATTTCGGACAACGGAAGGACATTTATCGGCGGAGAACTTCAAGAACTTTTCGAGCTTAAAGGGATTGAGCGACGTTTCTCGAAACCTTTGTGGCCTCAAGCTAATGGGGAGGTCGAGCGACAAAATCGTGACTCCGGGGGATTTAATGTTTGGAAGGATTATTAAATCCAAATTACCAGATATGTTCCTACGTGACTCGAGGCGCATGGACGAAGAGATTCGGGATAGATAGATAGATAGATAGATAGATAGATAGATAGATAGATAGATAGATTTATTGCACTAAGACCAATGTAGTCCTGCAAGGCAACCCCATGAGGGGGGAAATACTACTAAGGCGTTTCTCGAAAGCTTTTTGCAACCAAAGTGTACAAAACTGCGAAGATTTTTAGGATTCGACTGCACTTGAGGGAGCTATCAACCGAAGGTGATGCTCCTTGGTATTAATTTTTGTATTCCTTTGATGAAAACAGACGATGGCAGTCTGTCTTTCTTCCTCAACTTGGAATTTCGGATCTCAAAGAATTAATAAAACTAAAACGGCACGTCATACTGTCACCGTGCAGTCACGCCGTGCGTTAAAAATTTTTCGATATGGCACGCCATGCCGTTACCATGCCATCACCGTGACTGCACGGTGACGGCATGGTGACGGCATGGCGTGCCATATCGAAAAATTTTGAACGCACGACGTGACTGCACGGTGACGGCATGGCGTGCCATATGGAAAAATTTTGAACGCACGGCGTGACTGCACGGTGACGGCACGGTGATAGCATGGCGTGCCATATCGAAAAATTTTGAACGCACGGTGCGACTGCACGGTGACGGTATGGCGTGCCATATCGAAAAATTTTGAACGTACGGCGTGACTGCACGGTGACGGCATGGCGTGCCATATCGAAAAATTTTGAACGTACGGCGTGACTGCACGGTGACGGTACGGTGACGGTACGGTGACGGTGCGGTGACGGTACGGTGACGGTACAGTGACGGTACGGTGACGGTACGGTGACGGCACGGTGACGGCACGGTGACGGTACGGCGACGGCACGGTGACGGTACCGCGACGGCACGGCATGCCGTGACGGCACGGTGTCGGCATGTGTCTATCTGGGTCTGAGTTAGGCAGATCGTCATTTAGGGGATTGATTGGAAAAGGCGTAAGCCTTAATTGAATTCGTATATTGTTAAGCATTTACTGATCGATATTTTAATTATGAATTGACTGTGTGTTTTGGAGTTTGTTCAAAAGAAGAAAAAGATTGTAGTGTTTGAAGATTGGTATGACTGAAGTGAGGGAAGCACATTAGCGGATGTCCGGGGAGTTAGTAAAACCGAGAGAATGGAGCGAGAGACGGACGATGTTAAAAAGGATTAAAAGAATAAATAAAGTTCCATTCAAATGAAGACAGTTTTATTATTTATCCGGGATCCATATGCAACACATACCATCGATTTCATTGTTAATAAAATATTGAACGAAATATTCTTTCGCTTTTTCTTTCACAATTTTATATTTACCTAATTTACTTTATTAATTTAATTCATTTCTTCCAAGAGTTTCTTATTTTTTGTACATTTATTTTTTCTAGAAATAAACCAAAAAAAAATCATGAAAACGAAGATCCAACTGTGAGGAATCAAACCACAATTTTTACATGAATATGAACTTACTTTTAGCCACTGAAAATTCTAAGAATTCTGAAATGGCAATAGCGAAAAAAGAGAAAAAAAAATGAAAACGAAGATTTCAGTGTTAGGAATCAAACCACAATTTTTAATTGGATATAAATTTGAAAAGTTGGAAAGTAGAACCTTGCACATTTTTGTACTTCCACATTCTTTTAGCCACTTTTATGCACGACTGGCGAAAAAAATAAGGAAGCTATGTGTAAAATTCTTCATCGCAATTTTCCTTTTATATTCTTCTTATTTTATCATTCGATATATTGTGACTTTTTGACACCTTTTTAGTAAAAAAAAAATCGACCTTTCTTTATTAAAATCCTCATTAAATTGTCCATCATTACTTTTATTTAATCCAGAAAACTATATATTCTACAAAAATTAAGTTCTCATTCGCCCAGTAAAAATTTAAACTCTTAAAACCAAATATTTCCAAATATTTTTCTAAGCAATCCTGATACGGTGTATAACAAAACGTTTAGAGATTATGAAAATCAACATACTTAAATTTAATCTTGCTTCTATTATAAACTGATGGAAAAATATCAATTCAAGGAATGACAAGATTGATGGATCATTATCAAAATAGCACAGCTTAAAAATATTTCGTTGAACCGTATCTCAAAAAAGATTAAAGATTCATATTCATTTCTTTTTATTTCGATTTTTTCTTTATTTTTTTTTAAGTATAATATTTATATTTTTAATTAAATTAAATGCTATTTTAATCCTTGGTCCATTTTTATTTATTTTTATTTCGATTCTTTGTTTATTTTTTCTTAAGTCATATTTATATTTTTCATTAAATTAAATGCTATTTTAATGCTTGGGCCATTTTTGTTTATTTTTATTTCGATTCTTTGTTTATTTTTTCTTAAGTAATATTTATATTTTTAATTAAATTAAATGCTATTTTAATCCTTGGTCCATTTTTATTTATTTTTATTTCGATTCTTTGTTTTTTTTCTTAAGTAATATTTATATTTTTAATTAAATTAAATGCTATTTTAATCCTTGGTCCATTTTTATTTATTTTTATTTCGATTCTTTGTTTATTTTTTCTTAAGTAATATTTATATTTTTAATTAAATTAAATGCTATTTTAATCCTTGGTCCATTTTTATTTATTTTTATTTCGATTCTTTGATTTTTTTTCTTAAGTAATATTTATATTTTTTTTAATTAAATTAAATGCTATTTTAATCCTTGGTCCATTTTTATTTATTTTTATTTCGATTCTTTGTTTTTTTTCTTACGTAATATTTATATTTTTAATTAAATTAAATGCTATTTTAATCCTTGGTCCATCTTTATTTATTTTTATTTCGATTCTTTGTTTATTTTTTCTTAAGTAATATTTATATATATACGTTTTATGAAACTTATTTACTCGAGAATTATATATACTGTCATTTTGTACATCTGTAGTATAACTCATATCTTATCTAGACTAATATGTGCAATTCGTATCGCGTAATCATAGAAACGATTATCAGGGGATGTGTACTTATCTGAGCACCAATAAAAAAAATCATTGAGCTGCAGTTGCTCAGTTGTGGCATAACTCTAGTATAGAGATGATTCAATTTCGAGCGAGAAGTTAAATAAATATTGCGGAAAAATTTTCATTAATTATCTAATTATTAAATTTCTATTAATATTATTAATAAATCTTGTTTATATTAATATCCTCTGATCTACTGCGCACAAAAAGTTACGTCACGATTATAAAATTGATTTTCTTAAGGTAACTAAAGTATTTAAAATCGCGTATCAAATTACTTCAGTAATTTAATTAAAATCGTAATTGTAATTTAATTTAATCGCAGTTTATTGAAATTACTAATTATGATTCCCAAATTTAGCTTCATTAAACAAACGACGAGAATAAAATGTGTTAAATCATGTTTTTTTTTTAATCTTATGGAATTCAAAGCTATTGGCAAATTTAATGTTAAATCTTTGAAAGCGTTTCGACTTAATTAAGTGCGTTAAACAACGATAGTGATGGTGTAATTTGCATTGCTTTAATTTGGAAAAATATTAATAGTCGATTAAATAATTGATATTTCTGAAATTTTTGATTGTGAAAAATTAGGCATTTTTTTTTTTTTTGCATGAACGAAATCGTGCAAATTATGGATCGAGCTATCGAACAAGAATCTTTTGTGCATTTAGCATATAATTAAGTAGAACTTTAATATTAATAACAATAAGATTCGTAATTATTTTTTACTTTTTAAAAATCGTCAAGAAATAATAATGAAATATTTAAATTCCTATAAAAATCGAACGCTTCGACCGATTTTTAATAAATTATGTATCCGACATCAATGAATATTATTTTGTTTTCATATCAAATTTGGACACGAAATTTCAAGTTTCTTGAAAATTAATACAATATTGTGATTTTTTCGAAAAATTAAAAAAATTATAAAATCGCAACCGATTTACCGATTTTAGCAAAATTTGATATCAAACAAAATTGAGTGCATCTGCACTTAGGAAGAACTATTTATCAAAATAGCCAACATTTTACGAAAGTGAGAGCGAATACGGACTTTTTTGAGTAAATCAAAAAAGCCATAAAATCTAAATTTTTGTATAGAATTTATCGAAAATGCCAGTAATCAAGAACGATTCTTGAGTTATACGCAATTGAATTACAAATATTTTTTTCTAGACCTCTTTTCTCGACGTTTTGGACCATTCTGAAAAATCCTCACATAAAAATCTCGAAAAAAAATAAATTTAATGAAAACAAAACTTCCTCTATGAGGAAACAAAATTGACAACAAAAAAAAAGTTAAAATTATTGTTTGAAATATTAAAACACATATTCAAGGTGTAGATAATTTTCTCAAATTTTATTCAAAAATCTTCCTCTGTTTTTAATGACACAATGTAAAAGCATTTTATTAAAAAGCAAAAGAATTGTTATTCATAAATGTCCACTACAAACTATGACGAAAAAATTGACAACAAAAAAAAATATTAAAAATTATTCCTTCAAATATTAAAATCCATATTCAAGGTGTCATAATTACAAAAAAAACTGTATTGTAAATTATATTTCATGAATTAATGGGGATTTACAACTCTGCTGCAAACAATGATGAAAAAATTAAGAACAAAACAAAAAACATTTAAAATTATTCCTTCAAATATTAAAATCCATATTCAAGGTGTCATAATTACAAAAAAAAACTGTATTGTAAATTATATTTCATGAATTAATGGGGATTTACAACTCTGCTACAAACTATGATGAAAAAATTAAGAATAAAAAGTAGAACCTTGCCCATTGCTTCCTCATTATTTTTCGCTTTTTACAAAGCTTCTTCTATGAAGAAGCTTTGTAAAAAGCAAAAAATAATGAGGAAGCAATGTGCAAGGTTCTACTTTGCATCCTTTTTTAAATTAGATAAATAAACATGTTGTGAATTCGCTTTTTCTGTTTCGTTATTCCGTTATTTCGTTATTATTAGAGCGTTTTCGAAAGTAAATGTGATAACGTATATTATTAAAAATAATTCAACATCCCATAAAATCGCAAATTTCATACCGTTTGTCACTAAATTATACATATATAATCGCTGAATATTGTTTCATTTATATACAAAACTTGAGCTCGCTATTTCAAGTTTTGCAAAAGTTACAATAGAGCGATAATGTAAATTTTTTGAAAAATTCAAAATTCCATAAAATCTGAACCACTTTACCGATTCGAACCAAATTCAATACCAAACAGCATTGAGTTCACCTACTCTTATAACCAACTATTTAGCAAAATAGACTAAATTTTACGAAAGTTAGAGCGACCACGTCCTTTTTTCAAAAAATTCAAAACGGCATAAAATCGAAATTTTCGCACAGATTTTTTCGAAAATTGGTACAGTTGAAGAGGGTCTGCTGCTAAACTAGTGTGCCAAATTTGAGCGCGATATACAAAACCGTTCTTGAGTTATCGGCGTTCGAATTTTCGGAGTTGTATACATACACACACACACACACACACACACACACACATTTTTTCTAGATCACTTTTCTGGACGTTTTGAACAATTCTAAGTGTCCTGACATAAAAATCTCGAAACATTTTTTTTTCATGAAAACAAAGCTTCCCCTATGAGGAAGCAAAAGAAAAAACATTTAAAATTATTCCTTCAAATATTAAAATACATTTTCAAGGTGCCAATAATTTTAATTCTAGTATGTTGTATACTCCAAGTTACAATCACTGTCGATAAAAACACCTATTATTTCCCGCGGTACCTACAGCAGCCCGAGAAATGTGTGTCGCTTGCTCAGCCAACGGCATATAAACGGCCACAACGATTTTCAAACCCTATGAGTAAGACGAGCGTCAACCTAATCGCATTTTTCTTACTCTCGCTCACGCAGAAATAAAATCGAGGCTACGTCATGCGATGCGCTGTATACTTCACCATTCTAGGCGTAACTCTGACGATGCTAGGCACTACAGTGCCAGCGATCGGACAAGTTGTGGATGCCTCGACTATGTTTGCTAAGCTTATGGCCAAAGTTTCATCAAAATCAAGAGATTCTCCTCTTACGGGTCTTTTATACCCACAGGAGAGTGAATCTCGTGAGGCAAGTACATATTATTTTGCCCCTTTAATTATTTACTTCGACAAATTAATACAAATTTACTACAAATAATCTATTAATTTCTAGCCGCATTATTATTTTTGCTCCACTCATGAATTTAAAAGGAGATTCGATTGCATCTTAATTGCGCCCTCTTAAGGAAACTGGCGAGTTTAAAATTGTTTAACAAATTGAGTAACTTTTTTTTAATTTTTCCTCTTTGCGTTTATGTGAACAAATACATCTTTTTGTTTACTTTTTTTCCGGTAAATACGCAAAAGATATCAGGAGAGCAAAAAGTGGAGAGTGACGAGCGAATGTTCGACGTAGACGCGCGGATTTCAAACGCGATTTTAAGGACATCATATTTTTCAATGATTTTTCGCACGATATCATGAGAATCTATAATTTTAATAACTTGAAATATTTACACAAGACGTAAGAAACTACGATATTAATTATACGTGCAATAAGTTTGCAAAAAAATGTTATTTCAATTTTATAATAACAATCAACTCAATTCTTTCCATGTATTTTTTTTACACGCTATTTTGTTCTTTTTAGTCCGAAATCAAATTCTTCTGTTACAAACGATCAAAAGTGTCCTACAAAAAAGTTAATACACCGAAAATTACCAAAAATTGTATTCGCCCTGATGCAAAATCGGATTTTAGCATAATTTGCCTCCCTGCATTGATTTTATGGATTTTGTTGCTTTTTAATATATTAATAACGCCCCTTAAAAATTAAGACACTTATTTTCATTTTTTTAAAACTATTGTATATTTATTCATAAACTTGTTACGAACAATTGAAAGCCGGCCCATTTTTTCAATTCAATTATCGTTAATCTGTTCAATTATATTTAAAAAAACGTTAAAAGATATTTACACCTGAATCATATTTATATTTATATTTATATTTATATTTATATTTATATTTTATTTATATTTATATTTTATTTATATTTATATTTATATTTATATTTATGTTTTTTTTTCAGGTGAAATCACTCGATGGCCTCTGGGATTTTACAGTCTCGCCGTCCGGCGATTCCCAGATGGGTCGCCGGAATTTGTGGTTCAGCGACGAACTCTCCAAGGCACGTAAATCATAAAAGTATGTAGATTCGTTGTTACTTTTGCGACTTATTATAATTTTTTTTCGTCACGTCTGTAGTCGGCAAAGGTGATGCAAATGCCGGTGCCATCGTCTTACAATGACGTGACGACTTCTCAGGAGTTGAGAGACCACGTTGGAGCAGTTTGGTACGAGAGAAACTTCTTTGTGCCAAAATCCTGGTCCGAACAGCGTGTTTTTGTCAGATTTGGATCCGTTAATTATCTCGCTGAAGTCGTAAGTTTTTCTGGAGCTCCTATAAACAATGACAATATTTAGAGA
Organism: Ephialtes manifestator; assembly: GCA_963970395.1. Taxonomy (NCBI): domain Eukaryota; kingdom Metazoa; phylum Arthropoda; class Insecta; order Hymenoptera; family Ichneumonidae; genus Ephialtes; species Ephialtes manifestator. The sequence goes on from OZ019979.1 coordinate 25,196,805, forward strand.
AAATGTGTAGGCAAAAATGAAATTATACTTTATATTATATTGAATTAAAACAAGGCTGCAAAGTAGAACTTTGCAAATTGCTTCCTCATTATTGTTGGATTTTTACAAATCTAACTCTATGAGGAAACATGTTAATCTATTTTGGCTTCCTCATAGAGGAAGCTTTGTAAAAATCCAACAATAATGAGGAAGCAATTTGCAAAGTTCTACTTTGCAGCCTTGTTTATATTGGCGAAAAGTGTTTGCAATTCCCTCCCATTTTTCGAAAACTTATTTGACCTCAGCTTAATGCGCAAGGACTACCTTAATCGAAATAACGAAATCGGAGTTTACCCTCCTCTTTTGTGTAAATTTTCATCTCGATTCGTCACGCCGTTCGAGAGTTATGAGCAATTCTATTTTGGGACAAGCGGTCATTATAAATTTAAAAAAATAAAAATTATATATGAAGCAATGTGTAAAGTTCTACTTTGCATTCTTATTTCCATTGAGTACAAACTTTTGTCTCGCATTATCAACTTTTGCTGATGCTAGAGCGAAAATCGTTTTTTTTTTTGTAAATTTCAAAATGTTGTAAAATCTGAACCACTTTACCGATCATTGTCAAATTTGGTACGTGGCATAGCTGCATGTTCCTTTTCGTCTGTAAAATATTTCGGTTAAATTGGTGAAATTCGACGTGATTTATAAAAAAAAATGATTTTTTTCGAAAAATTCAAACATCTATAAAATCTGAACCGCTTTACCGATTTCGCCCAAATGCAATGCCAAACAACATTGAACGTATATTTATTTATAAACAACTATTTAGCAAAATTGTCTAATTTTTACGAAAGTTAGAGCGACCACGTCCTTTTTTCAAAAAATTAAAAGTACCATAAAATCAAAATGGCTGATTTTTTTTTTTCAAAAATCTCAACATTCAAAGCGGGGCAACTACTCCACTTGCGTGCCAAATTTGAGCCATATCGCTCGAACGGTTAGTGAGTAATAGTTCATCGAATTTTCGGAGCCCTGGACACGCACACACACATATACATATGGACATTTTTTCTAAACCACTTTTCTCGACGTTTTGGACAATTCTAAGCATACTGGCATGAAAATCTCGAAAAAAAATTTTTTCATGAAAACAAAGCTTCCTCTATGAGGAAGCAAAAGACTTTCAATGAATTATATTGAATTAAAAAAGACTTTCACGGAGCTTTGCACGAAAATATTTAGAGAAAACGTGTAGACAAAAATAGAATTATACTTTACATTATATTGATTTAAAAAAGACTTTCATTGAATTATATTGAATTAAAAAAGACTTTCAATAAATTATATTGAATTAAAAAGTACTTTCAATGAATTATATTGAATTAAAAAGGACTTTCAATGAATTATATTGAATTAAAAAACACTTTCACGCAGCTAACTCTACGAGGAAATAAGCTAATCAAGTTTGGCTTCCTCATAGAGGAAGATTTTAAAAAGTTGCAAAATGAACTTTGTAAAAAGTGAAGAAATTGAATTTTACGGAAAAATATTTGGCTTCTCCATTAAAAAAGCTCTGCAATGTCTACAGATTAATAGAAAAATAGATTTATTCATGAAAAACCATTTTTGGTACATTTAGAGGGCGAACAAATATTTTCCAGAAATTCAAAACGCCATTATTTAGAAATAATTGTATTTTGAATAAAATCCTTAACGAATTAACACCAAATTGAATCCCAAATAAGATAGAATAATAGTCCACTTGTGGGACACACATTTTACTCAGAAACCGTTTTTTTATCGATATCTAAAAAATTATGGAAATTGAAAAAAAAAAAAAAACTTTTTTCAAAAAATTCAAAATGTTATAAAATTTCAATCTCGAAACGAATAAACGCCAAATTTAATCCCAACAAATGTTTAATAACAGTTTACATGTGCTCCAAATTTCAGCTCGATATCTTAAAAATTGTAGAAATTGGAATAAAAAAAAAACTTTAGAAAAAAATTCAAAATGCCATAAAATTTCAACCCCTGAACGGATTCATGTCAAATTCAATCCTAAGCATTGTTTAATCATTGTCTACATGTGCTCCAAATTTGAAACAAAATATGAACATACAATCGAACACATACACACAAACATACATTTTCTGAATCCCATTTTTCTCAATTTTGCTTCCTCATAAAGCTTTGTTTTCATGAAAAAAAAAAAAATTTCGAGATTTTTATGTCAGATTACTCAGAATGGTCTAAAACATCGAGAAAAGTGGTTTAGAAAAATTGTCCGGATGTATGTATGTGTGTGTGATGAAAGGCGAAAAATGTATTTGACTGTAACTTTTAAACTATTCGACCGAATCAGCTCAAATTTAAACAACATGTGCGGTACTACCTAATCTTCAATTGATATAAATTTCGGAAAAATCGATTGACACATTTCATTTTTATAAGAATTTATAAATTTTGAAAAAAGTACGTAAATGCTCTAGCTCGAACGAATTTTGAACTATCGGGCTGAAACTTCGTATTAAAATTCAACAAAGTGATGCGACCTTTGGTATTGAATTTGGGCCAAATCGGTAAAGTGGTTCGGTTTTTATGAGATTTTGAACTTTTCGAAAAATTTTCGTTTTGCTCTAATTCAGGTAAAATTTCAAATAATCGACTGAAATTTTCTACATAGGAAAAATAACATTCAGCCCTGCTACGTACCAAATTTGGTGATGATCGGTAAAGCGGTTCGGATTTTACGTTAATTTGAATTTCAAAAAAATTGACTGGTTTCGCTCTGCATTTCGTAAAACATCAAAAAATAAGGATAAAATAAAACAAGGATGCAAAGTAGAACCTTGCACATTTCTTCCTCATTATTTTTCGCTTTTTACAAAGCTTCCTCTATGAGGAAGCCAAAATTGATTAACATACTTCCTCATCGAGGTAGATTTGTAAAAAGCGAAAAATAATGAGGAAGCAATGTGCAAGGTTCTACTTTGCATCCTTTTTTTAGAGCATTTCAAGCTCTAGATGAGATAAAAATTTCGAGAAAGAAAAATTCACGAAACAAAGCTTTTTTCTCTATGCAGAAGCAAAAATGATTTCATTTTATTTTTTAGTGGATTAATGGTGAATTGGTTGCAATGCACGAAATGGGCCATTTGCCTTTTGAGGCGGAAATCACAGAACAATTAAATTATGGCTCCAAAAATCGTATAACCGTAGCAGTAGATAATTCTCTGTTACCAACGAGCATTCCTCAAGGCTCAATACACAAATCTAAAACCGACAATGGAACAGCCCATATACAAACGTATTCCTTTGATTTCTTCAATTATGCCGGAATCCACAGGTAAAAATTCGTACACATCTGTATTTTAAGCTCAACCATTAATTTCTTTACTTTTAGAATGAAGAAAAAAAATCATATTATAAATAATTTGAGTTTAATTATATTTAAAAAAAACTTCCTTATTAATGAACAAAGTTGTAAATTAGTAATACTTATAGAAAAAAAGATGATAATGAAAATGTTCATAATAATAACATGTAGTGATTCTAATACGATGACTAAACTTTTGAATAGCTGCAAGAATTATTAGTTTTCAATAAAATTTCCGGTAATCTTTTTTGAAAAAATGAAGAAACATAATTAATGCATTAAGAAAGTAATGCACTAATTGTCTCTTTCATTTTTTCCACTATTTCTTCCAATATTCAAGCGAAAATTAGTTTTTTTTTTCAGCTATTCAAATATTTTCACTCTATTTTATAATCACTACATATTATTATTATGAAATCATAATTACAAAACAAACTGTATTGTAAACTATATTTCATGAATTAATGGGGATTTACAACTCTGTTAACGACACATTTTATTAAAAAACAAAAAAATTGTTATTCATAAATGTTCACAATGAACTATGACGAAAAGTAAAGTAATGAGCCAGTAACTTTCCCATTGCTCATTTTTTTTTATCTATAAAATTTGGAATAAAATCTCAGTAGTGAATAATTAAATTAACATTTTTTTTATAAGATGGTTAAACACTGTTGATTATTTTTGAGTGTTGTAAAAAATAATAAATAACAAAGTAGCTATAACTACGCAAATTGAGTGATTTTAACTTAGTGGTTCAGCGCACTCAATTAAATTGGGTTTTCTCTATTAATTTATACATTCTTTGGCGAAAAATAAATATTCTTCATTATTTTACAGACCAGTATTATTATATACAACGCCTCGAGTATTTGTCGACGATATTACAGTAAAAACGTCCATAATTGGCACGACTGGTGTCATCAAATTTTCCGTCCACGCTGAAGGTCTTCAGGAAGGCGAAATCGCCAATTGCTCGGTCATTTTACGTAAGGCCGATGGCACTTTGGCTGTTAATGAAGAGATCTACGGTTTTTCGGGTACGATTAAAGTACCGGAGGCAAAATTGTGGTGGCCGATTGGTATGCATCCCGAGCCTGCGTATCTCCACACCCTCGAAGTGAGCACTGTTAACAAATTTTTATGTAATTTTAAATTAAGAGGATGCTGGAGTAGATTTTTCTATCGACTTTGGTCGGTAAGTTTCCCGATTATGACACAGATGGCGCCGACGTAGTCTGTTTACTTTCGGCAAAATATACTGAATCTCCCGAAATTCAATATGGCCGCACACGATATGGCAACAGACCTTTGCTTTTAGATATAATTGTTTCTGGAAATTAGATATGTAAAATTAGACCGGACGTCAATTCTGTGATGATTTCTGAATATTCCAAAACCATCAGAATGTCGACTACACAAGCCAAATCCATGTATAGTGTATATTACGTTCGTGTTGCAAAGGCTCGGAGCTTTGCCAAAAGTAAACAGACTACATCGGCGCCACCTGTGTCCTAATGGGGAAACTTCATTCATGCTCTTCTCGACCTACTCTGATCGCGAACAAACTGCGTAAACGTACTTTACAAACTACGTTCGCTTCTTTTGTGCTATCGCCAATCCAACAGTCTTAAAAAATGCGAGGAACCTCATAGAATCGGCGTCCACGCTCTTCTTTTGAATGTGATGTCTAGAAATGTTTATATAGGACGAAATAGGTACTGTTGACAGTTCGAGCGGCCATATTGGTTTTCAGTAGGTTTACAAAATTACGATTTTTTTTATTTTTCAAGTGTTTTCATTCAAAATTCGAGCGGACGCCGATGCGCCTATGTTGATATTATAATCCTGTGCAATTTGAAATATATTTGTAATATATTAACAACGTAGTTTGTAAACTACGAAACCGAAGCTTTTTACCGACCATAGTCGGTAAAAAAATCTACTACAGCATCCCCTTAAGGTGATGTGACACATGTTCGAAAACTGCTGGGAAACTGCAATCGGTATAAAAAACTGTAATCAAAACTACTCAGTGGCGCTTAATATTTTAGATGAAAAAAAAAAAATAGGTTTTACTCCGTCGTAGATAGACGAAGTCAAAGCTAAGTAATTTGCTTTTGTCTGAAATATTAACCGGCTTTGAGTAGATTTGATTACAGTTTTCGATATCGATTGCAGTTTTCGAACATGTGTCACATTACCTTAAGGTAGTTCTGTCGTGAAGGCAATCCAAACTCATATGCATGAATTTTTGACATGTTGTCATTTAGCTATTCAACTTTACTTGCACAAAATCTTGACGGCTTGTACCGAGTATTTGAATGAACGATTAAAACTTGAAAATCGATCTTTTTACACGGCGCCAACGGGAGGGCTGGAAAAATTGATCTTTAAATCGAAAATTAACATACTTAGATCAAAGATAGAGAAAAAATAAATAATACTACAGATTCGCAAATCATTCAGGAATTGATGGATCATGAAAAAACGTGAAGTCTCCGGAATAATGTTTAATTGAATCAAGGTCAAAGTGCACGATACCGGGCCAAATGACGTTTCCTAACCTAATTATCGTAAAAATGAAGTCAAATCCGCACTAAACATATCAACTATTTACAAATAATCGTTTTAATTTGATTACGACAATTTCGAAGGATTCTCGATTATTTTTGATATTATTATTGAGGCAGTCAAAGTGATGCGTATGATTATTTTTTAATCTCATATAGACTCAGAGATTTATGACTCCGGCGTACCGACAGAACTACCTTAAGGGCAAAGAAAGTTCTTTTACAGAAGCTAGTATATTAAATTTAATATGCAAGTCAGATGTAAAATTACATTACTTTCCACTAAATCATGTACACTGTTAAAAGAGACTGGAAGTTTTTATGCATAAACTTGAATAGAAATTTAATATACAATTGTGGTATAAAATTCATGTACTTTTCCAGTAAAATTAAAGCACATTATTAAATGTGCTGTTACATAAATTAATTTTACAGTACACTTGTATATTAAATTTAATATACTAATTTATGCATAAAAACTTGCAATAAAAGTACATTAAATTTCAAGTAGATTTTTATTACAGTGTACGAAAATTAGGAAATTTAATATGTAAATTTTACTACGCTCGTGTATTAAATTTAATATATCAGCTGATAAATAAAATTCGCGATAATGTAAATTTGCAAACATTTTTAACGGAGAGGTTTAAGAAGTTTTTCAGTATTATTTAAATATTTATTATTATATGAAGTGAAATTAAAAATTGCAGTCCTTTCCGCTAAATCTTACAAAAATTAGGAAATCTATTACATTTCCTAATTTTTTGTTCATTATTTATAATTTATAATTTTTTCTATACACGTGTATTAAATTTAACGTATTATTATTATAATACATTATTATTAATATTAAAAAATATTAAATTTAATGTACACTTTAAAAAAAATCTTCTTGAAATTTAGTGTACTTTTACTGGAAGTTTTTATTCATAAACTATATATTAAATTTAGTATACAAGTGTAATGTAAAATTAATGTATGGTACAGCAAATTCAATAATTTACTTTAATTCTACAGTAAAAGTACTTGAATTTTAATAATTTGCTTTAATTTTACTGGAAAAGAACATGAATTTTATACCACAATTGTATATTAAATTTCGATGACGAGTTTATGAATAAAAACTTCCAATCTTTTTTAACAGTGTAATATGTATTAAATTTAACAGCTTATGAATAAAATTTCCGGTACTGTAAATTTGCAAATATTTTTAACAGTGAGGCTACAGAAAATCTTTAATATTGTCTCAATCAGAGTTGTAAATGTCTACTTACTTATAGAAATACTTATAGAAATAATGATGATGATACGATCAGCTCTATAATTATGATTTTATAATAATAACATGTAGCGATTGTAATACGATGATTAAACTTTGGAATGGCTGCAAAAATTATTATATTTCAATAAAAATTCACGGTAATCCTTTTGAAAAAATGGAAAAAAATAAGTAATGCATTAAGAAAGTAATGCATCACTTATTTCTTCCATTTTTTCCACTATTCACTATTTCTTGCAATATTAAAGCGAAAATTAGTATTTTTTACAGCTATTCAAATGTTTAGACTCTATTTTATAATCACTACATATTATTATTATGAAATCATAATTACAAAACAAATTGTACTGTAAACTATATCTCATTAATTAATGGGGATTTACAACTCTGGTCTTAATATTACACGCTAATTTTCCAGGTAACAAAGTGCCATTTTTTTCCCTTCTAGGTAACCGTTTCCGTTGAAAACGTTACGATACCTGACGTTTATAGACTTCCCGTGGGAATTCGATCACTTCGATGGACCAACACGAGTGTGCTCGTCAACGAGAAGCCAATATACATGCGAGGCTTTGGTCGTCACGAGGATTCACCGATTAGAGGACGAGGCCTTGATCTCGTGACGATGACCCGTGATCATGAACTTCTTAAGTGGGTCGGCGCAAATTCTTACAGGACCAGTCATTATCCTTACAGCGACGAAGTCCTTGATATGGCGGACAGGTAATTTTCTTCAATTAGAAATTACGCTGTTGACTTGCAATTATTTTGTTCCCTCATAGAGAAAGCTTTGGTTTCGTGAACATTTTTTCGTTTTTTTCGTGATGTTCATCTCAGCACACTCAAAATTGTCTAAAACATAAAAAAAATGGTTATTAGAAAATATCGTATTCTGTTTTTGTACATGTTTGTATCTTGTTAACACGATAACGATCGCAATTGTTAAGATATTAGGCTGAAATTTAAATCTCACGTAGACTGTATTTAGATAAGATTTGGGAATAAATTTGGCGTTGAACCGTTCAGATTTTATGGCGATTTGAATTTTTTAAACAAATTTTTTTTTTTACTCTAACTTGCAAAAAAGGATGCAAAGTAGAATCTTGCACACAGAGTTGTAAATGCCTAATGCTTATAGAAATAATGATGATGATACGATCAGCTCTATAATTATGATTTTATAATAATAACATGTAGCGATTGTAATACGATGATTAAACTTTGGAATGGCTGCAAAATTATTATTTTTTAATAAAAATTCACGGTAATTCTTTTGAAAAAATGGAAAAAAATAAGTAATGCATTACTTATTTCTTCCATTTTTCCCATTATTTCTTGCAATATTAAAGCGAAAATTAATATTTTTTTGCAGCTATTCAAATATTTACACTCTATTTTATAATCACTACATATTATTATTATGAAATCATAATTACAAAAGAAACTGTATTGTAAATTATATTTCATGAATTAATGGGAATTTACAACACTGCTTTTGATCTGTTGTCGACGTTGTTCAAATGAATGGAGGAAAAAAATTATTAGTAAAACAGAAAGAATTAAATATACTCATACGTTTTTTTTTTTTCTCTCTCAATAATCAGACAGGGCATCCTCATAATCAATGAGTGTCCGGCCGTTGATATTGGGACTTATTCATCTAAACTGCTCAAACGACGCACAGATTCAATCGCGGAGTTCATGATTTGTGACAAGAATGGTGCTTCGGTCTTAATATGGTCGTTAGCCATAATTTCATTATTAATTGGCAGTGTCAACCCACTTACATTTTTTTATTTATATTTTTTGCTGAATGGGTGAGTATAATTAATGATAACGTACGAAATATCGATATTTCAATTTTGAGCTTTCGATCTGTTGATGTCATAATTCCAGTCTTGTAAATTCCCATTATTTTAAGAAATAACTTTTAAACTCCAATTCGTTTAGCAGTAATTATTTCGCAATAATAACCTGCAGCTTTTATGAAATGATATGTGAACTTTTATGAAACTGAAAAGAAATCTCATTTTCAATCAATCCTTGGGAAAAAATGCGGAAGAAATTGAAGAGTTACAACCCTTCATTATTTTCGCAATGCATTAACTGTTTTTCTACATTTTTTCAAGAAAATTACCATTTAATTGAACTGAAAATTAATATTTTTTGCTACTATTCAAAAGTTAACATATCATATTATAATCGACACATAGTAATTTTATGGAAACGTAATGATAAAGCCAATTATATCTTTCTAGAAGAAGGCTGCAAAGTAGAACTTTGCAAATTGCTTCCTCATTATTGTTGGATTTTTACAAATTTACCTCTATGAGGAAGTATGTTAATCTATTTTGGCTTCCTCATAGAGGAAGCTTTGTAAAAATCCAACAATACTGAGGAAGCAATTTGCAAAGTTCTACTTTGCAGCCTTGTTTATATTGGCGAAAAGTGTTTGCGATTCCCTCCCATTTTTCGAAAACTTATTTGACCTCAGCTTAATGCGCAAGGACTACCTTAATCGAAATAACGAAAACGGAGTTTGTCCTCCTCTTTTGTGTAAATTTTCATCTCGATTCGTCACGCCGTTCGAGAGTTATGAGCAATTCTATTTTGGGACAAGCGGTCATTATAAATTTAAAAAAATAAAAATTATATATGAAGCAATGTGTAAAGTTCTACTTTGCATTCTTATTTCCATTGAGTACAAACTTTTGTCTCGCATTATCAACTTTTGCTGATGCTAGAGCGAAAATCGTTTTTTTTTTTTTGTAAATTTCAAAATGTCGTAAAATCTGAATCACTTTACCGATCATCGTCAAATTTGGTACGTGGCATAGCTGCACGTTCCTTTTCGTCTGTAAAACATTTCGGTTAAATTGGTGAAATTCGACGTGATTTATAAAAAAAAATGATTTTTTTCGAAAAATTCAAACATCTATAAAATCTGAACCGCTTTACCGATTTCGCCCAAATGCAATGCCAAACAACATTGAACGTATATTTATTTATAAACAACTATTTAGCAAAATCGTCTAATTTTTACGAAAGTTAGAGCGACCACGATTCCTGTGAGTATGATTTTTTTCCGAAAAATGGAGGAATTATTTTTTAATTAAAAAAAGGATATTTTTTTTTTACTGAAAAAATTACAGAGTATTCTTGCATGACTGTAGATATTGCAAAAAAACCATCAGAGTGGTACGAATCGAGCTTCCGGTATAAAAAAAATAATTCCCCCGTTTTTCGAAACTTCCACACGAATAATTTTTTTTAATACCATAAGCTCGATCCGTACCACTCTGATGATTTTTTTGCAATATCTACAGTCATGCAAGAATACTCTGTAATTTTATTAGCCAAAAAAAAGTAACCGTTTTTTTATCAAAAAAATAATAATGCCCCCGTTTTTCGGAACTTTCACACAAATGCATTTTTTAATACCAGAAGATCGATCGGTGCCACTCTGGCGATTTTTTTGTGATATCAACAGTCACGTAGCAATACTCTGTAATTTTTTCAGTAAAAAAAAAATATCCTTTTTTTAATTAAAAAATAATTCCTCCATTTTTCGGGAAAAAAATCATACTCACAGGAACGTGACAATTATTTGGAATATTCCGCTCGAAAGCTAACAATAAACGACAACTTTTATGTGCAGACATTTTTTTTTAGTAACTTCAAAATTCTGAGATATTTGCACTTGAATAAAAAAAGCCATTTTCTGAAAAATTATTTTTAAAAATCTGAAAAAATTCACATAGAGTGTCTTTTAGTGGTACATTCATATAATCAATTACAGGGCAAATCTGAATTTGACAGAGAATGCTTCACATACGTTTTGGACAATTCTAACCATACTGGCATGAAAATCTCGAAAAAAAATGTTTTCATGAAAACAAAGCTTCCTCTATGAGGCAAAAATTAGAGATTTGCAACACTGCGTAGTTCGGCGGAAAAATTATGAGTAAAAACGAAAGAATTTAATATGCTCGTGCTTTTTTTTTCTCTGTCAATAATCAGACAGGGCTTCCTCATTATCAATGAGTGTCCGGCTGTTAACGTTGAGGATTATTCGTCTGAACTTCTCGCACTTCACAAAGCTTCTCTCTCGGAACTCATCAGACGTGACAAAAATCGTCCTTCGGTCATAATGTGGTCGATTGCCAACGAGCCAAGATCATCAATCAGCGGTAGCGAGGATTATTACAGAAAAATATCTCAGCATACGAAAACACTGGATCCTACAAGACCGATAACCGCAGCTATCGCTGTCGATTATTCAGTAAGTGTCCAAAACAGAGTTGTAAATCCCCATTAATTCATAAGATATAGTTTACAATACAATTTGTTTTATAATTATGATTTCATAATAATAATATGTAGTGATTATAAAATAGAGTGTAAACATTTGAATAGCTAAAAAAAATACTAATTTTCGCTTTAATATTGCAAGAATTAGTGGAAAAAATGGAAGCAATAAGAAATGCATTACTTTCTTAATGCATTACTTTTTTTTTCTTCCATTTTTTCAAAAGGATTACCGTGAATTTTTATTGAAAAATAATAATTTTTGCAGCCATTCCAAAGTTTAATCATCGTATTACAATCGCTACATGTTATTATTATAAAATCATAATTATAGAGCTGATCGTATCATCATCATTATTTCTACAAGTATTAGGCATTTATAACTCTGATCCAGAATATTTGTTGAAATTATTTGAAAATATGAAAATCCATCGAGAACACATTTGCAGGAAAAGTTCCAATATTAATATTCAGTCACCTGAAACAAAGTCATCAAAAAACATTTTTTATTGATAATTCTATTCTTTCTAAAAATCTTATAATTAAACTTCACAAGTACTATAATTGTGCAATTTTATATAATCTTTATATAAATAATAATAATTTGATAAAAATCTTTAAAAAAATCAAGCATTTTTTTCAGGTGCTGAAAAAATTGATTTGCATAATAATAATAATAAAAATGTTGTTAATAAATCCATGAAAAAAAAATGTTCAACAAATCACCCAACAATCTAACTTTTTTTCAGTTAAAACTGATTTGTAAATTTTTCCGAATTTACTTATAAATTATTTCAGAATTTTGGGTATTACAAAACAATTTGAAAACTGTGTTATTTTTTATCTTTGCGCTACATTTACGAATCTAAATCTAATCAATCGTTTTATATTTTCACATTTCTGCAATAATCATGAATAATTTAGATGAATTATTTTTTTATTAATTATAATATTTGATAGGCTTAATAATCCTTAATAATTTAGTCATGAAAGTATTTCAAATACATTTTTCATTGAATGAACGCTGCTTATTCCTAGTGTAACACCCAAACTCGTGGTTTTGTAATTTTGTTTAATTTTATTCCATAATATTTTCTTTTCTTCTTTATTTTTATTTTTTTATTTTTTTTTATTTTCATTTTTTATTTTTTTTTAAATACAGAACGACAAAGCTGCCCAATTCCTTGACGTGATAGGCTTCAATCGTTACAATGCTTGGTACAGCAACCCCGGCAGACTCGACCTAATAATTAACAAAATTGTCAACGAGGCCATAGCTTGGAACAAAAAACACGACAAGCCTATTATGATTCTGGAATACGGAGGAGACACAATGGAAGGATTGCACGAAGTAAGTTGCCAACTCAAACTGATTTTTGCTTCCTCACAGCAAAAGCTTTGTGTGAAAAAATACATAATAACGTGCAATTTAGTACCAAATTTTGGTAAAAAAACGACCAATATGTTAGAATTTTATTGAACTTAATATTTTTCTGCTTATTATTTAACACAAGATTGCAAAACTCTTGCTTTCACATTTTTCACCTTTCTCAAAATTTTATCTATGAGAATGCAATATGGAAGATTCAACTTTGTAATTCTTACTTCCTAATTTTTGTTTTCGTAACAAAAATTTTTTTTCGAGATTTTCATGTCAGGACTCAGAATGGTCCAAAACGTCGAAAAAAGTGGTTTAGAAAAAATGTTCGGATGTATGTATGTGTGTGGCACGCTTGCAAAATTCAAACGGCTTTAACAATCAAGCTGAAATTTGGCACGCTGGTAGAGGAGCGACGCCCCTTCCTATGTATACGTTTTCGAAAAAACTGAAAAAAAAATTCAGATTTTATAAGCCCTTCAATTTTTCGAAAAATGTCTGTATGTTCTGTAGCTTCCGCAATTTTTTAGATAATGAGCTAAATAGTTCTGGACAAATAGAGAAATGAAAAATGAAGATCGGTATCGAATTTAAGCGAAATACACAAAGCGGTTTAGATTTTATAAAATTTTGAATTTTCGAAAAATGTTGTTTTCGTTCTTATTCAAGTTAAGTTCGAGCAAACCTCATCAAATCTTTTGCAAGGTAAAATTAACATCCAGTTGTAGTAGATATCGAATTTGGTGAAGATTGGTAAAGTGGTTCAGATTTTATAAGACATTGAATTTTTCAAAAAATCTTTGTATCTTCTCTAGCTGCCACAATTTTTTAGATAATGAGCTTAAACAGTTTTTGACAAATAGAGAAATGAAAAATGAAGGTCGGTATTGAATTTGAGCGAAATCCATAAAGCGGTTTAGATTTTGTAAAATTTTGAATTTTCGAAAAAATTTTGATTTCGTTCTTATTCAAGTTAAGTACGAGCAAACCTGCTCAAATCTTTTGCAAGGTAAAATTAATATCCAGTTGCAGTAGATATCGAATTTGGTGAAGATTGGTAAAGTGGTTCAGATTTTATAAGACATAGAATTTTTCAAAAAATCTCTGTATGTTCTCTAACTGCCACAATTTTTTAGATAATGAGCTTAAACAGTTTTTGACAAATAGAGAAATGAAAAATGAAGGTCAGTATTGAATTTGAGCGAAATCCATAAAGCGGTTTAGATTTTATAAAATTTTGAATTTTCGAAAAAATTTTGTTTTCGTTCTTATTCAAGTTAAATTCGAGCAACCCTGCTCAAATCTTTTGCAAGGTAAAATTAACATCCAGTTATAGTAGATATCGAATTTGGTGAAGATTGGTAAAGTGGTTCAGATTTTATAAGACATTGAATTTTTCAAAAAATCTCTGTATGTTCTCTAGCTGCCACAATTTTGTAGATAATGAGCTTAAACAGTTTTTGACGAATAAAGCAATGAAAAATGACGATCGGTATTGAATTTAAGCGAAATCCATAAAGCGGTTTAGATTTTATAAAATTTTGATTTTTCGAAAAAATTTTGTTTTCGTTCTTATTCAAGTTAAGTTCGAGCAAACCTGCTCAAATCTTTTGCAAGGTAAAATTAACATCCAGTTGTAGTAGATATCGAATTTGGTGAAGATTGGTAAAGTGGTTCAGATTTTATAAGACATTGAATTTTTCAAAAAATCTTTGTATCTTCTCTAGCTGCCACAATTTTTTAGATAATGAGCTTAAACAGTTTTTGACAAATAGAGAAATGAAAAATGAAGGTCGGTATTGAATTTGAACGATATCCATAAAGCGGTTTAGATTTTGTAAAATTTTGAATTTTCGAAAAAATTTTGATTTCGTTCTTATTCAAGTTAAGTACGAGCAAACCTGCTCAAATCTTTTGCAAGGTAAAATTAATATCCAGTTGCAGTAGATATCGAATTTGGTGAAGATTGGTAAAGTGGTTCAGATTTTATAAGACATAGAATTTTTCAAAAAATCTCTGTATGTTCTCTAACTGCCACAATTTTTTAGATAATGAGCTTAAACAGTTTTTGACGAATAAAGCAATGAAAAATGACGATCGGTATTGAATTTAAGCGAAATACACAAAGCGGTTTAGATTTTATAGAATTTTGAATTTATGAAAATTTTTGTCTTCGTACTTCTTTAATTTGTATTTAAAATAATGATGCAAAGTAGAACTTTGCACATTGCTTCGTCAATAATTGTCATTTTTCACAAACCATTCTCTATGAGGAAGCCAAAAATAATATAAAGAAACTTCCTCATAGAGGTGGCGTTTCGAAAGAAGAAAATGAATGAAGAAGCAATGTGCAAAGTTCTACTTTGCATCCTTATTTACAATTTATTTTGGGTGAAAAAGAGAAAAATAATTTCGTCTTCTACTGTGCACGTTTCTTTTAGCTTCCTTCGTACATTTGGAGTGAAGAATATCAGAAAGAACTGTTTGCGAGGCATTTTATGGCTTTCGATCGTCTCAGACTCAATGGATTCTTCATCGGTGAATTTATATGGAACTTTGCCGACTTCCGTACAGCTCAAAGTAAGTATCACGATATTCAGACTCTATTCTTGTCCACTCGAACTCGTAAATCATGTGTTTTTGCTTTTACAGCTTATACTCGAGTCGGTGGAAACAAAAAGGGAATTTTTACGAGAACGAGGGAACCAAAACTGGTGGCTCATCACGTTAGGAAAAGATATCATACTCTGGGAGTGGAAATCGATGGTTCCGAGCCGCAACCTGATCTCGAGGACTATATAACAGGAAATGGATATAACGTCGTTCGCGAAGAGTTATAAAAAAATGTTTGCAACAGATTCAACATTTTTTTGTAGCAAAACTCGAAGGAAACTCTGTTGAACATTTTCAATTAAATACGTCGCCGAATTCAGTGATATTTGGCTCGAAATATAGAGCTTTATTTTTTTTTAAATATATTTCGAGCTCCCATTTTTTAATACTAAATTGTTGATATTATTAAACTCACTGCCAATTATGCATGATAATTAAATCTACTTACCAATTAATTTAATAGCAAATAAAAATATTTTTACAAATTGGAGAATTAATAAATCAAGTACCTAATAGTCTTAAGTGTCTTTTTCAGAATCACACTGACGATATCGAGTGTCACAATCATAAGAGTTAAGAAAAAGTTTTTCCAACGAGTATTGTACAAAATTTTACTTTACAAGGTGTGAAAATGGGATTTTTACGTACGTAAAAATATTTGCAATAGGTTCAATTTTTTTTTGGCAAAAATCTATGAAAAAAAGGTCTTCAATTAAATACGTCGAGTTTTTAGCTTGAAAAAATTGAGTTTTACTTTTAAAAAAAATATATTTAGGCTCCTATTAATATAATTTAATTCACTGTTAATTATGCAAAAAAAAAAGTTTTTCCAATGAGTATTGTACAAAATTTTACTTTACAAGGTGTGAAAATGGGATTTTTACGCACGTAAAAATATTTGCAACAGGTTCAATTTTTTTTGGTAAAAATCTATGAAAAAAAGGTATTCAATTAAATACGTCGAGATTTGAGCTTGAAAAAATTGAGTTTTACTTTTTAAAAAAATATATTTAGGCTCCTATTAATATAATTTAATTCACTGTTAATTATGCATCACAATTAAACCCATTTACCAATTAATTTAACGGCAAATAAATATATTTTTACAAATTGGAGAATTAATAAATCAAGTACCTAATAGTCTTAAGTGTCTTTTTCAGAATCACATTGACGATGTCGAGTGTCACAATCATAAGAGTTAAGAAAAAGTTTTTCCAACGAGTATTGTACAAAATTTTACTTTACAAGGTGTGAAAATGGGATTTTTACGCACGTAAAAATATTTGCAACAGGTTCAATTTTTTTTGGTAAAAATCTATGAAAAAAAGGTGTTCAATTAAATACGTCGAGTTTTTAGCCTGAAAAAATTGAGTTTTACTTTTTAAAAAAATATATTTAGGCTACTATTAATATAATTTAATTCACTGTTAATTATGCATCACAATTAAATCTATTTACAAATTAATTTAACGGCAAATAAAAATATTTTTACAAATTGGAGAATTAATAAATCAAGTTCCTAATAGTCTTAAGTGTCTTTTTCAGAATCACACTGACGATATCGAGTGTCACAATCATAAGAATTAAGAAAAAGTTTTTCTAACGAGTATTGTACAAAATTTTACTTTACAAGGTGTGAAAATGGGATTTTTACGTACGTAAAAATATTTGCAATAGGTTCAATTTTTTTTTGGCAAAAATCTATGAAAAAAAGGTTTTCAATTAAATACGTCGAGTTTTTAGCTTGAAAAAATTGAATTTTAATTTTTAAAAAAATATATTTAGGCTCCTATTAATATAATTTAATTCACTGTTAATTATGCATCACAATTAAATATATTTACCAATTAATTTAACGGCAAATAAAAATATTTTTACAAATTGGAGAATTAATAAATCAAGTACCTAATAGTCTTAAGTGTCTTTTTCAGAATCACATTGACGATATCGAGTGTCACAATCATAAGAGTTAAGAAAAAGTTTTTCCAACGAGTATTGTACAAAATTTTACTTTACAAGGTGTGAAAATGGGATTTTTACGTACGTAAAAATATTTGCAATAGGTTCAATTTTTTTTTGGCAAAAATCTATGAAAAAAAGGTTTTCAATTAAATACATCGAGTTTTTAGCTTGAAAATATTGAGTTTTACTTTTTAAAAAAATATATTTAGGCTCCTATTAATATAATTTAATTCACTGTTAATTATGCATCACAATTAAATCTATTTACCAATTAATTTAACGGCAAATAAAAATATTTTTACAAATTGGAGAATTAATAAATCAAGTTCCTAATAGTCTTAAGTGTCTTTTTCAGAATCACACTGACGATATCGAGGGTCACAATCATAAGAGTTAAGAAAAAAAATTTCCAACGAGTATTTTACAAAATTTTACTTTACAAGGTGTGAAAATGAGATTTTTACGCACGTAAAAATATTTGCAATAGGTTCAATTTTTTTTTTGTAAAAATCTATGAAAAAAAGGTTTTTAATTAAATACGTCGAGATTTTAGCCTGAAAAAATTGAGTTTTACTTTTAAAAAAAATATATTTAGGCTCCTATTAATATAATTTAATTCACTGTTAATTATGCATCACAATTAAATCTATTTACCAATTAATTTAACGGCAAATAAAAATATTTTTACAAATTGGAGAATTAATAAATCAAGTTCCTAATAGTCTTAAGTGTCTTTTTCAGAATCACATTGACGATATCGAGTGTCACAATCATAAGAGTTAAGAAAAAGTTTTTCCAACGAGTATTGTACAAAATTTTACTTTATAAGGTGTGAAAATCGGATTTTTACGCACGTAAAAATATTTGCAATAGGTCCAATTTTTTTTTGGCAAAAATCTATGAAAAAAAAGGTTTTCAATTAAATACGTCGAGTTTTTAGCTTGAAAAAATTGAGTTTTACTTTTTTTAAAAATATATTTAGGCTCCTATTAATATAATTTAATTCACTGTTAATTATGCATCACAATTAAATCTATTTACAAATTAATTTAACGGCAAATAAAAATATTTTTTCAAATTGGAGAATTAATAAATCAAGTTTCTAATAGTCTTAAGTGTCTTTTTCAGAATCACACTGACGATATCGAGTGTCACAATCATAAGAATTAAGAAAAAGTTTTTCCAACGAGAATTGTACAAAATTTTACTTTACAAGGTGTGAAAATGGGATTTTTACGCACGTAAAAATATTTGCAATAGGCTCAATTTTTTTTTGGTAAAAATCTATGAAAAAAAGGTTTTCAATTAAATACGTCGAGATTTTAGCTTGAAAATATTGAGTTTTACTTTTTAAAAAAATATATTTACGCTCCTATTAATATAATTTAATTCACTGTTAATTATGCATCACAATTAAATCTATTTAACAATTAATTTAACGGCAAATAAAAATATTTTTACAAATTGGAGAATTAATAAATCAAGTACCTAATAGTTTTAAGTGTCTTTTTCAGGAATTCAGAAAACTAGCAGGGCTTTTCGTCATCCGACGGTTCAACAACTTTCAGGCAAGCGTCTGCGAGTTCCACAAATATTGGCTCAGTCATTGCCAATCCTATCGCTTTAGTAGGATCCGAATCATTCAGAATCGCATTGATGATGTCTCGAACATGAGGATTTTTCAGGCATTCTTTCACTTCTTTGCTCTCTTTTAGAAGTTCCAATTTTTCTGGAGCAACTGTGTCCTCCGTGGGATAATCGTACTGCTTTCTATTCTTTGCCGTTTCCTTCAAAGGTAATTCAGACTGCAACGGCGATTCGCAGCCATGTTCTTTGTGTTTTTTGCAGCAACCAGCAGAACAACTGAAATTTTCGTCATTCTTTTATAAGAATATCTTCTTAATTCATAGATGAAAATCACATAAAAAATTGTTGGCGTTCCATAAAAAAAATTTAAAGCAAGGAAAATAAATCGTGATTATAGAATGAAAATCTTTCTATAATTTGCTAGACCTAATTTAAGAATTGTGATGACTACATGATGTGAACATCGTTAAAAAAAAAATTGGTTTTTGCATATGATTTATGTTCCGATAAGTATAAATAAAATCTTTTACATCTGAAATTATTGAAAACCTCGTTTAAAAAAAATGTGTGTGTATATGAATGAAAAATAACACGAATAACAAATGAAAAATAATATGAACAATAAATGAAAAATAACATGAATAACAAATGCAAAATAACATGAACAATAAATGAAAAATAACATGAATAACAAATGCAAAATGAGATGAATGACAAATGAAAAATAACATGAATACCAAATGAAAAATAACATGAATAACAAATGAAAAATAACATGAATAACAAATGAAAAATGACATGAATGACAAATGAAAAATAACATGAATAACAAATGAAAAATAACATGAATAACAAATGAAAAATGACATGAATGACAAATGAAAAATAACATGAATAACAAATGAAAAATAACATGAATAACAAATGAAAAATAATATAAATAACAAATGAAAAATAACATGAATAAAAAATGAAAAATAACATGAATAACAAATGAAAAATAATATAAATAATAAATGAAAAATTGACTTACTAAGGTTGTCTACAAGTTGGACACTTGTAGCCTGAATTTTCGTTCTCACAAATGCAGCAAATTCTCATATTGAATATGTGAGGAAATTAAGTTTATATGTAGTACGTTATTCTCCGATTATTTCTGTCGCTTTCTTCAAACAACTTGAAATTTAGTAAAGTCAATTTATCTTCGACAAAACTACGTATTGTTTTGATACAACGCGAGCACGTGGACTTTGATAATATACAATATAACGAGAGATGAGGTGATGCGAGCGCGCCACGCGGTTGTTTCGCGAACTAATTGTTAGAAGCTTCGATGATAACTTCGATGATACGCTACCTATTTTTTTAATATAATGTGCGCTCTGCTGCTCGGTCAGTAACAGAAACTGTAAAGCATTGTTTTTACCCACAATTGAGCTTTTGCGCTCATTTGACTTTTATTTTCGCGTGTGTTCATTGGTGCACATCATTTTGCATCTTTCGGCTTCATTAAAGTTGCAATTATTCATTCAAAAAACCGGTAAGATCACTTTTTTATGGTATCAGCGGAATCGTTAAGTTTTCACGATTTCGCAACGTACTTTTTAGTGCTCGAAAGTTGATTGTACGTATATAAATTTCTCATCTAAAGTCAAAATTCGGACGCTTTCCCATAAGAGGCCGTATGAATTGCACTATATTCAATGTCAAATTTCTCAGCAATTTGGTCGGTGACAGACGCTGAATCTTTGTAACTATGTTCAGAATTACTTAAACTATAACCCCGACATTTTTTCAAGTGTAAAAGTTTAAATATGTAGTATCGACTGGACCTCCTTAAAACACCACTTTTTAAATAGCAATAAGTACATGAAGTAGTGTTTTTTAATGCTATTTTATTGTGGTATAAAATATCTTGAGTATTTTATTTTTTAATACATTTCACACCCTGGCAATTATTTGATTTCGAATAGTATGACTAAAGTACATACATATTATATTCCGGGGTCAAAGCTATGAGAATTGAAACCAAGGAATAAACGCCGAGGCGCTTTAACATTTAAGTTGCAATTATTCATTAAAAAATCCGGTAACATCACTTTTTTATGGTATCAGCGGAATCGCTAAGTTTTCACGATTCCGAAACGTACTTTTTATTGTTCGAAAGTTGATTGTACGTATATAAATTTCTCATCTAAAGTCAAAATTCGGACGCTTTCCCATAAGAGGCCGTATGAATTGCACTATATTCAATGTCAAATTTCTCAGCAATTTGGTCGGTGACAGACGCTGAAACTTTGTAACTATGTTCAGAATTGCTTAAACTATAACTCGGACATTTTTTCAAGTGTGAAAGTTTAAATATTTAGTATCTATTGGACCTCCTTAACACACCATTTTTTAAATAGCAACAATGAGTGTTTTTTTCATGAAGTTATTTTTTAATACATTTCACTACCTGGTAATTATTTGATTTCAAATGGTATGGCGTACATATTATAGTCTGGGGTCAAAGCTTTGAGAATTGAAACCAAGGAATAAACGCCGAGGCGCTATAACATTTAAGTTGCAATTATTCATTAAAAAATCCGGTACGATCACTTTTTTATGGTATCAGCGGAATCGTTAAGTTTTCACGATTCCGCAACATACTTTTTATTGCTCGAAAGTTGATTGTACGTATATAAATTTCTCATCTAAAGTCAAAATTCGGACGCTTTCCCATAAGAGGCCGTATGAATTGCACTATATTCAATGTCAAATTTCTCAGCAATTTGGTCGGTGACAGACGCTGAAACTTTGTAACTATGTTCAGAATTGCTTAAACTATAACCTAGACATTTTTTCAAGTATAAAAGTTTAAACATGTAGTATCGACTGGACCTCCTTAAGGGGTTACACCACCTTGGCGCTCGGAAAAATAGGTATAAAAATAAACATTTTTTTTACGCAGCTATTAAGTATATAAAATAATTGTTATTTGACACATATAAATAGTAGTTTTATGAATAATTTGAAATAATAACGAAATTTTGTTTTTTTAATGACGGAGATATGAGCCAATAAGTAGAAATCTCTTTTGAAAATCCTTGCTGATGGTGTAGTTATTTTCTCTGTCAGGCATTGTCTGAAAAATAAATTAAAAAAAAAATACACCATTATTTAAATAGGAACAATAAGTACATGAAGTGGTTTTTTTAAATGCTGTTTTATTTTATTATTTTATTCTGCTTCCTCATAGAGGAAGCTTTGTTTTCATGAAAAAAAATTTTTTTCGAGATTTTCATGCCAGTATGCTTAGAATTGTCCAAAACGTCGAGAAAAGTGGTTTAAAAAAAATGTTCATATGTATGTGTGTGTGTATGTTCTCGGCTCCGAAAATTCGATAAACTATTACTCAGTAACCGTTCGAGCGATATGGCTCTAATTTGGCACGCAAGTGGAGTAGTTGCCCCGCTTTGAATGTTGAGATTTTTTAAGAAAAAAAATCAGCCATTTTGATTTTATGGTACTTTTAATTTTTTTAAAAAGGGCGTGGTCGCTCTAACTTTCGTAAAAATTAGACGATTTTGCTAAATAGTTGTTTATAAATAAATATACGTTCAATGTTGTTTGGTATTGCATTTGGGCGAGATCGGTAAAGCGGTTCAGATTTTATAGATGTTTGAATTTTTCGAAAAAAATCATTTTTTTAAATAAATCACGTCGAATTTCACCAATTTAACTGAAATGTTTTACAGACGAAAAGGAACATGCAGCTATGCCACGTACCAAATTTGACGATGATCGGTAAAGTGGTTCAGATTTTACGACATTTTGAAATTTACAAAAAAAACCGATTTTCGCTCTAGCATCAGCAAAAGTTGATAATGCGAGACAAAAGTTTGTACTCAATAGAAATAAGAATGCAAAGTAGAACTTTACACATTGCTTCATATATAATTTTTATTTTTTTTAATTTATAATGACCGCTTGTCCCAAAATAGAATTGCTCATAACTCTCGAACGGCGTGACGAATCGAGATGAGAATTTACACAAAAGCGGAGGATAAACTCCGTTCTCGTTATTTCGATTGAGGTAGTCCTTGCGCATTAAGCTGAGGTCAAATAAGTTTTCGAAAAATGGGAGGGAATTGCAAACACTTTTCGCCAATATAAACAAGGCTGCAAAGTAGAACTTTGCAAATTGCTTCCTCATTATTGTTGGATTTTTACAAAGCTCCCTCTATGAGGAAGCCAAAATAGATTAAGGAGGTTGGAGCGCTCCACACTAGTCAAATCAGTGCTAAATTTTTAAAAGCGTTTCTACAATTTCAGATGATTTAATAATCTGTTCCGAGGTGTTAATCACATAGCAGCATTAGTTCTTGATATTCAAATACATTCACAGCTGTCATATGAACAGTAAAACGATCAATATCTCCAAATTTCCGATGCCATGTTTTTTCATCCAGTTTTTCAAAAGGGTAAACCGTATTATCAGTCCAATTATGCCGAAACATAGCTCATTTTGATCAGTGGAAGATCCTTAATCGATTGACCGTCCGGATTTTCTATAGTATCAGGCGTTCAAAAGTTACAGCCATTTGTATACTTGATGTTAGGTTATGATAGGATAAACAAACGGTTGTATCTTTTGAACTACTAATACGATTTTAAAAAATAGACGGCCAATCGATAGAATATCTTTTCGTAAACAAAAAGAGCTATTGGTCGCCATAATCGGATTGATATTACGGTTTACCCTTTTAAAAAACTGGATGAAAAAACATAACATCGGAAATTTGCAGATATTGATCGATTTACTGTTGATATCACAGCTGTGAATGTATTTGAATATCAAGAGCTAATCCTGCTATGTGATTAACACCTTGGAACAGATTATTAAACCATCTGAAATTGTAGAAACGCTTTCAAAAATTTAGCACTGATTTGACTAGTGCGGAGCGCTCCAACCTCCTTAACATGCTTCCTCATAGAGGTAGATTTGTAAAAATCCAACAATAACGGCGAAGCAATTTGCAAAGTTTTTAAATACATTTCACACCCCAGAAATTATTTGATTTCGAATGGTATGACTAAAGTACATACATATTATAGTCTGGGGTCAAAGCTTTGAGAATCGAAGCCAAGGAAGAAACGACGGGGCGTTTTAACATTCCATGCGTGCATCATCGCGTCGGGACAGCGGCGCGTTCCAATAAGATCGTTCGTATCCGCTCCCCCACCGTTTGGCGGGGCTAGTGAAATCGCGGCGCGTCGTTGACCGGCGACGTCGACGACGAAGAACGGGAAACCCGGAATAACAGAATGTCTATGTTGTAACGAGATGCGTACATGCATACGGATCTCTTCTGATGAAAGCGCATTCCCAACTCAATTCATGATTCAAACTCCCCATTATAAATCACTGGAATTTTTATTAAAATATATCAATACAATACGAACTCTTCAAATTTCTAGACTTTTGGATAACGCAAAACTCATTACACTTCAATTTCTACAATTTTTACTTCCTTTTCGTCAATTATTTTTCACGCTTTATGAAGAATTATAAAAAAAATAAAAAATTAAGAAACAAATCTGGAAAATAACAATTTAAAAATTTTATATAATATAATAATTAAATATAATAATAATAATATTTAAAACAAATTTTTTATTAGTTTTATGCAAAATCAATCTTTTTACATGCTTGACTTTTTTTCAGATTTTTATCCCATAAAAATACTTGGCTTATACGCACAAATACCAGATATTGCTTTGTACACAAATTTGTACGATATTTTTGATAACACTGAATATTTTTTACAGTAAAATCGAATTTAAGTGTGTTATTAAGAAAATTGTCTGGATTAAAAACAAACCTAAGTTAAAGTTACGAGCCGCATTTATTTCTGATTAGATTAAATTAGATTGCATAAATCTAATCTAATTTCTTCATTTCCACAGTAAGTTGTAATATTCTCTATAATTTCATTGCATATTCAATTTTTTTCGATTCAATTAAAAAGTTCAAGGTATTCTACATGGATGTAGAAACAGAATTTATTGGTAGCTTTTTTCTGCTGTTCGCGAGCACTTCATTCCTAGGATATATTGGCCAGAGGGGGGAGAAGGATTTGGTAGAAGGAGCACCGAACCGGTGCGGATTTACGCGCCGTGACGTTACAACAGGAAGACAACACGATCTAGATTAAGCAATTTATTAAGATAATTGCAACGATTAACACGACTCTCTTTCTTTGTCTAAAGAATTTTCGAGACTTCCGTTGTTTTTTGTTGGAAAATAAATTTGACGACGATTTGTAGTCGTTTTGTATTTTTTTTTTTTTTTTTTATGATCTGGTTGAGATTTCCAACAAGGGCTTAAATCTTCAAAATTCGTGGAGCCATTAGAAACAGCAGAAATAATTTCCAAGCGTTTCTGTTAATTCATTAAGGGTCTACAAATCTGGCGATTATAATATACGAATTAATATTATGTTATAATTTTTGGTTTACCCAATTTATTTATCAATTAAAGTTTTTTTTTGTTAAGGATGTTATACAAGTAAACAATTTTGAAGATTTTTGTCCCAATATTTTTTATGTTATAGAGAAAAGCAAGACGTTTAAAAAAAATATTTTTATAAAATTTTTACCCACATACTTTCTGAGTTATGAATTATCAAAGTTCGGCGATTTAACATGGGCAGTATACGGTGGAGGATGAGGACTGTCGTGTTTTCAGCGAAAGCGCATGTTTGCAGAGAATATATCTTAATAAATTTGTACTTTTCGTGAACATTGGAGTCTGAGCTTTACAGAACACTGAAAAAATCCGCGCGCGCCCACATTTTATGAAAGATATTACGTTAAAAGTATACATTGTCTTTTTCGCATCTCTCTTGTTCATGTATGTGCATGCCGTTCGCACAGTACCACCGTCTCCCGCCGTGCGCCACCTTGCCTATCATCATCATAACATCCTTAAGGCCTTAGGCCACCCTAGAGGCCGAAGAAAATAGGCTTTTTTGGGAATTTTTTCCAGAAATATTACGAAATAAATCGAGATTACACAAATGAGACTTTATTATACATATCATTAACTGCATACAATATTTTTTTTGAAGCAATTTATTTCAAAATGGCGGCGGTACAGCGTTTTTGCGACGACGTCTTTTTTTTCAATGCTCCACGGCCGGAAGAATAGCTCCGGTAATTTAATGAATCATGATTAGGGCCTGAATTTTTTCGATTATATATACTATAAGCTAGAGAAGTACGTGGGATTTTTTCGATATATTGATTTTTGACAAAATGGCGCACTTCTAAAGTGGAAAGTGAGGAATTTGCCTGAAAAATCGTCAGATAATTGTTAATAACAAATGAACTATGCAATATAAAAAAAAAATCCGACGTACTTCTTTAGACAATGTATTTTCGAAGATATCTTCCAAATTTCAAGTTAATCGGTTGAAAATTGTCAACCGATTGTAAGTGATTTTTTAATTTTAGAATGTGATTTTTGGACTTTTAGGCACACTTTGAAGCCGCAGGCAATGAAAAAAATTGAGTAACATATTTCCTCATTGAGCGAAAAAGCGAAAAATAGTGAGGAAGCAATTAGCAAGATTCTATTTTGCATCCTTGATTAAAATCATTGCAAAAGGGCTTGAAAACGGTATTTTCTGTGGTGGAATATGCGACTCGAGATCGATAGTTTAGGCCAAAATTCGATATCTTCGAGAAAAAAAATTTAGGTTGGTTTTTCCAACCAGAAATCTGATATGTGAATTCTGGAATCAGAAACGAAATAGTACTTTGCGATACTAGTGCGTAAAAGCGGACTTTCGGCGAAGGTCGGTGCTGTTTGTAGCGCGAGAGAAGACGAGTGCGGACACTTTACAACTGCCGTCGGGAGTCCGCTTTTACGTACAAGTATCGCATACTACTTTTTGTAACAAATGCACGAAGTGCCAGGTTATGTATGGCCGGCCGTGACACGAAGGAAAAGAACCGATGTGCGCATGCGCGCACAGTATTTTCGATACGGTTATCGTATTTTCGACACGGTTATCGTATTTTCGATACGGTTAGCATATTTTCGATGCGCCTTCTCGAAAAGCGCCATCTTCTGTCACAGCCGGCCCATACGCAACCTGGTACTTTTCGTGCATGCGTTACAAAATGTCACTTTTTTAAAAATCATGATAAAAAGTCTTGCAACCCATATTTTCTGTGGTAGAATATGGGTCTTGAGAACGATAGTAAAGACCATGGTCTTACATACAGGTCTGAAAACTTGTGTAGTGGGGGTACGTCGCTTAAAATATGAAATATAATTCCTGTTGCGACCACTAGTAGCGCCAGCGACAGAGTAAGGTTGTGTGAGAGAAAGATAGAATGATTCTGTCATCTCTTTCTAACCCTCATAACCAAATCACTTGCTAACATGACATATTTGTAGAATGTGCGCGAGAATTGGATAAAATTCAATGAAAAATGACTGTGGCAACAGGATTTCTCGGAAATTAACAGATTCCCTTCAACCCAAGTGATCTTTTAAAAAGCTTGCAAGATGAACGTAAATCATTTTCGCATTGTTTGTAGGTATCACCACTTCATAATGAGTAGGAAAATTAAGAATAACCTCGTAAGAAATTGGTGGTAATCGATTGTAAGGTAAAATAAAGAAAAAACAGGCATGCTCAAAATCTTTATTCGTTCGTCAATTTAGCCCATTTTATACTTTGGTATAACACATGGCTTATACGTCATCGTAACGACCACTATACACGATTCACTCACAAGTAAAACTTATTTCATGGAGGACTCAATTTAACTAACTAATCACTTGGTGAATTCTGAAAATTACGAAAATTTCGAGAATTTTGAGGTTGTGTTCGCCAACCTTACTCTCACACTAGCGCCAGATAGTGGCAGCTTCGGGAAACAAAAAATTTAACGTAAGCATACTTCCCCCACCACGTGAATTCGGATGAGTTTCAAGACCTGTATATAAGACCGTGGTAAAGACCAAAATTCGATATCTTAAAGAGAAAAAAAATGAGGTTGGATTTTCCGACCGGAAGTCGGATCTGTAAATTGTGGAATCAGAAACGGACAAAAGTTACTTTTTTTAAAATCGTAGTAAAAAGGCTTGTGACCGGTATTTTCTGTGGTAGAATATGCAACTTGAGAACGATAGTAAAGACCAAAATTCGATATCTTCAAGAAAAAAAAAATGTAGCTTCGTTTTTCCAACCGAAATTCAGATCTATGAATTCCTGAAACAGAAATGGAAAAAAGTAAATTCTTTATAAAAACATGGTAAAAAAGTTTGTAACCGGTATTTTTCCCACGAATTAATCGTGTGAATAGTTGAGGTTACAATTCGATATTTTTATGGCAACTAATTTTCGTGATCTTATATACAGCAAATTGTAAACGTAATTGTCATAACCAAACATTTCTTACCATGAAAAACACGTCTAGGAAAGAATCCAAAAGAATAGCACATAGTGCGATAGGACAGGCGCAAGTTAGCGAGGCTCGTTCGCGATGGTTAACCTGACCCAGAAACCAAGCCGGAACTGTTGGAGGAATCAATGACCTTGGCACGAGTGGATAGCCGGCGTCGCCGGCGGGAACGTCGACGAGCCGAGCGGGAACCGCTAGCGCGATCCCAAGACACGGCCACAGCCGCCGCACTTAGTTACTTACTACACCGCGAGAGCCTCTGGCTCGCAGGAAATTCCGACGACGACGACGACGACGACGACGACGAGGAGGGCCGCGAAGCTGACGATTCGAATTTGCCACGCGCCCATATCCAGAGCCGGAGTTGCGAGGTCGTTGGCTGCTGCTGTTGCTGCTGCTTCTGTTCTTTTGCGGGCCCGAGTGAAATTTCGTTTATCCCCACGCTCCAACTCTACGCATTGACGTAACTTTGTCCTACAAATACAGTAGAACCTCGATTATCAAAATCAATTGGGGTCGAGACTACACTAATGAAAAAAAACGTAGAACTTTGCAAATTGCTTACTCATTATTGTTGGATTTTTACAAATCTACCTCTACGAGGAAGCATGTTAATCTATTTTGGCTTCCTCATAGAGGGAGCTTTGTAAAAATCCAACAATAATGAGGAAGCAATTTGCAAAGTTCTACTTTGCAGTCTTGTTTATATAGGCGAAAAGTGTTTGCAATTCCCTCCCGTTTTTCGAAAACTTATTTGACCTCAGCTTAATGCGCAAGGACTACCTTAATCGAAATAACGAAAACGGAGTTTATCCTCCTGTTTTGTGTAAATTTTCATCTCGATTCGTCACGCCGTTCGAGAGTTATGAGCAATTCTATTTTGGGACAAGCGGTAATTATAAATTTAAAAAAATAAAAATTATATATGAAGCAATGTGTAAAGTTCTACTTTGCATTCTTATTTCCATTGAGTACAAACTTTTGTCTCGCATTATCAACTTTTGCTGATGCTAGAGCGAAAATCGTTTTTTTTTTTTGTAAATTTCAAAATGTCGTAAAATCTGAACCACTTTACCGATCATCGTCAAATTTGGTACATGGCATAGCTGCATGTTCCGTTTCGTCTGTAAAACATTTCAGTTAATTGGTGAAATTTGACGTGATTTATAAAAAGAAATGATTTTTTTCAAAAAATTCCAACATCTATAAAATCTGAACCGCTTTACCGATTTCGCCCAAATGCAATGCCAAACAATATTGAACGTATATTTATTTATAAACAACTATTTAGCAAAATCGTCTAATTTTTACGAAAGTTAGAGCTACCACACCCTTTTTTCAAAAAATCAAAAGTACCATAAAATCAAAATGGCTGGTTTTTTTTTTTTAAATCTCAATATTCAAAGCGTAGCAACTACTCCACTTGCGTGCCAAATTTGAGCCACAACGCTTCATGCATACTGGCATGAAAATCTCGAAAAAAAATTTTTCAAGAAAACAAAGCTTCCTCTATGAGGAAGCAAAAAGTAGAACTTTGCAAATTGTTTCCTCATTATTGTTGGATTTTTACAAATCTACCTCTATGAGGAAGCATGTTAATCTATTTTGGCTTCCTCATAGAGGAAGCTTTGTAAAAATCCAACAATAATAAGGAAGCAATTTGCAAAGTTCTACTTTACAGCCTTGTTTTAAAAAATTTTAAATGGCATTAGTTTTGAACTCCTTGACAGATTCTCACCAGATTCGAACTGATGCTTAGTTTATCCACACTCTACTTGTGGACCAAATTTGAGCCCGATATCTTAAAAATGGCGGAAGTTAGAGCACGAACAAAAAATTCAAAATGCCATAAATTTTAAACCCCTCAACGGATTGACGTCAAATTCACTCCCAAACTTTATTTAATAACAATCCACTTGTGGACCAAATTTGAGCCCGATATCTTAAAAATTGCGAAAGTTACAGCACGAACAAAAAATGTCAAAAAATTTAAACAATGCCATAAGTTGTGAACCCTTTAACGGATTGACACCAAATTTAATCCCAAACACTATTTGATAACAGCCCACTTCTGGTCCAAGTTTGAGCCGGATATCATAAAAATTGCGGGAGTTAAATTCAAAATGCCATAAATTTTGAACACCTTGATGGATTAACTCCAAATTTAATCCCATACCTTGTTTAATGACAGCTTACTCCTGGTTCAAATTTGAGCCCGATATCTTAAAAATTGCGACGGCTATCGTGCTAACAAAAAATTGTGCACATAACAATTTTTAAGATATCGGGCTCAAATTTGGTCCACAAGTAGACTGTTATTAAATAAAGTTTGGGAGTAAATTTGACGTCAATCCGTTAGGGGGTTTTTAATTTACGGCATTTTGAATTTTTTGTTCGTGCTCTAACTTCCACAATTTTTAAGATATCGGGCTCAAATTTGGTCCACAAGTAGAGTGTGAGTAAACTAAGCATCAGTTCGAATCTGGCAAGAATCTGTCAAGGGGATCAAAACTAATGCCATTTAAATTTTTGTTAAACAAGGCTGCAAAGTAGAACTTTGCAAATTACTTCCTCATTATTGTTGGATTTTTACAAAGCTTCCTCTATGAGGAAGCCAAAATAGATTAACATGCTTCCTCATAGAGGTAGATTTGTAAAAATCCAACAATAATGAGGAAGCAATTTGCAAAGTTCTACTTTGCAGTCTTGTTTTTTTTTTTTTTTTTTGCATGTCTTTTGCAAATTTCGTGCACATCTTCCGAATAAATCTTTACGGATAAATTTATACAGATTTTGTATAAATTAGCAAACTACTTTGTCCAGACATTTGCCATATTAGCAGGTCAAAAATGAATGGGTGGTGGAAGCTTTGGCTGCATTGAAGAATCCCATAGAATTTTCTTCCGTCTAGTTTGACCGGGCAGACAGAAAGCAAATTGCACTGTTAGCAGAATCGTTGTAACAGTATTAGATGTACCTGTTGGCAAGGCTCCGTAAGAGCTCGAACATGCTTACGCGCTGGGAGGATATGAGCGTGTGCTCACGTATCTACACGAAGGCCCGTGGAGAGCAATTACGTACGTACTACTCTCCAGTCCGGATTCAGTCTCGCGGTCAAGGCTGTCGCTTGATACCTCTTCACTTCTTTTCTCGCCTACTGAGATTTCAGCCTCTAGAAAATACAAATACAAAAATTACCACACCTAATTTTTCACGATTTATATATGGGGCATTCGATCAGAGTTCAACCACCCAAAAAAATGACCCACAATTTTTTTTAATTTTTATTTCGCTATATTCGAGTATAATGTTTTTTTTTTTGAGAATTAAGTAATTTTTCTTTCCACTTCTTATATCTTAATAACGGTGCATCATATCGAAAAACTATAAAGAGAAAAAATTTATTGTTTTTTCATGATTGACAATTTTTTAAATGTGCAACGACTTTTTGCTTCCTCATAGAGGAAACTTTGTTTTCGTAAAAAAAATTTTTTTCGTGATTTCCATGTCAGGACACTCGGAATGGTCCAAAACGACGACAAAAGTGGTTTAGAAAAAATGTCCGGATGAATTTATGTATGTGCACGAAGAGAAATGGATCCGCGAATATATTGCTGCCACTCGCAGAAAATATTGTACGGCGGTGACACATGGGCTCTATTGTAAAAGCTCATATAAACAATTTACAGCTTACGATACGTATAGTGATCGTCCCAAGTTTGCTTGATTACAACAATGACTTATTCCTTCGCAGTATAGTAATCCGTTGTATCTGTATCTTTTTGAAAGCTGAAAACATTAGAGTAATCTTCATTTACATGGGACTTATTATCGTCGATTAGTATTAATTTCCTATTCTGCTTTGGGATTATCAACATGTAGGGATTTTTTAGATTCGCAAATAAGAACATGATTAATGATGACGTCGCGAATTTATTCATCCACTACATATGTAAAATTTTCCTAACAGCATACGTTTGTTGTTTGAGGTTTTTTTAAAGTCTTTCTTTTCTTCAAAAGCGCTGGGTCGTTACTATTTTATAACGACCCGAAGAGAGCGACAAAAAATCGATATATTGCCCTGCGGTATAATGCCTCAGGACGAATCGGCATGAAACCTCCCCGCTTATATGCGCCTCGGTAGTCACTTCCATTTACGAGAATCACGGTACACGAATTCGCCATCTAGCGACAGCACAAATAAGTAGAACTGTGAATCTAGAGTATATAAGAAATGTTGTAATTACTATACACCATAAGAAAAATTGACATGTCATATTTATATGGTAAACAAACCCAGAGAACATTTAGTGAGTTTTCAGCCGCTAGATGGCGAATAACCACGACTTTTCTCGTAAACGAAAAGATCTACGGCAGTGCATATAAAGAGCACTCTTTTCGCCCAAAAGTGTCTTTCGTGGGACATCGAAGACATGGCAGTGAAGTTGCCCAATATTTGTATTTTTGGTCGAGTTGTCATATGATAAGTTACAACTCTGACTTATCGACCTACTTTGGCTAGCGTGTTGCAGTTTCAACACAACAGTCAGAGAAACAAAATTAAATTACAAAATATGATGGCGTCTTTAAAAATGTTCACATTTTTTATACACTAACTTGCAAAGCATATTAAATACATTTCCCCTTCCTTCCCTTAAATACATTTTAGGGAACGCATAGAAAATCCTTCAATAATTAATTCCAGTATCATATTCAAATTGTACGAAAAATTTACTAATTGGTCCTATATAAAAAGGGAATACTGTCATACGTATACGTATAAGTAAAATTTCGGTTGGAAACATTAATATAGGAATAATTAGCATGGTACTAAAGCAAAATCGAAAAGATTACAATATACGTTGTAAAAGCTTCTACGTGTATAGGAACTTTGATAAAGCCCTTGTGTCACCGCGGCACGCAAGTTATAGTAATTAACAACAGAAACCCGCGTAACTACACACAGACTTCTCTCCGTGTGTGTGGCAGGCTTGGAAAATTTAAACCGCTGTATCACGAAAACGGCTTTAACAATCAAGCTGAAATTTGGCATGCTGGTAGAGGAGCAACGCCCCTTCCTATGTATACATTTTTGAAAAAATTGAAAAAATAATTTAGATTTTATAAGCCCTTCAATTTTTCGAAAAATGTCTGTATGTTCTCTAGCTTCCGCAGTTTTTCAGCTAATGAGCTAAATAGTTCTAGACAAATAGAGAAATCACAAATTAAGGTCGTTATTGAATTTGAGCAAAATCCATAAAGCGGTTTAGATTTTATAAAATTTTGAATTTTCGAAAAAACATTGTTTTCGTTCTTATTCAAGTTAAGTTCGACCAAACATGCTCAAATCTTTTGCAAGGTAAAATTAACATCCAGTTGTAGTAGATATCGAATTTGGTGAAGATTGGTAAAGTGGTTCAGATTTTATAAGACATTGAATTTTTCAAAAAATCTCTGTATGTTCTCTAGCTGCCACAATTTTTTAGATAATGAGCTTAAACAGTTTTTGACGAATAAAGCAATGAAAAATGACGATCGGTGTTGAATTTAAGCGAAATACATAAAGCGGTTTAGATTTTATAGAATTTTGATTTTATGAAAATTTTTGTTTTCGTACTTCTTTAATTTGTATTTAAAATAATGATGCAAAGTAGAACTTTGCACATTGCTTCGTCAATAATTTTCATCTTTCGCAAAGCTTCCTCTATGAGGAAGCCAAAAATAAAATAAAGAAACTTCCTCATAGAGACGGCGTTGCGAAAGATGAAAATTAATGAGGAATCAATGTGCAAAGTTCTACTTTGCATCCATTTTAAGTACACGAGATATTTTTTAAAAAATACTTAAAATTTATTTTTCTCATCAAAGTCCAGAAAATATTCGAATTATGAAATTACACAGTAAACATAATTCCCCTGTAGAATATAATCACAATTTTCCAACCCAAATATCTGAGGAATTTTCATGGGAAAATTAGATTATAAGCATATTTTTTTTATAAGTTTACGGTGCTCAACAAAATTTCTTCACATTTTTATTGTAAATCATTAAAAAAAAAAAAAAAAACTAAACTTAGGGAAAAAGTTTGATTGTGTAATTTTCAGGGTGGCTGAATTCTGATGGAATGGCCCATATAATAATGAATTAAAAATCGCAAAGAACTAATATCTCTATTTATTATTTTCCGTCATGCATTAATTTCCATGAAATTGTATAAAAATTTTATGCATCTCATAAATTATTTTAATTATTTTTAATTCGAACGTTTTTGTAAATAAAAGCTGCAAACAATGATTGCAGAATAATAAATATAATAGTGTTTATCAAATAAAATGATGAAAGCTTACAAACTTGCTACGAAGTAGCAATAAAATCTGGCTCATTATAAGAAATATCTGAGAAGGTCAGAAAATCAATGACTGAATTGACACAGAATAGCTTCTATCTAATGCTCAGATCTGTAGATTTTTTTTCCGCGTAAGGAATGACGAAGTCCGAACCCGTCCTCTTCTATCCTCGTCTTGTCGTTTGCTTCTCACTCGTTCCAACGCAATTTTTCCGCTGAGCTCAAGCGAGTTTTACAGTACAAGGTGCTTGACGCACCGATCATAACAATAGTAAATTTTGTTTTGCTGAATACGCGCATTAATTCGATATACAAAGTTGCCGAATGAACATCTTTTTTTTATTATTATTATGCCGAACGTTTTGAAAATATTGAAATTTAATGTCTTTCCACAATGAGATGTTTTGAATTTTTTAAATTTTTATTTCCTGATTTTAATTCAATCTGATGGGACCACCTTAAGGAATGTGTCACATGGGGAAGAACATTTGCTTTCTCCCGTTCGATTATTCGCAGCCACTGGTATTTCCGACTCAAACTGCGCCCCACGATCTCACATTTCTCTCGTCTTAGTAACCTGCGAATCGCATTACGTACTCGCAAGCTGACGCGGACTGGATTTGTAACCGATCGAGTAATTATTAATCGTTGATCGTTTTCGTCGAGTCATATTCCAATTATAGGAGAAAAACAATCTTGTGCGATATTGATTATGTAGTCTGTTTGTCTTAACACATTTACACTTCCAAATATGTAATAAGGAATTATTGATTCGTGCGAACTTTTAATATTCGATATTTGATGAATTAGAATATTCGATGAATTTGAATATTCGATGGATTCGAATATATTCGGCGAATTAGAATATTCGGCGCATTAGAATATTCGATGGATTCGAGTAGTCGGCTAATTAGAATATTTGGTGAATTCGAATATTCGATGGATTAGAATATCCGGCCAATTAGATTATTCTATGGATTCGAGTATTCGGCGCATTAGAATATTCGATGGATTCGAATATCCGGCGAATTAGAATATTTGATGGAATCGAGTATCCGGCTAATTAGAATATTCAGTGAATTGGAATATTCTATGGATTCGAATATCCGGCAAATTTGAATATTCGATGGATTCGAATATCTGACGAACTAGAATATTCTATGGATTAGAATATCCGGCGAATTAGAATATTCGATGGGTCCGAATATCCGCGAACTAGAATATTCGATGGATTCGAATATCCGGCGAATTAGAATATTCGATGGATTCGAATATCCGCGAATTAGAATATTCGATGGATTCGAATATCCTGCGAACTAGAATATTCGATGGATTCGAATATCCGGCGAATTTGAATAATCGATGGATTCCAATATTCGGCGAATTAGAATATTCGATGGATTCGAATATCCGGCGAATTAGAATATTCGATGGATTCGAATATCCGGCGAATTAGAATATTCGATGGATTCGAATATTCGGTGAATTGGAATATTCGATGAATTCGAATATCCGGCGATTTGGAATATTCTATAAATTCGAATATTCTATGAATTAAAATATTATATAGATTCGATGGATTCGAATATCCGGCGATTTGGAATATTCTATAAATTCAAATATTCGATGAGTTCGAATATTATACTGATTCGAATATTCAACGAATCCGAATATTCGACAAATTTTAATGGTCAAAGAATTCCTATAATCGTAGAATTGGCGAATAATCGCAAAGTTCCCGAATAATTGAAAAAGAAAGTTCGAAGCAAATAATTCAATTCGCCTCCGCATATTCAACATTATCGATTATTCGCGCCCCCTCCATTTTATCTGCACCAATGTGTAAAAAAAAAGGCCAAACACGCAAAAAGGATCCCATTACACGGATCTTAAAATATTTGCTAAAACGGCCATTGATCCTTTCCAATCAGAAGCGACCAATCAAAACAGGCCCCAAATATTTTTGCCGCATCAAGACATTACATCGCCTTCTTCTTCTTCTTCCCTGAATACGGAAATATCGTTTTTTTTTTCGCCCGAACGTTGCACCTTTTTCTTCGAACGATGACGAACGGATTCCTCGATATTCGGGTGAAATTGCCGCTGCTGCTGCTGCTGCTAAAGCGATAACAGGACGTTTAGGAAAGGAAGGAAAGACGAGGAAGAGTTTGTGGCCAGACTTCTTTCTAATTGGCTGAGAGAACGGACTTGCTGGCTAACCAACGTAACTATGTACTATCCTTCCTCTTTTCGCGAGCTGTTTTGCTCTCTCGCAGCGGCACGTGAATGGGAACGAGCGTGTGTGGCTGCTGCTCTTCGGTGAGGCGCGTTCGGCATCCTGGTGCCGTCGTCTTTGCTCCGGGGTCACGTGGTCGACGCTCCTGTTTCGTGAGACCATCCGACGAATTCCGGTGAAGAGGGGAGAGGGCCGAGGGGTCGAGAGCAGGAGGAACAGCAACAGCAGCAGCAGCAGCAGCAGTAACGCTGATGGAAGAGCTTGTGGTTCGCCAATGTTCCAGCGGATGACGTCACTCTTCGCGCGCTCACGCGGTCGTGACTCGTATCGCAACGTGTAGCCAGGGCCGCCGCATGACGAAGAGAGGACGAAGCCGTCGGTGACGATTACGACGACGACTAAGCGTTGAGACCATCGCTTTTTCTTCCTTCATTCGCAATCGACTGAAAACTAATGAATTCAATCATATTTTTATTTTTAGAGATTTGCACCAGTTACAAAGAGAATCAGTGATGTGTAACATTTGGAGAATTCCAAACTGAACTTTTTATTCTCTGATTCTGACCACCTTTAATAATTTTCAGATTTTTTTATATCAAAAAAGTTGACCGATGAATTTTTGTGAAAATTTGGATGTTTGTGAAAATTTGAATTTTTGTGAAAATTTGAATTTTTGTGAAAATTTGAATTTTTGTGAAAATTTGAATTGTTGTGAAATTTGAATTTTTGTGAAAATTTGAATTTTTGTGAAAATTTGAATTTTTGTGAAAATTTGAATTTTTGTGAAAATTTGAATTTTCGTAAAAAAATTTCATTTTCGTAAAAAAATTGAATATTCGTAAAAAAAATTGAATTTTCGTAAAAAAAAAAAATGAATTTTCATAAAAAATTTGAATTTTCGTAAAAAAGTTGAATTTTCGTTAAAAAAATTGAATTTTCGTTAAAAAAATTGAATTTTTGTTAAAAAATGTGAATTTTTGTGAAAATTTGAATTTTTGTGAAAATTTGAATTTTTGTGAAAATTTGAATTTTTATGAAAATTTGAATTTTTGTGAAAATTTGAATTTTTGTTTTAAAAATTTTAAAAATTTAATAAAAAATTGAATTTTCGTAAAAAAATTGAATATTCGAAAAAAAAATTGAATTTTCATAAAAAAATTTGAATTTTCGTAAAAAAGTTGAATTTTCGTTGCAAAAAATTGAATTTTCGTAAAAAAGTTGAATTTTCGTTGAAAAAAATTGAATTTTCGTAAAAAAAAATTTGAATTTTCGTAAAAAAATTTGAATTTTCGGCGATTTCGAATATTCTATGAATTCGAATATTCTATGAATTCGAATATTCTATAAATTCGAATATTCAATGAATTCGAATATTCTATGAATTCGATTATTCTACGAATTCGATTATTCTATGAATTCCTGAACGGATTCGAATATTCGACAAATTTGAATAATCAAAGAATTTGAACAATTGAAAATTTTTCGAGTAATCGTAAAATTTACGAATAATCATAAAATTCCCGAATAATTGAAAAGTTTTCGAATATTCGAAAAATTGGCATTTTTTGATATCCATATTTTTTAAACGTTAATATCTTGAAAATAAATAGTTCTATAGAAAAATGGGTGAAACATGTACAGTTTGCAATGTGCCAAATAATCTATACAAAATATGTTATTTTAGTTTTCTTCAAAATTCTCAAATATTAATTAGAGTAGTAGTAATCGTATTTATTGACAATATATACATAACAGGTAGTTTTTTTTTTACATTTAAAATAATATTTACATCTATCAACTATTGCCAACGGGCCATCGACCGTAGTCCTTCAGCCCCTGAGTCGCTTAGTTTTAGTGGTTTTAGATTTTATAGGTATAGGAAAAATTGTTTTTAATTGAGTGTTTGATTTTGCGTTTATAATTCAATTTCTTCTGCGTTTGTCATTTGTTCGAGCTGTTCATATGTTGTGAGTGCTGGGTATTTGCGTCGGCATTAATTTGATTTTTTGCGTTTTCTGCTTTTTTCGTTGTGTTTTCCCTAATTTCTCGGTTTTAAACTTCTTGTTTATTTTTTCATCGTTTTTTCCTGTCTCCTTGGCCTGCATTATTTCGATCCATTTATCCGACATTATAATTCGTTCGTTGGGTCTTATTTCAACTTCCTCGATTTCGTAGTTTGCTTCTTCGGCCCAAAAATGTATCGTGTCCAAAATTTCATCAATCGATTTTTCGCGAATCACAATATCGGTTGAATATATAAAATAGGCTTCAGTCTTTTTTTAACCACAAAAGGACGTTATGATTCGGTCGTTTCATAGTTTGTTTCTTCGGCCAAAGATGTATCGTGTCCAAAACTTCATGAATCGATTTTTCGCGAATAAAAATTTTGTTTGAGTATATAATAGGCTTCAATGTCTTTTAAACCACAAAAAATCTCGTAAAATTTTGTTCCGGCGTCGATACGTCCTCTTATCGTACTTCCTAAGCGTCGTTATGCATATATATCGAGGAGCGTATAATATAATCAGCACAATTGCAAAGCGCGAAGCGACCGGCACTCTGGCTGCGTTATAGCTCAACGATAGCGAAAGATTGAGGGAAAAAACTGGCGAGTCAAGTGTGGCTGACGTCATTCACGCGACCCGACAGATTCGCAGCTCAGTAAATGGCTTCGTCTTCGTCTTTGTCGTCGTTTACTTGGCGAGAAACGTCACGCCGATTGCGACGAGGAGAACGTCGCTGACGGCAAAATACTCAGGCCCCAAAACAGCGAAAATACCGAGTGAACGAGCGAGACAAAATTCAGAAGCAACAGACAACGTCCGAGTGTATAATATGTTATACGTTTCGAGTATAGAGGAGGTAGGAACGAAGAATCTCGGTTGCCGCAACTCGCTGGCCCCTCGTCGAGGCTTCGCGCTTACGGGCCCACCAGTTCTTCGGTGTCCGCTGTCGCGTATACTCGGAATCTTTGCCACTGAAGTTTCTCTCGATTTTCCATCGGTCGGAACAAAAATTTGCACAGTTTTTAGGTTTTTTAAAAATAAAATTTCTCTTTGTTTTGCTTTGGCGACGCGAGAAAAAAAATTGTGGTAATGTTGGCAATGATTAAGAAGTGACAACTGCTGTGACTATTTTTATAGTTTGACTAAGGCATTAATAATTATGACTACGTAATTGAAGCGTATTACTGAAAGAATGGAATTGTTAATATAATTATAAAGATATGGAATAGATTGACAATACTTGTTAATTGAGGAACTTACTTCACGTTAGTGAAATCGGAACTTACTTCACGGTAGTGAAATAGGAACATACTTCAGGTAGCTAATTTTCTTTTTTGGCGGTTTTTTCAAAATTGTTTTCAATGATGGTCATTTTTGTTAGTTTCTCTCGATTTTCCATCGGTAGGAAAAAAATGTTGCACAGTTTTTAGGTTTTTTAAAAAATAAGATTTGTTTGGTTTTATTTTGCTTTGTCGGCGCGAAAAAAAAAATTGTGGTAATGTTGGCAATGATTAAGAAGTGACAACTGCTGTGACTATTTTCATAGGCATTAATAATTATGACTACGTAATTGAAGCGTATTACTGAAAGAATGGAATTGTTAATATAACTGTAAAGATACGGAATCTCATAGATTGACAATACTTGTTAATTGAGGGACTTACTTCACGGTAGTGAAATCGGAACTTCCTTCACGGCAGTGAAATAGGAACTTACTTCAGGTAGCTAATTTTCTTTTTTGGCGGTTTTTTCAAAATTGTTTTCGATGATAGTAATTTTTGTTAGTTTCTATCGATTTCCCATTGGTAGGAAAAAAGTTGCACAGTTTTTAGGTTTTTTAAAAAATAAAATTTGTTTGGTTTTATTTTGCTTTGTCGGCGTGAGAAAAAAATTGTGGTAATGTTGGCAATGATTAAGAAGTGACAACTGCTGTGACATTTTCATAGACATTAATAATTATGACTACGTAATTGAAGCTTATTACTGAAAGAATGGAATTGTTAATATAACTGTAAAGATGTAGAATCTCATAGATTGACAATACTTGTTAATTGAGGAACTTACTTCACGGTAGTGAAATCGGAACTTACTTCACGGCAGTGAAATAGGAACTTACTTCACGGTAGTGAAATAGGAACTTACTTCAGGTAGCTAATTTTCTTTTTTGGCGGTTTTTTCAAAATTGTTTTCGATGATGGTAATTTTTGTTAGTTTCTATCGATTTCCCATCGGTCAGAAAAAAAGTTGCACAGTTTTTAGGTTTTTTAAAAAATAAAATTTGTTTGGTTTTATT
This sequence comes from Ephialtes manifestator, assembly GCA_963970395.1. Lineage (NCBI taxonomy): Eukaryota > Metazoa > Arthropoda > Insecta > Hymenoptera > Ichneumonidae > Ephialtes > Ephialtes manifestator. The sequence goes on from OZ019979.1 coordinate 25,238,212, forward strand.
TTGCTTTGTCGGCGCGAGAAAAAAAATTGTGGTAATGTTGGCAATGATTAAGAAGTGACAACTGCTGTGACTATTTTCATAGGCATTAATAATTATGACTACGTAATTGAAGCGTATTACTTAAAGAATGGAATTGTTAATATAACTGTAAAGAACGGAATCTCATAGATTGACAATACTTGTTAATTGAGGGACTTACTTCACGGTAGTGAAATCGGAACTTACTTCACGGCAGTGAAATAGGAACTTACTTCACGGTAGTGAAATAGGAACTTACTTCAGGTAGCTAATTTTCTTTTTTGGCGGTTTTTTCAAAATTGTTTTCGATGATGGTAATTTTTGTTAGTTTCTCTCGATTTTCCATCGGTCGGAAAAAAAGTTGTATAGTTTTTAGGTTTTTTAAAAAATAAAATTTGTTTGGTTTTATTTTGCTTTGTCGGCGCGAGAAAAAAAATGGTGGTAATGTTGGTAATGATTAAGAAGTGACAACTGCTGTGACTATTTTCATAGGCATTAATAATTATGACTACGTAATTGAAGCGTATTACTTAAAGAATGGAATTGTTAATATAACTGTAAAGAACGGAATCTCATAGATTGACAATACTTGTTAATTGAGGAACTTACTTCACGGTAGTGAAATCGGAACTTACTTCACGGTAGTGAAATAGGAACTTACTTCAGGTAGCTAATTTTCTTTTTTGGCGGTTTTTTCAAAATTGTTTTCGATGATGGTAATTTTTGTTAGTTTCTCTCGATTTTCCATCGGTCGGAAAAAAAGTTGCACAGTTTTTAGGTTTTTTAAAAAATAAAATTTGTTTGGTTTTATTTTGCTTTGTCGGCGCGAGAAAAAAAATGGTGGTAATGTTGGCAATGATTAAGAAGTGACAACTGCTGTGACTATTTTCATAGGCATTAATAATTATGACTACGTAATTGAAGCGTATTACTGAAAGAATGGAATTGTTAATATAACTGTAAAGATATGGAATCTCATAGATTGACAATACTTGTTAATTGAGGAACTTACTTCACGGCAGTGAAATAGGAACTTCACGGTAGTGAAATAGGACCTTACTTCAGGTAGCTAATTTTCTTTTTTGGCGGTTTTTTCAAAATTGTTTTCGATGATGGTAATTTTTGTTAGTTTCTATCGATTTTCCATCGGTCGGAAAAAAAATTTGCACAGTTTTTAGGTTTTTTAAAAAATAAAATTTGTATGGTTTTATTTTGCTTTGTCGGCGCGAGAAAAAAAATTGTGGTAATGTTGGCAATGATTAAGAAGTGACAACTGCTGTGACTATTTTCATAGACATTAATAATTATGACTACGTAATTGAAGGTTATTACTGAAAGAATGGAATTGTTAATATAACTATAAAGATATGGAATCTCATAGATTGACAATACTTGTTAATTGAGGAACTTACTTCACGGTAGTGAAATCGGAACTTACTTCACGGCAGTGAAATAGGAACTTACTTCACGGTAGTGAAATAGGAACTTACTTCACGGTAGTGAAATAGGAACTTACTTCAGGTAGCTAATTTTCTTTTTTGGCGGTTTTTTCAAAATTGTTTTCGATGATGGTAATTTTTGTTAGTTTCTATCGATTTCCCATCGGTCGGAAAAAAAATTTGCACAGTTTTTAGGTTTTTTAAAAAATAAAATTTGTTTGGTTTTATTTTGCTTTGTCGGCGCGAGAAAAAAAATTGTGGTAATGTTGGCAATGATTAAGAAGTGACAACTGCTGTGACTATTTTCATAGGCATTAATAATTATGACTACGTAATTGAAGCGTATTACTGAAAGAATGGAATTGTTAATATAACTGTAAAGATATGGAATCTCATAGATTGACAATACTTGTTAATTGAGGAACTTACTTCACGGTAGTGAAATCGGAACTTACTTCACGGCAGTGAAATAGGAACTTACTTCACGGTAGTGAAATAGGAACTTCAGGTAGCTAATTTTCTTTTTTGGCGGTTTTTTCAAAATTGTTTTCAATGATGGTAATTTTTGTTAGTTTCTCTCGATTTTCCATCGGTCGGAAAAAAAGTTGCACAGTTTTTAGGTTTTTTAAAAAATAAAATTTGTTTGGTTTTATTTTGCTTTGTCGGCGCGAGAAAAAAAATTGTGGTAATGTTGGCAACGATTAAGAAGTGACAACTGCTATGACTATTTTCATAGGCATTAATAATTATGACTACGTAATTGAAGCTTATTACTGAAAGAATGGAATTGTTAATATAACTGTAAAGATATGGAATCTCATAAATTGACAATACTTGTTAATTGAGGAACTTACTTCACGGTAGTGAAATCGGAACTTACTTCACGGCAGTGAAATAGGAACTTACTTCAGGTAGCTAATTTTCTTTTTTGGCGGTTTTTTCAAAATTGTTTTCGATGATGATAATTTTTGTTAGTTTCTCTCGATTTTCCATCGGTCGGAAAAAAAATTTGCACAGTTTTTAGGTTTTTTAAAAAATAAAATTTGTTTGGTTTTATTTTGCTTTGTCGACGCGAGAAAAAAAAATTGTGGTAATGTTGGCAATGATTCAGAAGTGACAATTGCTGAAGTTTGCAATCAACGCGACTATTTTTATAGTTTGACTAAGGCATTAATAATTATCAGTACGTAATTGAATCTTATTACTAAAAGAATGGACTATAAAGACATAGAATCTCATCGATTGACAATACTTGTTAATTCAGGAACTTACTTAACGGTAGTGAAGTAGGAACTTAACAAAAAAAAAAAAAAAAATTGGCAACCTGAAGTAGCAACTTACTTCAGGTTGAAGTAGGAACTTACTTCAGGTTGAAGTAGGAACTTACTTCATGTTGAAGTAGGAACTTACTTCAAGATGCTAATTTTTTTTCCTTTCTTTTAAATTTGATTTTGTGGATGGTAATTTTTGTTACATTTCTATCATTTTTCCATCGGTCAGAAAAAAAGTTGCACAGTTTTTAGGTCATTTAAAAAATAAAATTGATCTATTTTTGTTTTTCTTTGTCGACTCGAGAAAAAATCGTGGTGACGTTGGCAATGATTAAGAAGTGACTGCAGTTGGTAGTCAACGCGACTATTTTCATTGTTTGACTAAGGCATTAATAGCTATGACTACGTAATTGAGGCTCATTACTGAAAGAATGGAATTATTAATATATCTATAAAGATTTAGAGTTTTATAAACTGACAATTCTTGTTAATTGAGGAACTTACTTCACAGTAGTTAACAGTTGCTAATTTTTTCGTTGATTTTTTTTAAATTCCGATGATGGTAATTTTTATTTCAGTTATTCTAAGAATTTATTTTTTTAAACTGATTTTCAAACGAAATTGCACATTTTATTTTTTCAAGACGCTCTACAATTTTATTACCTAGTTAATTGATAGCATCGACGTTAAATAATTATAGCCGATTTTTTAAATATAAATTCTATCCTGTTAAAAAATAAGCTGCAATTTTCAAACTATTAATTCAAATAAATAGCTCATAAAATTCCATCGCATTTTTTAAATAAAAAGAATAAGCATCAGATTACAAGTTAATAATAAAGATAACAAGATATAGAAAGAATTAAAAGTTATTAATAAAATAAAACAGTGATTATTATTAATCGGTACTTTTTTTAAAAAATCCATCACTAATTATTTTTTTCGGGATTTTGTACATTTTTTTCTTTACTTTTTTCTTTAGTTAGTGTGTAATACTTGACAGAAAAAATTACAACAATTTTGCAATGATTTAACTGGAGGAAAATGCTTAAACCTCTTTATAATAGTTGGTTAACTTTTTAATTTACTGTTAAATTTTACCCGGGTTGTAATTCGCGTACATCTGTGCACTTTAGTGACGATCGAGACGTGAGATTAGCCGTGTGCTTCGTCCACACGCACACCAACTCTATAACCGCTTGACAGTGACCCACTTGCCGGTTCCGGTACACACGACTCTTCGACGACTTCGTCATCGCTCTTCGCCCTTCCGCGTGTCGTTCGTACTTCGAAAACGAAGGAATCCCATTATCGCGCTTTTTTCACAAATTCTCTAAAATAAGAAGAAAATTTTAATTACCGTTGAAACAAAAATGTTGACAAAATAATTGTCAATTAACAAGTAGTCAAAAAGTAGTATTATTAATTTTTTTTATGCGTTAAGGGGATGCTGGAGTAGATTTTTTTTACCGACTTTGGTCGGTAAAAAGCTTCGGTATTGTAGTTTACAAACTACGTTGTTAATATATTACAAATATATTTCAAATTGCACAGGATTATAATATCAACATAGGCGCATCGGCGTCCGCTCGAATTTTTTATGAAAACACTTGAAAAATAAAGAAAATCGTAATTTTGTAAACCTACCGAAAACCAATATGGCCGCTCGAACTGTTAACACCACCTATTTCGTTCTATATAAACATTTCTAAGCATCATATTCAAAAGAAGAGCGTGGACGCCGATTCTATGAGGTTCTTCGCATTTTTTAAGACTGTTGGCTTGGCGATAGCACAAAAGAAGCGCACGTAGTTTGTAAAGTACGTTTACGCAGTTTGTTCGCGATCAGAGTAGGTCGAGAAGAGCGTGAATGAAGTTTCCCCATTAGGACACAGGTGGCGCCGACGTAGTCTGTTTACTTTTGGAAAAGCTCCGAGCCTTTGCAACACGAACGTAATATACACTATATATGGATTTGGCTTGTGTAGTCGACATTCTGATGGTTTTGGAATATTCAGAAATCATCACAGAATTTACGTCCGGTCTGATTTTACATATCTAATATCCAGAAACAATTATATCTAACAGCAAAGGTCTGTTGCCATATCGTGTGCGGCCATATTGAATTTCGGGAGATTCAGTATATTTTGCCAAAAGTAAACAGACTACGTCGGCGCCATCTGTGTCATAATCGGGGAACTTACCGACCAAAGTCGATAGAAAAATCTATTCCAGCATCCCCTTAAGTCGGATTAAAAATAAATCGTACAGGATATATTGTTCGTGTCTTTCAAATTGTGTAAAAAAAAAAATTGCTGATTCCAAATATAAGATATTGTGGAAAAAGCTTAATTTAGTAATGTTTTTTTATTATTTTACTTTTTGGATGATAAAAATCGTTCAATTTTTTGTAGTTAGCTCTGATAAATTTTATACACGTTTTAATTATCAGTTAAATGTATTTTCATGCGATTTTCATTTTTAATTAATTTTGAAATTTTTTTTTTTGTAAATTGGTTGTAAAATTAACAAGGAGGCAAAAAGGGATGTTATTATTTTTTTTTTGGGTAAAATAAATCGAGTTTAAAAATAAATCGTACAGGATTTATTGTTCTTAACATTTTTCGAATTGTGTAAACAAAATCGTCGGTTCCAAATATAAGATATGATGGAAAAAATTTGATTTTTTAATGTTTTATATTATTTTAATTTTTCAATGATAAAACTGCTACAATTGTTTATAGTCGGACCTGATAATTTTTATACACGTTTGAACTATCAATTAAATGTGTTTTCATGCGATTTTATTTTACCAACAATTAATAAAGCCGTTTTTAATCAGAAAATCAGTGCCTCTTTTTATAAACATTTATTTGACATTGTTTATCAACGCAAATATTTTTTATTAGTCTTCGAACAAATTTTCGAATGCCAAAAAAAAAAAAATATATCAAAGTTACAGTGAAATTATTTTTAATTTAGTTGCCACGTACAATAATTTTAAAAAAAATTAAGAGGGCAAAATGGCAAGTGCGACGACAACGTTATCAGAATAAATTCACCAGGAATTTCACGACGCAAGGATTTATCACGTCAATTAATGAGAATTAATTGGAGCCGCTAATTCGTCGTTGCTGTGATTGAAAAAAAAATACAACAAGCTCCGGTCCACGAATAAGGATATAACGAAAGTCATCCGTGAGTACAAAGTCCTTTTCAGGGTTTCTATATATCGTTGGCCCGACATACGTGCGAGAAAGATCATCGACGGAAATATCGTCGCTTGTGGAATCGCTAAACACTCGGCTTTGAGCAAAGGTGCGACTCTGAGCGAAGATGACACACGACCTGCGTCTCAAAACCTGAATTTTTCTATAAACTAATGTGTTTACTGTTAGAAAAGATCGGAAATTTTTATGCATAAATATACGTAAATTCAATTGCAATATGAAATTTTTATAGTCAAATTTTTGCAATTTTTTTTTTACAGTAAAATTAAAGCAAATCATAAAAATTATATTAGTTTTACAGTAAAATTCAAGTAAATTATTGTAAATTTATAATAATTTTGAAATTATTATAAGTTTATAATTATATGAATTATTTAATTTATAAATTAATAATTATTATAAATTTATAATTATATGAATTATTTAATTTATAAATTAATAATTATTATAAATTTATAATAATTTTGAAATTATTACAAATTTACAATAAACATTTTTATAATGTAGTTTTTACTGTGAAAATAAAGCAAATTATTCAAATTAAGGTACTTTTACAGTAAAATTCAAGTGAATTATTATAAATTTATTATAATTTTGAAGTAATTATAAATTTACACTAAACATTTTTATAATGTAATTTTTACAGTAAAATTAAAGCAAATGATAAAAATGGAAATACGTTGACAGTAAAATTGAAGCCAACTATTAAAATTAAAGTACTTTCACAGTAAAATTCAAGTAAATTATTATAAATTTATAATAATTTTAAAGTTATTATAAATTTCAGTGAACATTTTTATAATGTAATTTTTACAGTAAAATTAAAGCAAATTATTAAAATGAAAATACTTTGACAGTAAAATTGAAGCGAACTATTAAAATTAAAGTATTTTTACAGTAAAATTCAAGTAAATTATTGAAATTATTATACCATACATTTATTTTATTACATTGCACGTGTTTATTAAATTTAGTATACCAGTTGATGTACAAAAACTTCCAGTACTTATGTACATTAAATTCGAAGTAGATTTTTTTTACAGTGTTTTTATGAATCCCAGAAAAACTAATACATGCAGTTATGCCATAATTGATGAAGGCCTTAATTTCGTTATTACGTTAGCCAGGCGAATGTCAAGTTTTTTAAACTGCAATTAGGAAATTTTTAATAAAAATTAGGAAATTTAGAGTGAAAATTAGGAAATTGAAGGTGAAAATTAGGAAATTTAAGGTGCAAATTAGGAAATTTAAAGTGAAAATTAGGAAATTTAAGGTGAAAATTAGGAAATTTAAAGTGAAAATTAGGAAATTTAAAGTAAAAATTAGGAAATTTAAGGTGAAAATTAGGAAATTTAAGGTGAAAATTAGGAAATTTAAAGTGAAAATTAGGAAATTTAAAGTGAAAATTAGGAAATTTAAGGTGAAAATTAGGAAATTTAAAGTGAAAATTAGGAAATTTTTATAAAAGTTAGGAAATAAACAATAAAAAATTAGGAAATTTTAAATATTAGGACATTTTTTATGAATCTTAGGAAATAAAAGATAAGAAATAGGAAAATTAAATAAAATTTTATAATTTTACTACACTCAATTTTTCTACTTCATCAAGTGATATATTAAATTTAATATATCAGCTGATAAATTAGATTTCCGGCAATGTTAATTCACTAACATTTTTAACAGGATATGAGAAAGAATATTTATCAATTTTGACTTCCTCGTACATAAAACTTCGTCAAATGTATCAAATAATTAGGAAGAAATTTGCAAGATTATGTTATGCTTGAAAGACATTTTTCAAAAAATTAAAAATGCCATAAAATTTTAACCGAATAATAAAATTTACGATAATACGCAATTTTTTTTCATCTCCCTTAAAATTTACGATAATTTGCATTTTTTTATCTGTCATGAAATTTAATAAATTATCTTAAATTATCTTAAATGATAAAATTTACGATAATTTGCAATTTTTTTAATCTGTCATAAAATTTAATAAATTATCTTAAATTATCTTAAATTATCTTAAATGATAAAATTTACGATAATTTGCAATTTTTTTTATCTGTCATGAAATGTAATAAATTATCTTAAATTATCTTAAATGACAAAATTTACGATAATTTGCATTTTTTAAAATCTGTCATGAAATTTAATAAATTATCTTAAATTATCTTAAATGATAAAATTTACGATAATTTGCAATTTTTTTTCATCTGTCTTAAAATTTACGATAATTTGCATTTTTTTTAAATCTATCTTAAAATTTACGACAATTTGCATTTTTTTAAATCTGTCATGAAATTTAATAAATTATCTTAAATTATCATAAATGATAAAATTGACGATAATTTTCAATTTCTTTTTTCATCTCTCTTAAAATTTACGATAATTTGCATTTTTTTAAAATCTCTCATGAAATCTTTATAACTTATCTTAAATATTTTTTTTTATGAAGCAAAATCGAGATTTACGTTCTTATAATTACAAATCGTGAATGTACGTGGAAAATTGCAGCTAGATAAAAAAAATGTTGTATCTCGTTTAACAATATATTAGTTTTATGCAAATCTCAAAGTAGTACGTAGAAAGTTTCGGCATGTTTTACGTCTGTATGAGGAAAAATGAGTCATGAAACTCGGTGGACAAAATTAATCGTCGTAATTTATTTTATTGCCGAGTTTAATTCAATTCTACGAAGAGATATTCACGTGAGGTGAATATAGACGGGGAATCCCCGGCCCCCGTTAGTCTTCCCGTTTCGTACCGCGGATCCGCGAGCAAACGCTCGATCGCCGTCGAGGCGAAGCGCGCGCGTTCTTCTGGAACGCGGAAACTCGCCAGGATCCGGCGAGTCGACGGTGCGTGTCATGTTTTTCGAAGGGAGCGGAAACCCCATTGAGAAGGGATGATTTGAAGCTAAAAATAAGATGAATAGGATTATTACACCGTTAAAAATTGTTTGCAAATTAACATTACCGGAAATTAAATTGATTATATTAAATTTAATTTAATATACGATATATTAATCATATTAAATTTAATTTAACACGCGATATATTAAACTTACGTAAATTAAAATAATTGTATTAAAATTTGTAAAAATTTTACAAAGTAATTTTTCCAGTATAAAGCATACACTAAATTAAAATTCAAGTAAATTATTATAAATTTATAATAATTATCAAGTTATGATAAATTTACAGTAAACATTTTGACCACAGTCTTACATACAGGTCTTGAAACTTGTGTAGTGGGGGTACGTCGTTTAAAATATGAAATATAATTCCTGTTGCGACCACTAGTAGCGCCAGCGATAGAGTAAGGTTATGTGGGAGAGAGATAGAATGATTCTGTCATCTCTTTCTAACCCTCATAACCGAATCAGTTGCTAACATGACATATTTGTAGAATGTGCGCGAGAATTGGATAAAATTCAATGAAAAATGACTGTGGCAACAGGATTTCTCGGAAATGAACAGATTCCCTTCAACCCAAATGATCTTTCAAAAAGCTTGCAAGATGAACGTAAATCATTTTCGCATTGTTTGTAGGTATCACCACTTCATAATGAGTAGGAAAATTAAGAATAACCTCGTAAGAAATTGGTGGTAATCGATTGTAAGGTAAAATAAAGAAAAACCAGGCATGCTCAAAATCTTTATTCGTTCGTCAATTTAGCCCATTTTATACTTTGGTATAACACATGGCTTATACGTCATCGTAACGCCCACTATACACGATTCACTCACAAGTAAAACTTATTTCATTGAGGACTCAATTTAACTAACTAATCACTTGGTGAATTCTGAAAATTACGAAAATTTCGAGAATTTTGAGGTTGTGTTCGGCAACCTTACTCTGACACTAGCGCCAGATAGTGGCAGCTTCGGGAAACAAAAAATTTAACGTAAGCATACTTCCCCCACCACGTGAATTCGGATGAGTTTCAAGACCTGTATATAAGACCGTGATTTTGACAATGTCATTTTTTTCAGTAAAATTAAAGCATACTATTAAAATATAAGTATTTTTACAGTAAAATTCAAGTAAATTATTTAAATTATTATACCATACATTTATTTCACATCGCAGGTTACATATTAAATTTGGTATTCCAGTTTACGTACAAAAACTTCCGGAACTTGTAAATTTAAGGAGGTTGGAGCGTTCCACACTAGTCAAATCAGTGCTAAATTTTTAAAAGCGTTTCTACAATTTCAGATGGTTTAATAATCAGTTCCAAGGTGTTAATCACATAGCAGCATTAGTTCTTGATATTCAAATACATTCATAGCTGTCATATGAACAGTAAATCGATCAATATCTCCAAATTTCCGATGTCATGTTTTTTCATCCAGTTTTGTAAAAGGGTAAACCGTAATATCAGTCCGATTATGACGAAACATAGCTCATTTTGATCAGTGGAAGATCCTTAATCGATTGACCGTCCGGATTTTCTATAGTATCAGGCGTTCAAAAGTTACAGCCATTTGTATACTTGATGTTAGGTTATGATAGGATAAACAAACGGTTGTATCTTTTGAACTACTAATACGATTTAAAAAAATAGACGGCCAATCGATAGAATATTTTTTAGTAAACAAAATGAGCTATTGGTCGTCATAATCGGACTGATATTACGGTTTACCCTTTTAAAAAACTGGATGAAAAAACATAACATCGGAAATTTGCCGATATTGATCGATTTACTGTTGATTTCACAGCTGCGAATGTATTTGAATATCAAGAACTAATGCTGCTATGTGATTAACACCTTGGAACAGATTATTAAACCATCTGAAATTGTAGAAACGCTTTTAAAAATTTAGCACTGATTTGACTAGTGTGGAGCGCTCCAACCTCCTTAAGGAAATTAAATTTAATACACGATATATTAAATTTAAATAAATTAAATTTAATACACGATATATTAAATTTAAATAAATTAAATTTAATACACGATATACTTAATTTAAGCAAATTTAATTTAATATACGAGTGTAGTAAAAATCACCATTTTTTATATTAAATTTCCTAATATCAGGTATGGGAATTTTATTCAATGAAAACGTATTGAAAATACTTTTTGTATGAGATAACTACACTGTAAAAAAAAACAAAATGGAACATTGCAAAATGCTTCCTCATTATTTTGCTTCCTCATGGAGGAAGCTTTATTTTCATGAAATTTTTTTTTTCGAGATTTTCATGTCAAAATGTTTAAAATGGTCTGAAACGTCGAGAAAAGCGGTTTAGAAAAATTGTCCGGATGTATGTATGTGTGTGTGTGTGTGATGAAAGGCCAAAAATTCATATAACTGTAACTTATAAAATATTCGACCGAATCAGCTAAAATTTAAACAACATGTACAATACTGGCTAATCTTCAATTGGTATAAATTTTACAAAAATCGCTTAACGCATTTCATTTTTATAAGAATTTTGAAATTTTGAAAAAAGTACGTAAATGCTCTAGCTCGAACAAATTTTTAGCTATCGGGCTGAAACTTCGTATTAAAATTGAACAAAGTGATACGACCTTTGGTATTGAATTTGGGCGAAATCGGTAAAGCGGTTCGGTTTTTATGAGATTTTGAATTTTTCGAAAATTTTTCGTTTTGCTCTAATTCACGTAAAATTGCAACTAATCGACTGAAATTTTCTACACAGGAAAAATAACAATCAGCCCTGTTACGTACCAAATTTGGTGATGATCGGTAAAGCGGTTCGGATTTTACGTGATTTTGAATTTTTTAAAAAATTTATTGGTGTCACTCTGGATTTTGAAAAACGGCAGAAATCATCAACATCGTCAATAATTATCATCTTTCGCAAAGCTTCATCTATGAGGTAGCCAAAAATAAAATAAAAAAACTTCCTCATAGAGGCGGTTTTGTAAAAAGCAAAAAATAATGAGTAAGTAATTTGCAAGGTTCTACTTTGCAGGCTTGTTTTAGCTCAAAAGACATTTTACAAAAAATTCAAAGTGTCAAAAAATTCAAATGAATTTTTTCAATAATTCGAAATTCCATAAAATCAAAATTTTTAACTGTTTGTCACTAAAATATATATGTATCATGACTGAATACTATTTTTGTTATATACTAAATTTGAGCTTGATATCTCAAATTTTGCTGAAGTTAATGCGATAAAGTTAATTTTTAAAATAATTCAAAATTGCATATAATCAAAATTTTTTACCGCTCGTCACTAAGTTATATATATTTCATGGTTAAATATTATTCTGTTCATATTTTTAATTTCTGATTGATATCTTGTGTTTTGCCGAAGTTAATGCGGTACCGTTATTTTTTTTAATATTTCGGAATTCCATAAAATCAAAATTTTTTATATCGTTTGCCACTAAATTATATATTTATCATGGCTGAATATTATTTTGTTTACCTACTAAATTTGGGCTTGATATCACAGATAATATTTTAGATAAGTTAATGCCATAAATTCATTTTTTTTTTTATTCCAAATTTTACAAAATCTGAATATAAAAATCTCGACATTTTTTTTTTTTATGAAAATAAATCTCCCTCTATGAGGAAGCAAAATTACTTAGTAATTAATGTAAAGATACTGAAAATTTGAATGCATCAACTGGTACAATACATTTTTTACGCAAATGCTTAAAATTTTATGGCGTTTTGAATTTTTTTTTAAATATCTTTCAAGAATAAACAAACCTGCAAAGTATAATTTCGCAAATTTCTGTGATAATCATTTAATTGAATTTTACATAAATTTATTTATATAATATATTTACACTACACTGTTAAAAAAGATTGGAAGTTTTTATTCATAACTCGTAATCGAAATTTAATATACAATTGTGGTATAAAATTCATGTACTTTACCAGTAAAAATAAAGCAAATTATTAAAATTCAAGTACTTTTACTGTAAAATTAAAGTAAATTATTGAATGTGCTGTATCATACATTAATTTAACATTACACTTGTATACTAAATTTAATATACTAGTTTATGAATAAAAAATTCCAGTAAAAGTACACTAAATTTCTAGTAATTTTTTTTTACATTCTATAATACCCCCTTAATAATTTTCTGGTGATTACCAACGCATTCATCTGCCGAAGACCAACGCTAGATAAGAGGAATGTATTACAGATAATAAAAATCTAAAGAAAAAATCAACATTCTTCCCACAGTGATTTGTCAAAAATACAAACTAGCTTAATATTTTCGACAATCGCGAGTCATACGCCCGGGCGATGTCTGCATCGGCCGTGCTGATAATATTTTCTGGTCGGTGGGACTTTCGTCCGTTTGTAGAGCTCGTCGAGATCAACGGATAAGAAGAGATGCTTGGATTAAGGAGGTTCGCTTATATTATTTGTGTGTCAAAAAAATTTCAAAAAAATTTGAATTTAATTGACGTATTATCAAGAATAAAAACCAGCGAATTAATTTTTTTTCGATGTTTTTATCGAATTTACACAGCTTTTACCAAAATTTCATTAAATCTGCAAATCTTTTATATGAATATGATATTTAAGCACCTTGTAAGGTAATATTAAGAATTTATTATTAAATTCCATTTTTGCATTCTGAAATTAATATGTTTGGTATTGAAAAGTTCATGATCTGCATATGAACATAATGTGCTTCGTAACGAAAAAGGTAATTTATGAAGATTATTGCAATTTTAATGTAACTCGATTGAAAATTAACAGAGATGTCCGATAAGAAGCTTTTGAAATTAATTTTCAATGTTATTAAATTTACTTTGAATTTTTTAAATTAATGTTAAAATTTTTCTTGTAAATTTAATTTACTAAGGTGAGTTAATTTTTATATAAAATTGCAAAACAAATGTCAAAATATTCGTACACTGTACTATAAATTTCAAATAATTTTCAATATAACAGATGAGTAATATTCTTGCACATTGGTCAATAAAATTTTATATACTGTAGATGCATACTTCACATACATTTTATTAATTTTCAAATAAACCTTTTTAACAATGTGCTGTCTCTAAAACAAATTTTGCCATGTACTGAATGGTCAAAGTGGTCAATTTCAAATTTTGGAATTAGACTGTAAGAAAAATCTACTTGAAATTTAATGTACTTTTTCTTGAAGTTTTTATGCATAAACTAGTATATTAAATTTAATATACAAGTGTAATGTAAAATTCATGTATGGTACACCACATTCAATAATTTACTTGAATTTTAATACTTTTCTTTAATTTTACTGTAAATGTATATAAATTTAATTCCACAAATGTACATTAAATTTCAATTACGAGTCTATACAAAAAAAACTTCCAGTCTTTTCTAACAGTGTAGTTGTATCAAGTGTTCAACTAAATAATAACAGGAAATCAGTGTGTAGAGTTTGTATTTTTGGGCACAGATTGAAGGTTTTTGGTGTAGCAAGTAAAAAGAAAATTAACATTTGTTCAAAATTTCAAAAAACTTGAAAATAAAAACAGTTTTATTAAAAAAGAAATTTTAATTACAAAATTTCAAAAAATTACAAAATTTCAAAAAATTACAAAATTTCAAAAAATTACAAAGTTTCAAAAAATTACAAAATTTAAAAAAATTACATTTTAAAAAATTACAAAATTTCAAAAAATTACAAAATTTCAAAAAATTACAAAATTTCAAAAAATTACAAAATTTCAAAAAATTACAAAATTTCAAAAAATTACAAAATTTCAAAAAAATACAAAATTTCAAAAAATTACAAAATTTCAAAAAATTACAATATTTCAAAAAATTACAAAATTTCAAAAAATTACAAAATTTCAAAAAAAAAATACAAAATTTCAGAAAATTACAAAATTTCAAAAAATTACAAAATTTCAAAAAATTACAAAATTTCAAAAAATTACAAAATTTCAAAAAATTACAAAATTTCAAAATATTACAAAATTTCAAAATATTACAAAATTTCAAAAAATTACAAAATTTCAAAAAATTACAAAATTTCAAAAAATTACAAAATTTCAAAAAATTACAAAATTTCAAAAAATTACAAAATTTCAAAAAAGTTCATAATTTTGGAAACTACAATTTGTTTTAAAATCAAATTAGCCATAGAATTTCGAGCGAGTGGTATCAAGTTGAAATATCTTTAAAAATGTGAAAGAGCGTGATGTGTTTTTATAAAAAAATTAAAATTGTCACAATTTTGGAACCACTCAACGGATACGTGTTAAATTTGAACTTAGCCTTTGTCTACCCACACTATATATGTGTACGAAATTCCAGAGCGATAACTTGAAAATTATCCACACATACAGACATTTCGTAAAACTCATTTTTCTCGACGTTTTAAAACCTTTTGAGCATACAGAGATGAAAATCTGGATAAAAAATTTTTTACGATAACAAAGCTTCCCTTACGGGGAAGCAATAAATAAATAAATTCCCAAATTGGACTTTGACTAATAGGCGAACCTCCTTAACAGAAAGAATGCAAGAAACGTGTGGTATTCCTCACAAAACGCTGGATGTTTGTACATTCAGCAGCCAATAATGCAGCAGAATTGGATGCGAAAAGGTGAGAATATAGTAAGAAGTCGAAGGTCGCTACTTTATCGACTCTCGATCGAAAAGTCATTCGAGATATTTCTCGATCTCTCGCGTACATCAGGTTCACACGTCGATTGCACAAAGTCAGCGAATGTATCGCCAGTGTCAACCGCACAGCCAAACGATAAAATAATCGAACGATTTCGACGTTGCACTAAAACTATCTCGCTTTTTGGATGTCCAGAGTTTCTCGCACACGCCGTTGACACGCGCTTGCCGAATGCAGATAATGTTCTGGAAATCCGTCTGAAAAAAAAAACAACGTTCAATATAACGAGGAGGAAAAATATTGTAACGCAGTACTGACATTAAGTGAGTGTGGATCGGTTGATCATTTGGAACAGCTATTTTCAACGACAATAGGGTAAATACATTGCACTTTTTTTTTGTTTTTGCCTAAGGGCTTTTTCGGATAAGAAGATTGTGAAAATTTGACTAGTGAATATCGATCATTTTTACGATATCGCAAAATATTTTCGGTTCGTTTCCACAAGTGGTAACCGACGGTACGTAGGCAGACGTTGTTTTCAATGAAAAAAACAGAGATTGGAGAAAGGAACTTTGAATGTTTGTCTGTGGTATTGAAATTTTTTTTTTTTAATTCTGAGGAATTTAATCGTTTATAGATTTTACTTTATTTTATTTAAATTCATCTACAGATGATTAAATTCTAAAATCTAAAATGATTACATTGAGGAATTTAAACATTTATAGATTTAATTTTTTTTAAATTTATCTAATATTGATTGAATTGTGAAATGTAAAATGATTAAATTGAGGAATTTAATTCTAATCTAATCTATAGATTATGGAAATTAATCTATAGAAATCTATAGATGATAATCTATGGTCAATATTAGATGAATTAAAAAAAAATAGATTATCATCTATAGATAATTGAATTAAATTAAATTAAATTAAATCTATAGATTTAATTATATATATTTTTTATTGATCTATAGATGATTAAATTCTAAAATCTGAAATGATTAAATTGAGGAATTCAATCATCTACCAATTTAATTAAATTTAATAGATTTTATCATCTTTATAGATGATATCAATTTTATAGATGATTATGATCTATAAATGAATTAATGAAATACAATAAATATATTATCTATAGATAATAAAATAAAATAAAAATATAAAATTAAATCTATAGATGATTATCATCTATAGATTTAATTTTATATTTTTTTATAGATCTATAGATGATTAAATTGAGGAATTTAAACATGTATAGATGATTATGGAAATTAATCTATAGATGATTAAATTCCACAGAATCATAAAAAAATTTGCATTCATGTAAAATTCTAGGGGTCAGATTGTGAAAATCATCTGAACTTTCGAAAAAAAAAAATTGATAAATATATTCGTTTCGATAAGTAGTAGCGGACGGTGCATAGGCAGACGTAGTTTTCAACACAAAAGCAGGAATTGGGGAAAGGAATTTTAAATGTTTGTCAGTGATATTGAAAAATCTTCTTTTTTTAAATTATTCTAAGGAATTTAATCGTTTATAGATTTAATTTAATTAAATTTATTCATCTATAGATGATTAAATTCCACAAAATCATTTTGAAAATGTTCTGAATTTTCGAAAAAAAATTATAATTTAAAATTCCATAAAATCTCAACCACTTTAACATTTTAAGCCGAATTCAGTACCAAACCACATTGGATTTATCTGCTCTTATTAAGAACTATTTAGTAAAATAGACAAAAATTTACAAAAATTAGAGCGACTACTCTTGTTTTTTCAAAAAATTCAAAAAGCCATAAAATCGAAATTTGTAAATACAATTTATCAAAAACTGCAGCAATCAAAGAGCAGATGTTGCTTCACTTGTGTACCAAATTTCAGCTCGATAGATACACACATACACACATACGGACATTTTTTCTAAATCACTTTTCTCATTTTTCTAAATCACATAAAATGACATAAAAATCTCGAAATTTTTTTTTCACGAAAACAAAATTTCCTCTATAAAGAAACAAAAAAACATTATAAACAAAATAGTCTCACACTGCGCCTCACTCTTTCAGAATCAGAGTTGTCAAATGCCTAATACTTATAGAAATAATGATGATGATAGGATCAGCTCTATAATTATGATTTTATAATAATAACATGTAGCGATTGTAATACGATGATTAAACTTTGGAATGGCTGCAAAAATTATTATTTCTCAATAAAAATTCACGGTAATTCTTTTGAAAAAATGGAAAAAAATAAGTAATGCATTAAGAAAGTAATGCATTACTTATTTCTTCCATTTTTTCCACTATTTCTTGCAATATTAAAGCGAAAATTAGTATTTTTTTCAACTATTCAAATCTTTACACTCTATTTTATAATCACTACATATTATTTTTATGAAATCATAATTACAAAATAAATTGTACTGTAAACTATATCTCATGAATTAATGGGGATTTACAATTCTGTTCAGAATTCTAGAAAAATCTAGAAAAAAGGATGCAAAGCAGAACCTTGCACATTGTTTCCTCATTATTTTTCGCATTTTACAAAGCTACCTCTATGAGGAAGTATGTTATTCAATTTTTGGCTTCCTCATAGAGGAAGCTTTGTAAAATGCGAAAAATAATGAGGAAGCAATGTGCAAGGTTCTACTTTGCATCCTTGTTTTAATTAGATAAATATACATGTTGTGGATTCGCTTTTTCTATTTCGTTATTGCGTTATTTCGTGATTATTAGAGCGTTTCCGAAGTGAATGTGATAATGTATATTTTTAAAAATAATTCAACATTCCATAAAATCAAAAATTTCATACTGTTCGTCACTAAATTATACATTTATAATGGCTGAATATTGTTTTATTTATATACAAAATTTGAGCTCGCTATCTTAAGTTTTGCAAAAGTTACAATAGAGCGATAATGTCAATTTTTTGAAAAATTCAAAACATCATAAAATTTTTACGGCTCAACCGATCTTAACTAAATTCAATAGCGATCACCGGCATATGAAAGCTCAAATTCATACCAATTTTTAGAGCAATATCTCAAAAATTGAAAGAGTTATCGCGTAAACAGACATTTTTCAAAAAATTAAAAAACGCGTAATAATTTAACGATGAAGTGGATTTTAACAAAAATTTGCATGAACGATGAGGCTTGATCCCTCTATCTATGGTCCAAATTTCAGCTTGATATCTCAAGGCATTCCCGAGTTATAAAGGTTTACATTTTTCGATTGTGTAACATACACACACACACACATACACACACACACACACACACATACAGACATTTTTTCTAAATCACTTTTCTCGATGTTTTGGACCATCTGAGTGTACTGACATGAAAATCTCGAAAAAAAAATTTTTCACGAAAACAAAGCTTCCTCTATGAGGAAGCAAAAGGATGCAAAGCAGAACCTTGCACATTGTTTCCTCATTATATTTCGCTTTTTACAAAGCAACCTCTAAGAGGAAGTATGGGAATTGATTTTGGCTTCCTCATAGAGGAAGCTTTGTAAAAAGTGAAATATAATGAGAAAGCAATGTGCAAGGTTCTGCTTTGCATCCTTGTTTCAAATAAATATAAATAAGCGAACACTCTCGCTTTGTGAAAATATAATAAGGACAAACGGTCCAGAAACTCCCTCGAATACTCTATCTTCTCTGTTTTTTCTTTGTAGAACACGATAGAAATCGGTGGTTTCCGAAATTTCATTGGGAAGCAAGGATATGGCTAGTTTATACGACATAAATCGCTACTTTTCGCAATATAGACTGTACAACATCGCTATGAAAATATGTTATCGTTCAACATTTTTGGGCTATATCTGACGTATTTTTCTGTTAATCATGAATTTGGCACTCATTTGACTCCCAGCTCGATATTTGATACCAAAATTCGCATCGCAGAAAAAAAATCAAAAAATTCAAAAAATCAAAATCTCATAAAATTTTAACGTTTCAACCGATCTTAACCAAATTTAATAGGGATCACCGGTGTATGAAAGCTCACGTACATACCAATTTTGAGCTTAATACCTCGAAAATTAAAAGAGTTATCGCGTTAACAGACATTTTTGAAAAAATTCAAAACCGCGTAAAAATTTAATGATCATGGGGATTTTTACAAAAATTGGTATGAACGATGAGGATTGACCCCTCTATGTATGGTGTAAATTTCAGCTCTATACCTCGAGGCGTTCCCGAGTTATAAAGGTTTACATTTTTTAAGCGTGTATCTTACACACACACACACATACAGATATTTTTTTCTAAATCACTTTTCTCGACCTTTTGGACTATTCTGACTGTACTGACATGAAAATCTCGAAAAAAAAAAATTTTTCACGAAAACAAAGCTTCCTCTATGAGGAAGCAAAAATGTTTCCATGTAACAAATTTTTCTCTATGAGGAAGCAAAATACGATAGTATTATTATTATTTTTTTTTAAATCCAACCAGGAAAAACAGGATACGTTAATATGAAGTCCACAGCCAAGAGCCCAGCGTCAAAGACGAATAAAACAGAAAACGACGACGATATTTCTGTTCCTGCGCCCATAGCTCGACCAATCAGACCAACTCCTTGCTGCAAATTGCCCAAGGAACCAGAATTGCCACCAATTTCTTCAGCATCTTCAACGGAGACGAAGCCTGAAAAAGAAAAAGAAGAAAAAGTGGCTGCAGGAAAAATGAAGAACGTAGAAAAAAAATTGGTCAAACCTGCTGTAACTGAAGATGATGTTTCGGTGGAAAAATTTGAAGAATCGTCGCCTGTGGTTCCCACGAGAGCAAAACGATTTTTGACTATCGACAAATCATCTGTGAGTGATGGTCGATAAATATCCATGCCAGAGATAAATTTCTAATTTTTTTTACAAATAAAGTCGATGATTATGTCTGAATAATATCAATATTATAATATGGTTTGTAAAATTTTGGATAGCTGCAAAAAATATTAATTTACAAGTCAATTTAATGGTGATTTTCTTTGGGATTTTAAAATGAATTCGTGATAAGAGAAGAATTTGCAAAAAAAAAGATTCATCATTATTAAAAACACTAATAACCAGGGCTTGAAACGAAACCAAAAACCGATGTAATATTCGGTTAAATATGTGCCCGGTTTGACCGAAACGATCGACCGGTTTCAAAGACAAATGAACGAAATCATGATATTTATAATTCTTCAGACTGAATTTGGAACATATCATCTTTGATTTATGCGGTTCGGATCGCGGTTGCGAGCGATAGGAGACGGTTTCCATATAGTTTTGTTTTTTGGTTCATATAATTATCAGATTGATAGGCAAAATGCCACCAGCGAAGAAGAATCCTTCGCACGAATATTTTGAGAAAGATTCAGTGACAAAAATGTCAAGTGCCTAATTAACGAAGATGAATTGATGAAGACGCACAATTGCAAATTTTTGTTCAGCATTTTTATTGCAGCGATTTTTTTTTTCTACGACGTAGAATAATTGTTATGCTATGGAAAATATTTGAGTTAATCCTTGAGTGACGACCTCTCAAATCTGGTCCACCATTTTTAATGTTATCATTTTAACTTTGTAAAGCACTTAGCTTTCCATTCGAATTTTTTTAGAAACATTTTTTTTATCTATGATTTTTTAATATAACTTTGCGTTTTAAATCGTTCTTCAAGAAAACAAATATACCTGATCTATAAATAATAGATTGTCACTGTGATCCGTGTCTAAAGGGCTGTGATTATCCCTGAGGTTACACAAAATCCCGAAACTTTTCGCAATAGCTTCAATCGACTTTTCATTTGTTTATTCGATTTCTAATCGCTTCGCGACCGAAACGCTGAAAGGTGATGATATGATCGGTCTTGATCGAAACCGATATGAACACAGCACGATTGTATTTGTCTGAGGAAAAAACAATACCGGAACTGCATGTTTTGTTTCAAGCCCTGATTGATATGCACCTTCAGAAAAATAAGAAAAAAATCATGAAATTCTGGTAAGGTGCAATGAACATAAAGTACCTAATTGTAATCGCCAAACATGTCAGAAGATTAAGCGATTATCCTGTGGAGGTCTATTTTTTGGGCCGTCACACTGGAAAAATTCCTTAAAGTAATGGGACTGTTCAACACTGGATTTAAGCTTTCACGCAATCGTCTTGATTATAGAACTCTAAGAATCCATCCAACGTCGCGGTGCCGCGTGATGGCTCCTCCCGAACTGCGCCGGTGAATCTTGAAGAACGACCTCTCGTAATCGCCACGCATTTGGTTCCTTCGCTACCAATCGCTCTCTTCGAGATTTTAGCTGAGGTCATCGAAGTTGCGACTGGCAAGGCCGTTTCACTGATCTACGAGCCTCGGTTCAACAGACCCGTGGCCAAAGACGTCGTTGACATTGGTAAAGAAAAAAAAAGACTGTAAAGTAGAACTTTGCAAACTGCTTCCTCATTATTGTTGGATTTTTACAAATCTACCTTTCCTATGAGGAAGCCAAAGTAGATTAACATGCGGTTCAGATTTTATAGATGTTTGAATTTTTCGAAAAAAATCATTTTTTTTTATAAATCACATCGAATTTCACCAATTTAACCGAAATGTTTTACAGACGAAAAGGAACATGCAGCTATGCCACGTACCGAATTTGACGATGATCGGTAAAGTGGTTCAGATTTTACGACATTTTGAAATTTACAAAAAAAAAACGATCTTCGCTCTAGCATCAACAAAAGTTGATAATGCGAGACAAAAGTTTGTACTCAATGGAAATAAGAATGCAAAGTAGAACTTTACACATTGCTTCATATATAATTTTTATTTTTTTAAATTTATAATGACCGCTTGTCCCAAAATAGAATTGCTCATAACTCTCGAACGGCGTGACGAATCGAGATGAAAATTTACACAAAAGAGGAGAATAAACTCCGTTTTCGTTATTTCGATTAAGGTAGTCCTTGCGCGTTAAGTTGCGGTCAAATAAGTTTTCGAAAAATGGGAGGGAATTGCAAACACTTTTCGCCAATATAAACAAGGCTGCAAAGTAGAACTTTGCAAATTGCTTCCTCATTATTGTTGGATTTTTACAAAGCTTCCTCTATGAGGAAGCCAAAGTAGATTAACATGCGGTTCAAATTTTATAGATGTTTGAATTTTTCGAAAAAAATCATTTTTTTTTATAAATCACATCGAATTTCACCAATTTAACCGAAATGTTTTACAGACGAAAAGGAACATGCAGCTATGCCACGTACCAAATTTGACGATGATCGGTAAAGTGGTTCAGATTTTACGACATTTTGAAATTTACAAAAAAAAAACGATCTTCGCTCTAGCATCAACAAAAGTTGATAATGCGAGACAAAAGTTTGTACTCAATGGAAATAAGAATGCAAAGTAGAACTTTACACATTGCTTCATATATAATTTTTATTTTTTTAAATTTATAATGACCGCTTGTCCCAAAATAGAATTGCTCATAACTCTCGAACGGCGTGACGAATCGCGATGAAAATTTACACAAAAGAGGAGGATAAACTCCGTTTTCGTTATTTCGATTAAGGTAGTCCTTGCGCGTTAAGTTGAGGTCAATCAGTTTTCGAAAAATGGGAGGGAATTGCAAACACTTTTCGCCAATATAAACAAGGCTGCAAAGTAGAACTTTGCAAATTCCTTCCTCATTATTGTTGGATTTTATGGTACTTTAAATTTTTTGAAAAAAGGGCGTGGTCGCTCTAACTTTCGTAAAAATTAGACGATTTTGCTAAATAGATGTTTATAAATAAATATACGTTCATTGTTGTTTGGCATTGCATTTGGGCGAAATCGGTAAAGCGGTTCAGATTTTATAGATGTTTGAATTTTTCGAAAATAATCATTTTTTTTTATAAATCACGTCGAATTTCACCAATTTAACCGAAATGTTTTACAGACGAAAAGGAACATGCAGCTATGCCACGTACCGAATTTGACGATGATCGGTAAAGTGGTTCAGATTTTACGACATTTTGAAATTTACAAAAAAAAAAAACGATTTTCGCTCTAGCATCAGCAAAAGTTGATTATGCGAGACAAAAGTTCGTACGTAATGGAAATAAGAATGCAAAGTAGAACTTTACACATTGCTTCATATATAATTTTTATTTTTTTAAATTTATAATGACCGCTTGTCCCAAAATAGAATTGCTCATAACTCTCGAACGGCGTGACGAATCGAGATGAAAATTTACACAAAAGAGAAGGATAAACTCCGTTTTCGTTATTTCGATTAAGGTAGTCCTTGCGCGTTAAGTTGAGGTCAAATAAGTTTTCGAAAAATGGGAGGGAATTGCAAACACTTTTCGCCAATATAAACAAGGCTGCAAAGTAGAACTTTGCAAATTGCTTCCTCATTATTGTTGGATTTTTACAAAGCTTCCTCTATGAGGAAGCCAAAGTAGATTAACATGTTTCCTCATAGAGGAAGCTTTGTAAAAATCCAACAATAATGAGGAAGCAAGTAAGTTGATACCTCAATTTTCTCCCACTCTTTCTTCAACGTTTCATTTTTTAAGTTTTCTAGCGCCTCCTTTATTCTGATTTCAATTTGTTCCACATTACTCTGTTCCCTGAATATCTCCATTACATCTTGTATTCCCATGTCTTCTAATACAGCTTTTAAATTCTTTCCCCACTTCGACGGTTTATTGTTTGAAATTGCCCTTATCTCCTCCATCAGACACATTTTTGGCCATCTTTTTTCTACCATTCTTATTACTTCCATAATGTATCTCAATGCCCTTTCTCTTATCACATATTTCATAGTAGGTACACCCAGCTCTCTCCTCCATATGTAATTTGGTGTTGTTCCTTTTACCCCTAACGCCATCTTGTAAAACCTACTCTGGATTCTTTCAACATTTATTGTTTTGTATAATATTGTTAAAAGCTACGAAAATTAAATGACTTCAAATATATTTTAGAATCTTTATATTTTCTCTTTTTCCGATATTGTTATTAAAAATCAATGTTATCAGTATCTTTAATGATCATAATTTTTATTTTTGAATATTATTGTCTTATCGCAAATTTCATTGAATTCTAATTGAATCAAAATTTCGATTGGAAATGGATTTGAAAAATATGTTTAAAAAGACTAAAAAAACATTGATTGATTTTCGGGATTTGTATATTAGTATATTACAGTAAAAGTGCGGTAAAAATTTTCCTGACGAGTTTAAGTTTGTGGCACAAATTTTTCCGACGATTATATTGTTCAAAATTTAAATTTATTAATTAAATTACTTTTTCATTACAGCGTTTCTACCGGCCAGCGATACGTGGATCGATGGATCTCTTCTTTTTAACATTTCTTATGATCTCTTTTGTATTCTTAATTCTAAACCTTACATCTGCGTCATCTCCCTCTCACGCTTTCCCACTCATTCCTCTATTCTCTCCACCTCTCATTCCACACTTCTTTTAATCCATACCTCTTCAATTTCCCTGAAATACGCACATATTTCCTTTTGAATTTTTCCCCTTAACATTTTTATTACTTCTCCAACAATCGCCCCCTCGTCGATATTTTTCATCAACTCATCCACTCCTTTTCTTGTATTTTCCTTCACTGACTCTCTGCCTTTTGTACACATCAGTAAATGTTCCACAGTCTCTTCTTGTTCATCACATATTCTACACATCCAGTCACTCATGTCCTTCTTGCCCGCTCTGCCAATATTTCCACATCTTATTCTAGCCCACATTTCTTTTTCTTTCCTCTTTACTTTCTCTTCCGCTCAATATCTCCATGGCATGTAATCATTCTCCACAATAAGCTTATATCTGCTATTGTAAGTTGATACCTCAATTTTCTCCCACTCTTTCTTCAACGTTTCATTTTTTAAGTTTTCTAGCGCCTCCTTTATTCTGATTTCAATTTGTTCCACATTACTCTGTTCCCTGATCATCTCTATTACATCTTGTATTCTCATGTCTTCTAATACAGCTTTTAAATTCTTTCCCCACTTCGACGGTTTATTGTTTGAAATTGCCCTTATCTCCTCCATCAGACACATTTTTGGCCATCTTTTTTCTACCATTCTTATTACTTCCATAATGTATCTCAATGCCCTTTCTCTTATCACATATTTCATAGTAGGTACACCCAACTCTCTCCTCCATATGTAATTTGGTGTTGTTCCTTTTACCCTTAACGCCATCTTGCAAAACCTACTCTGGATTCTTTCAACATTTTTTGTTTTGTATAATATTGTTAAAAGCTACGAAAATTAAATGACTTCAAATATATTTTAGAATCTTTATATTTTCTCTTTTTCCGATATTGTTATTAAAAATCAATGTTATCAGTATCTTTAATAATCATAATTTTTATTTTTGAATATTATTCTCTTATCGCAAATTTCATTGAATTCTAATTGAATCAAAATTTCGATTGGAAATGGATTTGAAAAATATGTTTAAAAAGACTAAAAAAACATTGATTGATTTTCGGGATTTGTATATTAGTATATTACGGTAAAAGTGCGATAAAAATTTTCCTGACGAGTTTAAGTTTGTGGCACAAATTTTTCCAACGAGTATATTGTACAAAATTTTATTTATTAAATAAATTACTTTTTCATTACAGCGTTTCTACCGGCCAGCGATACGTGGATCGACGGTTCTCTTCTGCCTGTGAGCTTCGTGTTTGAGCATCGCTTGAATAAAAATCAAAATCCGGCCGTTTACGTCGACGTTGTCGTCGCACCAGATTGTCTAAAAAACATTGAGGTTTTTGTCTTTTTTATCTTCACTCAAAATAATCGTATTTCCTAAATAATTGCATAATTTCAAACCTTTGAAAACAAATGCGAAGAATTATAAAAAATCACTAAATATTGTTTTTTTTCTGCAAATTAAAACATAAAAAATATGTAGTACCATAATTTTCAATAATTTAGAAATTATCGTTAATATATTTTTTTTATAGACTCATTTTCCTATTTTTGTTCTTAATTATTCATTTATCAGTTTTTGTGTTTATTTTTGTTCGGCTTTTGTCTTATTTTATTTATTTTTTTCATTTTTTTTATAAGAAATTATCGACTTGCGTGGATACAGATGTCAAAAAGTCTAAAAGATAGCCAAAAAAATAAATAAAATTAAATAAGACAGAAATCAAACAAAAATAAATAAATATGAAAAAAATGTATTAAAAGAAATTTCGAAATTATTGAAAATTAAGTTACTAAATATTTTTTTAATGATTAATTTGCAGAAAAAAAATAAAACCTGTTTTTCTGTTATTTTTCTTTAACATCGGTCCGATTTTTTTTGTCTTGTTAAAAATAAATAAAATAAAATAAGACAGAAGTAAAAAAAAAATAAACAAAAAAACTAATAAATGGACAATGCTAACAAAAATAGGAAAACGGAAAAATGCGTCTATGAAAAAAAATGTCTAAATTATTAAAAATTATGTTACTACTACATTTTTTTTTAATATTTTAATTTGCAGAAAAAAAATAAAACCTGTTTTTCCGTTTATTTTTGTTTAGCATCGGTCTTATTTTTTTTTGTCTTGTTAAAAATGAATAAAATAAAATAAGACAGAAGTCAAACAAAAATAAACAAAAAAACTAATTAAATGGACAATGCAAAAAAAAAAAAATAGTAAAACGGGAAAATCATCTATGAAAAAAATGTATTAAAAAAAATGTCTGAATTATTAAAAATTATGTTACTACACATTTTTTAATGTTCTAATTTGCAGAAAAAAAATAAAACCTGTTTTACTGTTTATTTTTCTTTAACATCGGTCTTATTTTTTTTGTCTTGTTAAAAATAAATTAAATTAAATAGAAGTAAATAAAAATAAACAGAAAACCTAAGAAATGGATAGTGAAGAAAAAATATAGGAAAACGCGAAAATGGGTCTATGAAAAAAAATGTCTAAATTATTAAAAATTATGTTACTACTACATATTTTTTTATGTTTTAATTTGCAGAAAAAAAATAAAACCTGTTTTTCCGTTTATTTCTCTTTAACATCGGTCTTATTTTTTTTTCTTGTTAAAAATAAATAAAATAAGACAGAAACAAAAATAAACAAAAAACTAATTAAATGGACAAGGCAAAAAAAAAATAGGAAAACGGAAAAATCGTATATGAAAAAAATGTATTTAAAAAAAATGTCTAAATTATTAAAAATTATGTAACTACTACATATTTTTTAATGTTTTAATTTGCAGAAAAAAAATAAAACCTGTTTTTCTGTTTCTTTAACTTCTCTTATTTTATTTAAAAATTTTTTTTTTGTTTGTTTATAGGAAATTATCGATTTGCGTGGCTACAGATGCGCTTTGCCGGACAGAAGGAAGACGCTGGGAGCGGCTGGTTTGCTCTTCAGTCATTTGAAATCCAAGGGCGAGAATCCTACATTCTTCGGCAACACATTGGGTATAAATAATACACGAGCGATGAAATCATTTAAAGGCGTTAGATTAAAACTGCGCAATACATAATATCGTTAATCTGATTCATCCTTTCGCTTTGCAGATTCCGGCTCGCAGGTAGCGGCGCTTCAAATGGTCGCGGGAAAACAGGCCGAGGTCGGTGTCTTGGAGTCACCGGTTATAAATTATCACAGAAACACACTGCCGGGCGTAGACTCGCTCTACGTTCTCGCGAGCCTCGGACCTCTGCCGCCCTATCGTATAATGCTCAATAAAAATCTCGAAGGTAATAAATAATCTTGTACAAATTTTTTCAACTGCAGATATTTTTTCGTATCTTAATATTAAATAGCGCTGTTGCACAATTCGCGTGAAAATTTGCGTTTCCACGATTTTTTTTCTTTCTAATTAACAATATTGAAATTCGGATCTGTAAATTTTGAAAGGATAAATGGACAATCCCTGGTAAAAATATATTATAAAAAATTCTATCGTTCCGAATACGGATTTTGGTTCGTGAATTTACGATGTACTATCATAAATTTACGATCGAAATCCTATATGTTTCGTCCATATCCTATAATATTATTATAAATAATATAATTTTTTAATTTAATTTAATAATAAAAATATATGATTGTACGTATATACCCATGATGTACTATTCCAAGCAAAAAGAAAAAAGAAATCGACCGGATAATTACGTTTTTTTTCTGGTCACCCATCTTTGTAGTGACCGCGGCCCAAGTTGCTTAACTTTCATGATCTCTGATAGACTGCCTAACTATTCCATCCAAACTCGTTCTTGTAATATAATATACATCAATAATATATAAGCCGCTTCACGTACTTATGAGTAACAACAGTAAATTGAGCAGTTTTTTAGCATCTTTCTTACTAAATTATTTATGTTAATTAACTCTTTAAGAATGCTTCACGTATACATTCCTTACCGAAAGTTTTATTTTATCCGTATTTGAGTACTTCGCGATACGAGAAAAATCTAATAAATAATCAAGCATATCAAGATACTAATAAGAGCATTGATTTCGGATAATAAGAGGTCTAAGAATTTATTTAAAAATCAGTTTTAAAAAAATTATAAAATATTATAAATCCGTTAGTGTGCCATACATCCCGATAACGTATCTATCGTATTTAACCAATAGAGAACGAAAACTAAAGGAAACTAACAACAACGATTCAATTTGTATAAATTGATCAAAGTCCGAATAGATAGAGATGATAACATACGATTAAATCCCATTCAAATTTTATAGATCTCTATCAATCTCTATAATTATTTTCTGTACTTTTTCTTTGTCGACTTTTGTTTATGTATTCTTTCCTGGCTCAGGTCCTTAGGGGGTTTAAAATCCCAGGATCTTAATAAAATCTAAATCTAAATCTAATATATTTTTACCAGGGAAACGTGGAATTTTTGAAAATTATATTAAAAAGGTTTCAAATTAGTGTTTTCTGAGGTGGAATGGGCGACTTGGGAATAATAGTGAAGGCCAAAATTCGATATCTTGAAGAGAAAAAAATTTGGTTTCGATTTTCCGACCGGAAGTCGGATCTGTGAACTCTTAAATCAGAAACGGAAAAAAGTCGCCTTTTTCTAAAATCATGGTAAAAAAGCTTATAACCGGTATTTTCTTGTGATAGAATATGCGACTTGAGAACGATAGTGAAAGCCAAAATTCGATATCTTAAAGAAAAAAAATTTAGGTTGGATTTTCCGACCGAAATTAGAAACGAAAAAGTCACTTTTTTTTTAAATTTTCATAAAAAGGCTTGTAACCGATATTGTTTGTGGTAGAATATGCGACTTGAAAACGATAGTGAAGGTTAAAATTCGATATCTTAAAGAGAAAAAAATTCAGGTTGGATTTTCCGACCGAAATTCAGATCTGAATTTTTAAATTAGAAACGAAAAAGTCACGTTTTTTTTTTAATTTTCATAAAAAGGCTTGTAACCAGTATTTTCTGTGGTAGAATATGCGACTTGAAAACGATAGTGAAGGTTAAAATTCGATGTCTTAAAGAAAAAAAAATTTAGGTTGAATTTTCCGACCGAAATCCAGATCTGAATTCTTAAATTAGAAACGAAAGTCACTTTTTTTTTCAAATTTTCATAAAAAAGCTTATAATCGGTATTTTCTGTGGTAGAATATGTGACTTAAGAACGATAGTGAAGGCCAAAATTCGATATCTTAAAGAAAAAAAATTTAGGTTTGATTTTCCGACCGAAATTCAGAATCAGAAACGAAAAAAGTGGAATTTAAGAAATTATACTAAAAAGGTTTGAAACGGGTGTTTTCTGTGGTGGAATATGTGACTTAAAAACGATACTGCAAAATTCGATATCTCAAAGAAAAAAAAAAGATAAACTAAAAGAAGTAAAATCATTTTTCCAAAAATGTAAAAACTCCCAACTCGAAAAAGAACTTCAATTTTAAAAAAATTGGGTCAACAAAAAATTAGGCATTTACAACTCTGTTGTAAATGCCTAATACTATTAGGCATTTACAACAGAGTTGTAAATGCCTAATACTATTAGGCATTTACAACAGAGTTGTAAATGCCTAATACTTATAGAAATAATGATGATGATACGATCAGCTCTATAATTATGATTTTATAATAATAACATGTAGCGATTGTAATACGATGATTAAACTTTGAAATGGCTGCAAAAATTATTATTTTTCAATAAAAATTCACGGTAATCCTTTTGAAAAAATGGAACAAAAATAAGTAATGCATTAAGAAAGTAATGCATTACTTATTTCTTCCATTTTTTCCACTATTTCTTACAATATTAAAGCGAATATTAGTATTTTTTTCAGCTGTTCAAATATTTACACTCTATTTTACAATCACTACATATTATTATTATGAAATCATAATTACAAAACAAATTGTACTGTAAACTATATCTCATGAATTAATGGGGATTTACAACTCTGCTACCAACTATAAAATGACTTTAACTGCAATCCATCTTCATAAAATGAAACCTATTTACTGACAAAATCATTGTTTTCTCTTCGGCAGCCTCAATTCGTGAAAAAATCAAGAAAAGTCTCTTGAATGTGCAGCAAGACGTCGCGTGGATGGAAAGACTAAAGCCTTACGGAGTTTCCGGTTTCGCTGAATATTCCGAAGATCGTTACGACGTCGAGGACATAAAGAACGTCGTAACAAGCGTTCCTTATTATTAAATCGTTGCATGCTCGAATTTTTTATTATATTTTCTATAAATAAAGATTATCATCTTATGATTGTTTATATATATATATTTCGTACATTTCATTTACTGCGCTTTTTCTCTCTCACTTCCGGTTGTCAGGTATAAATTTTCGTAAAAAAAAGAAGAAAAAAAAAGCAATTCCTATTGTACATCACTCTTAAGGGCACATTTATATTTACACACAAACAAATAATTCGTCATATTCGCAGCGTCTTTTTTTTCTTCGTTTCACTTCTTTTCACTCGGATTTAGCTTTTTTATTTCGATGCCATTGCAGTTCAACGCAGGGATTGGCACATTCGAGGGAAAAAGTATTTAAATACAAGATTTAAATACTGAATGATTTTTCACTCATTATTTATTTTAACTTGAAACAATGAATGATTTTTCACTTATTATTTATTTTTAATTGAAATAATGAATGATTTTTCACTCATTATTTATTTTAACTTGAAATAATGAATGATTTTTCACTCATTATTTATTTTAACTTGAAATAACGAATAATTTTTCACTCATTATTTATTTTTGCTTGAAATAATGAATGATTTTTCACTCATTATTTATTTTAACTTGAAATAACGAATGATTTTTCACTCATTATTTATTTTAACTTGAAATAATGAATGATTTTTCACTCATTATTTATTTTAACTTGAAATAACGAATGATTTTTCACTCATTATTTATTTTAACTTGAAATAATGAATGATTTTTCACTCATTATTTATTTTAACTTGAAATAACGAATGATTTTTCACTCATTATTTATTTTAACTTGAAATAATGAATGATTTTTCACTCATTATTTATTTTAACTTGAAATAATGAATGATTTTTCACTCATTATTTATTTTCGTTTGAAATAACGAATGATTTTTCACTCATTATTTATTTTCGTTTGAAATAACGAATGATTTTTCCCTCATTATTTATTTTCGTTTGAAATAATGAATGATTTTTCATTTATTATCTTTTCAGGTATAAATAATTAATGGATTTCCACTTATAATATAAACTCGAAATAAATTACGAGTGGTTTTCCACTCACAATTTATTTTGATTTTAGATTCATGATTTTTTATCCACTAATCATTAATTTTGAGATTAAATGACAAGTGGAAAACCATTAATTATTTATTTCGAGTTTAAATGACGAGTGGTTTTCCCGAACAAGAAAAACGCTATTAATAATTAATTATTAAGTAATTATAATGAAATATTATTGATTATTTTCAAATATTATTAATTATTGTTAATAAATTCTTAATTATTCATAACTTTTTGACTCGTTTTGGTAATCCACTCGTTATTTAAACTTGAAATTAATGATGAGTGAATAAAAAATCATTATTTAAAGCAATATAAATTGTGAGTGCAAAATCAATCATAATTCATTTCGAGTTTGAATGATGAGTGAAAATCCATTCATTATTTAAAATTGAAATAAATTGCGAGTGGAAAGCCACTCATTATTTATATCTGAAAAGATAATTAATGAAAAATCACTCATAATTTGGATTCGGAAAAGTAATTAGTGGAAAAACATTCATTATTATTTTTTTTTAATACATTTTGTCCATCCCTGGTTCAATGGTTCACAATTATTACCAAAAATTCGGCGGAAGTTCGCCTTCCGGTGGTGGAATAGAGTTTTTCGTGAAACAATCTGTGAGAAATTGTTCCAGGCGAGCCATTGGTCCGCCTCCAATTCCCGCTTCGTTCTTCATTCGCGGATAATATTCGGTAGCCAAGAGGACCAACATTTTCTGAAATTGCCTACCGTATGCCTTCCACAATAAATTTCCTGCAACCTCAAGCAGGTCGAAAATCAACGTAGCAATAACGTCCGAAAGATCCGTTCGCGGCACTGCGAAAAAAAAAAATTATCCATTTTTTTAAATACTGTAAAATTAATTAAATTAAAATAAAAAATGTAAAAATAATTTCAAAAAATTTAAAACAATGTAAGATTATTTGATATTTTTGAAAATATTGTAAAATTATTTGATATTTTTGAAAATATTGTAAAATTATTTGATATTTTTGAAAATATTGTAAAATTATTTAATATTTTTGAAAATATTGTAAAATTATTTGATATTTCTGAAAATATTGTAAAATTATTTGATATTTTTGAAAATATTGTAAAATTATTTGATATTTTTGAAAATATTGTAAAATTATTTGATATTTCTGAAAATATTGTAAAATTATTTGATATTTTTGAAAATAGTGTAAAATTATTTGATATTTTTGAAAATATTGTAAAATTATTTGATATTTTTGAAAATATTGTAAAATTATTTGATATTTTTGAAAATATTGTAAAATTATTTGATATTTTTGAAAATATTGTAAAATTATTTGATATTTTTGAAAATATTGTAAAATTATTTGATATTTTTGAAAATATTGTAAAATTATTTGATATTTTTGAAAATATTGTAAAATTATTTGATATTTCTGAAAATATTGTAAAAATATTTGATATTTTTGAAAATATTGTAAATTTATTTGATATTTTTGAAAATATTGTAAATTTATTTGATATTTTTGAAAATATTGTAAATTTATTTGATATTTTTGAAAATATTGTAAAATTATTTGATATTTTTGTAAATATTGTAAAATTATTTGATATTTTTGAAAATATTGTAAAATTATTTGATATTTTTGAAAATATTGTAAAATTATTTGATATTTTTGAAAATATTGTAAAATTATTTGATATTTTTGAAAATATTGTGAAATTATTTGATATTTCTGAAAATATTGTAAAAATATTTGATATTTTTGAAAATATTGTAAATTTATTTGATATTTTTGAAAATATTGTAAATTTATTTGATATTTTTGAAAATATTGTAAATTTATTTGATATTTTTGAAAATATTGTAAAATTATTTGATATTTTGGTAAATATTGTAAAATTATTTGATATTTTTGAAAATATTGTAAAATTATTTGATATTTTGCAAATATTGTAAAATTATTTGATACTTTTGAAAATATTGTAAAATTATTTGATATTTTTGAAAATATTGTAAAATTATTTGATATTTCTGAAAATATTGTAAAATTATTTGATATTTTTGAAAATAGTGTAAAATTATTTGATATTTTTGAAAATATTGTAAAATTATTTGATATTTCTGAAAATATTGTAAAATTATTTGATATTTTTGAAAATATTGTAAAATTATTTTTTAAATAATTGTGTTGAAATTATTTAATTTGACATATTTAATCAATTGAGAATGTTTGACACGTGATTTACGATATCAACAGTAAATCGATCAATATCGGCAAATTTCCCATGTTATGTTTTTTCATCCAGTTTTTTAAAAGGGTAAACCGTAATATCAGTCCGATTATGACGACCAATAGCTCATTTTGTTTACTAAAAGATATTCTATCGATTGGCCGTCTATTTTTTAAAATTGTATTAGTAGTTCAAAAGATACAACCGTTCGTTTATCCTATCATAACCTAACATCAAGTATACAAATGGCTGTAACTTTTGAACGCCTGATACTATAGTAAATCCGGACGGTCAATCGATTAAGGATCTTCCACTGATCAAAATGAGCTATGTTTCGTCATAATCGGACTGATATTACGGTTTACCCTTTTACAAAACTGGATGAAAAAACATGACATCGGAAATTTGGAGATATTGATCGATTTACTGTTCATATGACAGCTGTGAATGTATTTGAATATCAAGAACTAATGCTGCTATGTGATTAACACCTTGGAACAGATTATTAAACCATCTGAAATTGTAGAAACGCTTTTAAAAATTTAGCATTGATTTTACT
Organism: Ephialtes manifestator; assembly: GCA_963970395.1. Taxonomy (NCBI): domain Eukaryota; kingdom Metazoa; phylum Arthropoda; class Insecta; order Hymenoptera; family Ichneumonidae; genus Ephialtes; species Ephialtes manifestator. The sequence goes on from OZ019979.1 coordinate 25,273,250, forward strand.
AGTGTGGAGCGCTCCAACCTCCTTAAATTGCCGGTAATATAAATTGCAAAAATTTTAAAAAAACTTCATATGGCTTAAATAGGGAAATGCATTGTTATTTGCTGATTGTGAACTAACCGGTGTTCAGAGTTGAAGCCAGCCATTTCCAGGCATACTGAAGATTATGAGGATGCGATTGATTGAGTCCTCTTCTCTGTTTAGTCACGATTATTGAAGCGTAGAGTCTCATGAGTCCCGACATTCGAGTTAAATACATATCTTGTTTTTCCACTACACCATCTTCAGAGTATTTGTAGCCCAACGATTTGTAGTATTCCTCGTTGGTTTGTCCTTGAAGATGCGGCAAAAATACCGGCACGATATACGGACAGGTACGTCGAAAATGAGCGAGTAAAAGTTCGCCAAAGTCTGGATAATCGTTCCAGAGAGCAACGGCCACCGCTGCGACCGGGAAAGCCATTTCCGGTTTACTCGAAATCAAAGTTTCGCCTTGACTCTACAAGATTAAAAAGAGAAGAAGAAGAGTTTGGAAAATTACATGGAAATAAAGTATATTTGATTATATTTACGAGATGTAAAACTTTTTGCTGCATTATCATATATGTATTATGTATCTTTAATTATTTATATATTGCAAGTTATATCTGAGATATCTCCACTGGATATATGGGTATATCTCACAAGCCTTTGACTTTCGTGTAACTCGACTGTGGAATGCTATAGTAATTTACACAAAATGAATTACGCGGGTATCAAACATTTCCTAAGATGTACGAAGCATAATCTATCTGAAAAAAAAAGAATTTAATTTTATAATGCACCAATAGACTGTTTTATCCTGGTTCAAATGCGGAAATTAACAACGTTTTCACTTGTAACTCTGATTTTCGCGTCACTTAGTACGGGTGTAGCATTGATATGCACCTTCAGAAAAATAAGAAAAAAATCATGAAATTCTGGTAAGGTGCAATGAACATAATGACGTGAACCTGACATCCACCGTTATTTGGTGCAGGAATATCAGCACAAGCTAATTGAGCCAAATGAATTGGATGCATATGGGTCATTCCACGGGATTTCGCACAAAAAAAAAACCCGACCGACTCCAATTTTCGCCTAATTTTTTTATATTGTTGACTATGTCAAACGGAGCATCTGTGAATTTTTTGAGAATTTTATTCTTATATTTCGACGAGCCATAAAATAAAAGGTGAAAAAAATGAAAAAAAAATCTGACGTCAAGTGGAATAATGATATCGACAAAAATAACTAGGTCAAAATTTTCGTAATTCAACACAGTTTACGGTAAAAATAATCAAAATAAAAAATAAACATAACTTCTATTTTATTTATGTCTTCTACCAAGAAAAGGTACCATTTCGCTAATTTGGCCCCCTCCGATTTCAATACAAAAAATCACGAATATACTACATGGAGTCCCAAACATTTTAAGCACAAGCCCAAGATGGAGAACGCATTTTACCCATTTTTAAAAAAATATTTCGGGTAATTGATTTTTTAAATTTTCTTCCAATCTTCTGCGTATTTTTTTATGTAATTGGTAATATTAAAAGGAGCTTATGTGATTTTTTTCATAATTTTATATGTAGATGTATTCGATTCATTAAATGTAATCGAATTACAAAGTTTTAAAATTTAAAAAAAAGAAAGCGATCAGCTGATCGCTTTCTTACTCACTCAGTGGCCGCTCGAGCGCTGGCGTCGCGAGATTCGCCTGGGGTACGCCTGGGGCGTGCGATCAGCTGATCGTCTCGTTACGCACGCAGTGGCCGCTCGAGCGCTAGCGTCGCGAGATACGCCTGAGGCGTATAGTAATTTTGTTATTTTTTTAACTTAATCGGAGAGATCCATATAAGTGAAATGGTACCTTTTTTTTGTAAAAGACGCAACGAAAATACAATTTTTAAAATTTGTAATTTGTATTATTATTTGTAATATTTTTAAATATCACTATATCTCAGAAAATATTAGACTCTCAAAAAATTCTTAACAGCATTAACTTCTTCATTTTCCATCTACTTCCCAGTGATATTAAAATCATAATTTTTCCAACGGAGGAAAGTCAATTTTTTGCAAAAAAAAAAAAAGCAACAAATAATTTTTTTTTACGAAAAAATCAGCTTTGATTCCGGTCTTAATTTTACAAGGTGTTTCGCATTGTATGAAGATTCTGAGAAAAAAATTCCAAAGTGGCACCTCCAATTCTTAGACAGTAAAAAATTGAAAATTAAAATAAAAAAAATAATAAATTTTTTCCTGCCTAAGAATCGGAGGTGCCACTTTGGATTTCCTCCCTAGTGAATTTCATCACATTTCCAAAAGATAAAATGAAACTTCTTGGACAACGGGCTGCGCCAAATAATTCGGAAAAAACCGGTCGGGAAAAAATTTATTAATTTTTTTATTTTAATTTAAAAAATTTTAACTACACTACACTACACATTTTTTATATTGCAACCTTGATCCGTGTCGCTCTAGTGATTTTTTTGTGCTATGTATGGTATCATTTGATAGCTTGAATAATTACCTTCAATTTCGTGCATCGTACAAAACTTTACACCGTATAGTTTCGAAGCTATTAAATTTTGCGTCGATAGATGTTTTTTACTTTTAGAAAAAACGATAAATTGCCATTTTCCTTGGTAGGATCATGGAGAAAATTTGTCTAAAATTCGTGAAGGACATGGAAAAACTATTTTTCGTACAATTTAGCTTCATTTGTGATTATAAAAAAATTAACATTACAAATGAATGAATTTTTTAAGAAAATCGAATCTTACCACTATCTTTTTTGCGAGAACATCTTTGCAGAATGCAACGCCTTGCGGATGTTGCGTAACATTCGGTGTGGATTTTCCCATCAATAGCGAACGTAAAGTCTCGTACTTTTCCTGCAGATGGGAACCGTTGATCCCCGATATCGCGTTGACCGGTATATTAATAGCCTTTTGGCACTCGAATCTAAATTTCTTCAAGGAAGTGGCCTGACTAAGATCGCTATAAGTTGCAGCGTGATTCGTGAGGAGCTCTTGAGCTCTTAAGCACATTTGAATCGCCTCAATGTCAGTTTTTGCGATGTTGTTTTCTTCTAAAATTACAAGCAATTCAAATAACATATTAAATTCCGAAATGATTCCTCTATTATTTAATAATTAACCCCTTAAGACTGTCTCGCTGTCTCTTGGCATTAATAATTGTGAAAATCATCTTAAATTTCTAAATGAATTCACTTTTTTTTTATTTCTGAATTATCTCATACTATAATTTTTTTATGCTGCATAAAGAAATAAATCATTCTCGTTTGTATTATTATTTTAAAGATATACATAATTAATGTAAAATACATAATTAATGTATTTTGTCGCCAGAAATAAATCTCAAAATCTTAAGAGGTTAATAATTATTAGTGAGAAAAAAGCAGCTGCGATATTAACAAGAGTTGAAATTTACTATTTATTATTTTACAAACTTTCATTATACGCAGGCTAAATAAAAATAGAATAATAAACAAACAAAAAAATAATAAAGAAAAGGACGTAAATAAACAAATGCAAACCAAATGTAAATAAGAATATAAATACTTATGAATTATGTTCGCAGTCATATTATCATATTTTGAACTCTCTTTTAATACAACCACTTTTACCCTGTACTTTTTTAAATATTTTTCATAATCAACCAGATGTTACCAGTAATTACAAATAATTTCTATAAAATTCTTAAGACTTTGTTGTCAAAATTCGACTGGGAACTCCGATGAGCCCGCTCGATTATGATTATCGCCCTATCATGTTAGCCTTGTCATTGCCATCATTAGAAAAACGTAGAATCGTTTTTCGATTTGGCTTTCTTGCACGGTATTGTTCATGAAAACATCGATTCTCCAGCTCTTCGTTCTCTACTGCGATTCCGAGAAAATGGTATAGCCACGAGATCCTCGGATCCCTTTGCAATCCCTCTTTACAGGGCTAATTATGCCAATTACAGTTGGCTCCCGCGTATGATGAGATTTTGCAACAGATTTTTCACTAGGGTTAACATCTTCAACCTATCTCTGGTTCGTTATAAGGCTGTGATTGCTTCTCTTTTAACACGTTAGGGTCCTAAATCATAGTTAGCTTAAGTGGGTTCAACTATAAATTAACTATAAATTAACAACGCAAATTTATATGTTTTATATTTTTATATTATTTTAAATATGTGCGCGATATCATACTTATCTCAATGAATTTAACTCACCATTGTCTCTAATAATATATGGTCACTAGGGTCTGTCCTAGTGTCCCGAAATTGGGTTCGACACGTTCATGGTTAATAAATAAATAAATAAATAAATAAATAAATAAAAAATTTAACGAGTTACTCTTTACATATTAGAACGAAAAAATCGCACAAGATACAAAAAAAAATAGCGTATGTATCGCAGTGTAATTTACAATATAGATTATAGATTATAGATTTTTGGGGAGAAAGGAAATTATTCTAAAAGGCGTATAATATTTAAAGGATTTATATTATAAAAATAAGAAGACCTACAATACAATATCCAAAATATTTAATTCATTTCGACGATTTCCAGAGTCTCGTCGCTCGCTAATTTTTACATCCAAGTTATCGATACATTTTGTCGCAAATTTATCGCAAGCTTTTTTCTGCCTATGGCAATCGTTAGAAGTTAAACACGTATCATTTTGAGAGTCATTCGAGTGACGAGTTCTCGACGGTATTGAACTATTAAAAATGTTGATAGAATCTTGTTGAGTCTCGAGTTGTTGAATAATTTCACGTTGAGTTGATTCTTGATCCACAGCACATATATCGTTGTTTATTAAAACACTAGTTGAATTTTCCAAAGCTTTTTTTCGAGCTCTGTATTCTCGAACACGTTGTGCTCCTGTTTTAGCTGTTTTTCTTCTTTTTCTTTTTCTCAAGTTTGTCTCAGAATTTTTATCAAAATATTTTCCTTGTGACGAACTTGTAGAAGGATTTTCCAAACAAATCTGTTGATTTTGCTCGTGTACGTCAATTTGATTTACAATTGATCGATGAATATCGTCAACTTGTTCGTTTACAGAGTTGCTCGGAGTATTAAAATTCTCATAAATTAGAAAATGATTATTTTGATGCAAATCAACTTCATTCCCTGTCGTATTCTTTTCAAATGATTTTTGTTTCATAATACACACATTTTCGTTTACTGAAGCATTAATTGAAAATTCAATTGGCATCGAATGTTGATTTGTAGCATTTTGTAAAGCTTTTTTTCGCGCTCTGTGTTCTCGAACACGTTGTGCTCCTGTTTTAGCTATTCTTCTTCTTTTTCTTTTAAACAAGCTTGCAGCATAATTTTGATCGCTATATTTTTCTTGTAACAAACTTGCAGAAGGATTCTCCGAAATTAGCTGTGGATTTTGTTCGTGTAAGTCAATTTGATTGACAATTGGTTGTTGAATATCGCCAAATTCTTCGATCACAGAGCTGTTTTTATTATTTAAATTGTCATTGAGTAAAGAATGATTACTTTCACGCAAATCAACTTCATTGCCTGTCGGATATTCTTCAAATCTTTCTTGTTTCACAATTCCCAAGTTTTCGTTTAGTGAAACATTAATTGAAGATTCAATTGTCATTGGATGTTGATTGGTAGAATTTTCTAAAGCTTTTTTTCGGGCTCTGTATTCTCGAACACGTTGTGCTCCTGTTTTAGCTATTCTTCTTCTTTTTCTTTTAAACAAGCTTGCAGCATAATTTTGTTCGCTGTATTTTTCTTGTAACAAACTTGTAGAAGGATTCTCCAAAATTAGCTGTGGATTTTGTTCGTGTAAGTCAATTTGATTGACAATTGGTTGATGAATATCGCCAAATTGTTCGATCACAGAGCTGTTTTTATTATTAAAATTGTCATTGAGTAAAGAATGATTATTTGCACGCAGATCAACTTCATTGCCTGTCGGATATTCTTCAAATCTTTCTTGTTTCACAATATCGTTTAGTGAGACATTCGTTGAAGATTCAATTGGCATCAAATGTTGATTGGTAGAATTTTCTAAAGTTTTTTTTTGGGCTCTGTATTCTCGAACACGTTGTGCTCCTGTTTTAGTTGTTTTTCTTCTTTTTCTTTCACTAAAATCTGTCGCATAATTTTGATGAATATTTTGTCCTTGTAATAAACTTGTAGAAGGATTTTCCGAAAGCAGCTGTAAATTTTGCTCATGGAAAGAATTATTTTGATGCAAATCAACTTCATTCCCTGTCGTATTCTCTTCGAATGATTTTTGTTTCATAATACACACATTTTCGTTTACTGAAACATTAATTGAAGATTCAATTGGCATCGAATGTTGATTCGTAGCATTTTCTAAAGCTTTTTTTCGCGCTCTGTGTTCTCGAACACGTTGTGCTCCTGTTTTAGCTATTCTTCTTCTTTTTCTTTTAAACAAGTTTGTAGCATAATTTTGTTCATTGTATTTTTCTTGTAACAAACTTGTAGAAGGATTCTCCGAAATTAGCTGTGGATTTTGTTCGTGTAAGTCAATTTGATTTACAATTGATTGATGAATATCGTCAACTTGTTCGTTAATAGAGTTACTTCTATTATTGAAATTGTTGTTAAGTAAAGAATGATTATTTTCACGCAGATGAACTTGAAGAAGCTGTGAATTCTGCTCATGTAAAGAATATTTATTTTGACGTACATCAACTTCATTTCCTGTCGTATATTCTTCAAATCTTTCTTGTTTCACAATTCCCAAGTTTTCGTTTACTGAAACATTAGTTGAAGATCCAATTGTCATCGAATGTTGAATGGTAGAATTTTCTAAAGCTTTTTTTCGCGCTCTGTGTTCTCGAACACGTTGTGCTACTGTTTTAGTTGTTTTTCTTCTTTTTCTTTCACTAAAATTTGTCGTATAATTTTGATGGATATTTTGTCCTTGTAATAAACTTGTAGAAGGATTTTCCGAAAGCAGCGGTGAATTTTGCTCATGTAAAGAATTATTTTGACGCGTATCAACTTCATTTTCTGTCGTATATTCTTCAAATCTTTCTTGTTTCACAATTCCCAAGTTTTCGTTTACTGAAACATTAGTTGAAGATTCAATTGGCATCGAATGTTGATTGGTAGAATTTTCTAAAGCTTTTTTTCGTGCTCTGTGTTCTCGAACACGTTGTGCTACTGTTTTAGTTGTTCTTCTTTTTCTTTCACTAAAATTTGTCGCATAATTTTGATCGATATTTTGTCCTTGTAATAAACTTGTAGAAGGATTTTCCGCAAGCAGCAGTGAATTTTGCTCATGGAAAGAATTATTTTGACGCGTATCAACTTCATTTCCTGTCGTATATTCTTCAATTCTTTCTTGTTTCACAATTCCCAAGTTTTCGTTTACTGAAACATTAATTGAAGATTCAATTGGCATCGAATGTTGATTCGTAGAATTTTCTAAAGCTTTTTTTCGCGCTCTGTGTTCTCGAACACGTTGAGCTACTGTTTTAGTTGTTTTTCTTCTTTTTCTTTCACTAAAATTTGTCGTATAATTTTGATCGATATTTTGTCCTTGTAACAAACTTGCAGAAGGATTCTCCAAATGGATCTGTGGATTTTGATCGTATACGTCAATTGATCGATGAATATCGCCATCTTGTTGATTCACAGAGCTGCTTCTATTATTAAAATTGTCATTGATTAAAGAATGATTATTGTCATGCAGATCAACTTCATTGCCTGTCTTATTCTCTTCAAATATTTCTTGTTTCACAATACACAAATTTTCATTTAGTGAAACATTAGTTAAAGATTCAATTGTCATCGAATTGGTAGAATTTTCTAAAGCCTTTTTTCGCGCTCTGTATTCTCGAACCCGTTGTGCTCCTGTTTTAGTCATTCTTCTTCTTTTTCTCTTAAACAAGTTTGCAGCATAATCTTGATCGCTATATTTTCCTTGTAACAAACTTGTAGAAGGATTCTCCGAAATTAGCTGTGGATTTTGATCGTGTACGTAAATTTGATTGACAATCGGTTGATGAATATCGCCAAATTGTTCGATCACAGAGCTGTTTTTATTATTAAAATTGTCATTGATTAAAGAATGATTATTTTCACGCAGATCAACTTCATTGCCTGTCGTATTCTCTTCAAATATTTCTTGTTTCACAACACACAAATTTTCGTTTAGTGAAACATTAGTTAAAGATTCAATTGTCATCGAATTGGTAGCATTTTCTAAAGCCTTTTTTCGCGCTCTGTATTCTCGAACACGTTGTGCTCCTGTTTTAGCTATTTTTGTTCTTTTTCTTCTACTCAACTTTGTCCCACAATTTTTTCTCTCTCTGTATTCCCGAACACGTTGTGCTGCTGTTTTAGCTATTCTCCTCCTTTTTCTTTCACTAAAAATTCCCGTATAATTTTGATCGATATTTAGTCCTTGTAACAAACTTGCAGAAGGATTTTCCAAAAGGATCTGTGAATTTTGCTCGTGTACGTCAATTTGATTTCCAATTGATCGATGAATATCGCCAATTTGTTCGTTAAAATAGCTGCTGCTATTATTGAAATTGTCATTGAGTAAAGATTGATTATTTTCACGCAAATCAACTTCATTGCCTGTCGTAAATTCTTCAAATATTTCTTGTTTCACAATACACAAATTTTCGTTTACTGAAAAATTACTAGAAGATTCAATTGTCTTCGAGTGTTGATTATTGGCAGCATTTTCCAAAGCCTTTTTTCTCGCTCTGTATTCTCGAACACGTTGTGCTCCTGTTTTAGCTATTCTTCTTCTTCTTCGCTCACTAAAATTTGTCGTACACTTTTGATCGATATTTTGTCCTTGTAACAAATTTGCAGAACGATTTTCCAAAAAAATCTGTGAATTTTGCTCGTGTACGTCAATTTGATTTCCAATCGATCGATCAACATCTTCAACTTGTTCGTTAACACAGTTGCTTAGATTATTGAGATTCTCATAAATTAGAGAATGATTATTTTCAGGCAAATCAACTACATTTCCTGTTGTATTCTCCTCAAATGTTTCTTGTTGCACAGTACACAAATTTTCGTTTACTGAAACATTACTAGAAGATTCAATTGTCGTCGAGTGTTGATTATTGGCAGCATTTTCCAAAGCCTTTTTTCTCGCTCTGTATTCTCGAACACATTGTGCTCCTGTTTTAGCTATTCTTCTTCTTTTTCTTTCACTAAAATTTGTCGTATAATTTTGATCGATATTTTGTCCTTGTAACAAATTAGCAGAAGGATTTTCCGAAAGGATCTGTGAATTTTGCTCGTGTACATCAATTTGATTTCCAAATGATCGATCAAAATCTCCAATTTGTTCGTTAACATAGCTGCTTCTATTATTCAAATTGTCATTGATTAAAGAATGATTTTTTCCACGCAAATCAACTTCATTTCCTGTCCAATTCTTCTCAAATGTTTCTTGTTGCACAATACACAAATTTTCGTAGATTAAAGAATGATTTTTTCCCCGCAAATCAACTTCATTTCCTGTCGTATTCTCCTCAAATGATTTTTGTTGCACAGTACACAAATTTTCGTTTACTGAAAAATTACTAGAAGATTCAATTGTCATCGAGTGTTGATTAGCAGCATTTTCCAAAGCCTTTTTTCTCGCTCTGTATTCTCGAACACGTTGTGCTCCTGTTTTAGCTATTCTTCTTCTTTTTCTTTCACTAAAATTAGTCGTATAATTTTGATCGATATTTTGTCCTTGTAACAAATTAGCAGAAGGACAATCTGCAAATTTGTTACAAGTTTGCAGATTAATCTGTGAATTTTGTTCGTGTACATCAATTTGATCTCCAGTTTGTTCGTTAACACAGTTGTTTAGATCATTGAGATTCTCATAAATAAGTGAATGATTATTTTCATGCAAATCAACTTCATTTTCCGTCTCATACTCGTCAAATCTTTCTTGTTTCACAAAACATACATTTTCGTTAACTAAAAAATTAGTTGAACATCCGATTGTCATCGTGTGTTGATTCGCAGTATTTTCTAAAGCTTTTTTTCGCTCTCTGTATTCTCGACTTCGCTGTGCTGTTGTTTTAGCTATTTTTGTTCTTGTTCCTTCACTCAAATTAGTCACATAATTTTGATTGCTATATTGTTCTTGTAATGAACTTGCAGAAGGATTCTCCAAATAAATCTGCCCATTTTGTACATTTCCATCAAGTTGATCGACGATTAATCGACGATTAACATCAACTTGTTCCTTATCAAAGTTGTTTCGATTATAGAAATTTGAATAAAGCAAAGAATGATTATTTTCACGCTGATCAACGTCATTGTCTGTCGAATATTCATCAAATGGTTCTTGTTTCACAATACACAGATTTTCGTTTATCAAAACATCATTTGAAGAGCCAATTGTCATCGGATGTTGATTGGTTGCATTTTCTAAAGCCTTTTTTCGCGCTCTGTATTCTCGACTACGTTGTGCTGCTGTTTTAGCGATTTTACTTCTTTTTCCTTCACGAAAATTAGTCACATAATTTTGATCGCTGTATTGTCCTTGTAATGAATTTACAGAAGAACACCACGAAATGTGCTGTGAATTTTGCTCATTTTCATTTTCCTGAACGACAAATGATCGATTATTAACGTCAACTTGTTCGTTATCAGAGTTTCTTCTATTGAGATTCTCATAAAGTGCAGAATGATTATTTTCACGCACATCAACTTCATTTTCTGTCGTATACTCTTCAAATATTTCTTGCTTCACAATACACGAATTTTCGTTTACTAAATCATTGGGTGAAGATCCAATTATCATTGGGTGTTGATTAGCATTTTCCAAAGCCTTTTTTCGCGCTCTATATTCTACTGTTTTTGTTCTTTTTTCTTCACTCAAGTTTGTCGTATAATTTTGATTATTATACGATTCTTGTAACGAACTTGTAGAAGGATTTACCGAAAAGTGCTGTAAATTTTGCTCCTGTACATCAAATTTATCGACAGTTGATTGCTGATTAACACCAAATTGTTCGTTATCAGATTTGCTTCGATTATTGAGATTTTCGTAAAGCAGGGAATGATTATTTTCACGTAAATCAACTTCATTCCCCGTCGAATAATCTTCATTTACTAAAACATTAGTTGAACATCCAATTATCATTGAATGTTGATCTGTAACATTTTCTAAAGCCTTTTTTCGCGCTCTACATTCTCGAGTACGTTGCGCTGCTGTTTTAGCTGTTTTTGTTCTTTTTTCTTCACTCAAGTTTGTCGTATAATTTTGATTATTATACGATTCTTGTAACGAACTTGTAGAAGGATTTTCCGAAAAGTGCTGTAAATTTTGCTCATGTACATCAAATTTATCGACAGTTGATTGCTGATTAACACCAAATTGTTCGTTATCAGATTTGCTTCGATTATTGAGATTTTCATAAAGTAGGGAATGATTATTTTCACGTAAATCAACTTCATTCTCCGTCGAATAATCTTCATTTACTAAAACATTAGTTGAACATCCAATTATCATTGAATGTTGATCTGTAGCATTTTCTAAAGCCTTTTTTCGAGCTCTATATTCTCGAGTACGTTGCGCTGCTGTTTTAGCTGTTTTTGTTCTTTTTTCTTCACTCAAGTTTGTCGTATAATTTTGATTATTATACGATTCTTGTAACGAACTTGTAGAAGGATTTACCGAAAAGTGCTGTAAATTTTGCTCATGTACATCAAATTTATCGACAGTTGATTGCTGATTAACACCAAATTGTTCGTTATCAGATTTGCTTCGATTATTGAGATTTTCGTAAAGTAGGGAATGATTATTTTCACGTAAATCAACTTCATTCTCCGTCGAATAATCTTCATTTACTAAAACATTAGTTGAACATCGAATTATCATTGAATGTTGATCTGTAGCATTTTCTAAAGCCTTTTTTCGCGCTCTATATTCTCGAGTACGTTGCGCTGCTGTTTTAGCTGTTTTTGTTCTTTTTTCTTCACTCAAGTTTGTCGTATAATTTTGATTATTATACGATTCTTGTAACGAGCTTGTAGAAGGATTTTCCGAAAAGTGCTGTAAATTTTGCTCATGTGCATCAAATTTATCGACAGTTGATTGCTGATCAACACCAAATTGTTCGTTATCAGATTTGCTTCGATTATTGAGATTTTCGTAAAGTAGGGAATGATTATTTTCACGTAAATCAACTTCATTCTCCGTCGAATAATCTTCATTTACTAAAACATTAGTTGAACATCCAATTATCATTGAATGTTGATCTGTAGCATTTTCTAAAGCCTTTTTTCGCGCTCTATATTCTCGAGTACGTTGCGCTGCTGTTTTAGCTGTTTTTGTTCTTTTTTCTTCACTCAAGTTTGTCGTATAATTTTGATTATTATACGATTCTTGTAACGAACTTGTAGAAGGATTTTCCGAAAAGTGCTGTAAATTTTGCTCATGTACATCAAATTTATCGACAGTTGATTGCTGATTAACACCAAATTGTTCGTTATCAGATTTGCTTCGATTATTGAGATTTTCGTAAAGTAGGGAATGATTATTTTCACGTAAATCAACTTCATTCTCCGTCGAATAATCTTCATTTACTAAAACATTAGTTGAACATCCAATTATCATTGAATGTTGATCTGTAGCATTTTCTAAAGCCTTTTTTCGCACTCTATATTCTCGAGTACGTTGCGCTGCTGTTTTAGCTGTTTTTGTTCTTTTTTCTTCACTCAAGTTTGTCGTATAATTTTGAATATTATACGATTCTTGTAACGAACTTGTAGAAGGATTTTCCGAAAAGTGCTGTAAATTTTGCTCATGTACATCAAATTGATCGACAGTTGATTGCTGATTAACGCCACATTGTTCGTTATCAGATTTGCTTCGATTATTGAGATTTTCATAAAGTAGGGAATGATTATTTTCACGTAAATCAACTTCATTCTCCGTCGAATAATCTTCATTTACTAAAACATTAGTTGAACATCCAATTATCATTGAATGTTGATCTGTAGCATTTTCTAAAGCCTTTTTTCGCACTCTATATTCTCGAGTACGTTGCGCTGCTGTTTTAGCTGTTTTTGTTCTTTTTTCTTCACTCAAGTTTGTCGTATAATTTTGATTATTATACGATTCTTGTAACGAGCTTGTAGAAGGATTTTCCGAAAAGTGCTGTAAATCTTGCTCATGTACATCAAATTTATCGACAGTAGATTGCTGATTAACACCAAATTGTTCGTTATCAGATTTGCTTCGATTATTGAGATTTTCGTAAAGTAGGGAATGATTATTTTCACGTAAATCAACTTCATTCCCCGTCGAATAATCTTCATTTACTAAAACATTAGTTGAACATCCAATTATCATTGAATGTTGATCTGTAGCATTTTCTAAAGCCTTTTTTCGAGCTCTATATTCTCGAGTACGTTGCGCTGCTGTTTTAGCTGTTTTTGTTCTTTTTTCTTCACTCAAGTTTGTCGTATAATTTTGATTATTATACGATTCTTGTAACGAACTTGTAGAAGGATTTTCCGAAAACTGCTGTAAATTTTGCTCATGTACATCAAATTTATCGACAGTTGATTGCTGATCAACACCAAATTGTTCGTTATCAGATTTGCTTCGATTATTGAGATTTTCATAAAGCAGGGAATGATTATTTTCACGTAAATCAACTTCATTCCCCGTCGAATAATCTTCATTTACTAAAACATTAGTTGAACATCGAATTATCATTGAATGTTGATCTGTAACATTTTCTAAAGCCTTTTTTCGCGCTCTATATTCTCGAGTACGTTGCGCTGCTGTTTTAGCTGTTTTTGTTCTTTTTTCTTCACTCAAGTTTGTCGTATAATTTTGATTATTATACGGTTCTTGTAACGAACTTGTAGAAGGATTTTCCGAAAAGTGCTGTAAATTTTGCTCATGTGCATCAAATTTATCGACAGTTGATTGCTGATCAACACCAAATTGTTCGTTATCAGATTTGCTTCGATTATTGAGATTTTCATAAAGCAGGGAATGATTATTTTCACGTAAATCAACTTCATTCCCCGTCGAATAATCTTCATTTACTAAAACATTAGTTGAACATCGAATTATCATTGAATGTTGATCTGTAACATTTTCTAAAGCCTTTTTTCGCGCTCTATATTCTCGAGTACGTTGCGCTGCTGTTTTAGCTGTTTTTGTTCTTTTTTCTTCACTCAAGTTTGTCGTATAATTTTGATTATTATACGATTCTTGTAACGAACTTGTAGAAGGATTTTCCGAAAAGTGCTGTAAATTTTGCTCATGTACATCAAATTTATCGACAGTTGATTGCTGATTAACACCAAATTGTTCGTTATCAGATTTGCTTCGATTATTGAGATTTTCATAAAGCAGAGAATGATTATTTTCACGTAAATCAACTTCATTCTCCGTCGAATAATCTTCATTTACTAAAACATTAGTTGAACATCCAATTATCATTGAATGTTGATCTGTAGCATTTTCTAAAGCCTTTTTTCGCGCTCTATATTCTCGAGTACGTTGCGCTGCTGTTTTAGCTGTTTTTGTTCTTTTTTCTTCACTCAAGTTTGTCGTATAATTTTGATTATTATACGATTCTTGTAACGAACTTGTAGAAGGATTTACCGAAAAGTGCTGTAAATTTTGCTCATGTACATCAAATTTATCGACAGTTGATTGCTGATTAACACCAAATTGTTCGTTATCAGATTTGCTTCGATTATTGAGATTTTCGTAAAGTAGGGAATGATTATTTTCACGTAAATCAACTTCATTCTCCGTCGAATAATCTTCATTTACTAAAACATTAGTTGAACATCCAATTATCATTGAATGTTGATCTGTAGCATTTTCTAAAGCCTTTTTTCGCGCTCTATATTCTCGAGTACGTTGCGCTGCTGTTTTAGCTGTTTTTATTCTTTTTTCTTCACTCAAGTTTGTCGTATAATTTTTATTATTATACGATTCTTGTAACGAACTTGCAGAAGAACAACACGAAAGGAATTGCGAATTTTGCTCATTTTTATTGTCCTGAACGACAAATGATTGACGATTAACATCAACTTGTTCGTTAACAAAGTTATTTCTATTATTGAGATTCTCATAAAGTGCAGAATGATTATTTTCACGCACGTCAATTTCATTCTCTGTCGTAAATTCGTTAAATATTTCTTGTTTCACGATACACGTATTTTCGTTTGATGAAACTTTAACTGAAGATCCATTTGTCATTGTGTGTTGATTGGTTGCATTTTTTAGTGCCTTTTTTCGCGCTCTGCATTCTCGAACTCGCTGTGCTCCTGTTTTAGCTGTTTTTGTTCCTTTCCTTTTACAAAAACTTGTCGTATAATTTTTGTCGATATGAATTCGTTGCAAAGAACTTGTAGAAGCAATTTTTGTTCCTTTTCTGTTACAGAAATTTGACGTTGTTCTGTGTTGATCGAAATCATTTTTCAAAACCTTTTTTCGAGCCCTGTAATCTCGACTACGTTCCGCTGCTGTTTTGGTTCTTTTTCTCGATGGTAAGAAATGTTCTTGTGCTCCAATCTGGCGATTTTGCTCTGTAGATTTCTCGGCCATTGTGCAATCTAAGGGATAATAAAATGTATATTTAAAATGCAATCATTACTTAAATTTAAATCATTACATTTTGTTCATTGTACACATTTACAGTAGGATTAATGAAAAAAAATGGTAAAAAAGTGGATAAAATAAGTTAAATACAGTAACATATGGGGCATTCCATACCAAGTTGGCCATTAATTTGCCATCATACCAATTTTTCTGTAGTTTGTAAACACAATAATGGCAATTTTGTGAAATATTGAGAAAAATCGGAATTGCCTGATTTAAGGAAAAGAAATATTATTACTTTATTTAGTCAAAAAATATTATTACTTTATTTTGTCAAAAAATATTATTATTTTATTTTGTCAAAAAATATTATTACTTTATTTTGTCAAAAAATATTATTACTTTATTTTGTCAAAAAATATAATTACTTTGTTTTTTCAAAAATATAATTACTTTATTTTTTCAAAAAATATAATTACTTTATTTTGTCAAAAAATATAATTACTTTATTTTGTCAAAAAATATTATTACTTTATTTTGTCAAAAAATATTATTACTTTATTTTGTCAAAAAATATAATTACTTTATTTTGTCAAAAAATATAATTACTTTATTTTGTCAAAAAATATAATTACTTTATTTTGTCAAAAAATATAATTACTTTATTTTTTCAAAAAATATAATTACTTTATTTTGTCAAAAAATATTAGTACTTGATTTTGTCAAAAAATATTATTACTTTATTTTGTCGAAAATATTATTGTTTTATTTTGTCAAAAAATATTATTACTTTATTTTGTCAAAAAATATAATTACTTTATTTTATCAAAAAATATAATTACTTTATTTTGTCAAAAAATATAATTACTTTATTTTGTCAAAAAATATTATTATTTTCTTTTGTCCAAAATATAATTACTTTTTTTTGTCAAAAAATATAATTACTTTATTTTGTCAAAAAATATTATTACTTTATTTTGTCAAAAAATATTATTACTTTATTTTGTCGAAAATATTATTGTTTTATTTTGTCAAAAAATATTATTACTTTATTTTGTCAAAAAATATAATTACTTTATTTTATCAAAAAATATAATTACTTTATTTTGTCAAAAAATATAATTACTTTATTTTGTCAAAAAATATTATTATTTTCTTTTGTCCAAAATATAATTACTTTTTTTTGTCAAAAAATATAATTACTTTATTTTGTTAAAAAATATTATTACTTTATTTTTTCAAAAATATAATTACTTTATTTTGTCAAAAAATATAATTACTTTATTTTGTCAAAAAATATTATTATTTTCTTTTGTCCAAAATATAATTACTTTTTTTTGTCAAAAAATATAATTACTTTATTTTGTCAAAAAATATAATTACTTTATTTTATCAAAAAATATAATTACTTAATTTTTTCAAAAAGTAAAATTACTTTATTTTGTCAAAAAATATAATCACTTTATTTTGTCAAAAAATATAATTACTTTATTTTGTCAAAAAATATAATTACTTAATTTTGTCAAAAAATATAATTACTTTATTTTGTCAAAAAATATAATTACTTTATTTTGTCAAAAAATATAATTACTTTATTTTCTCCAAAAATATAATTACTTTATTTTGTCAAAAAATATAATTACTTTATTTTGTCAAAAAATATAATTACTGTATTTGTTCAAAAAATATAATTATTTTGTCAAAAATATAATTACTTAATTTTTTCAAAAAACATAATTACTTAATTTTGTCAAAAAACATAATTACTTTATTTCCTCAAAAAAAGGCAGAAATATTTTTTGATCATCTACAGAATTTTTTAATTAAAAAGTACATTCAAAAACTAAAATTTTATACACAAAAAATTTTTTTGTACATTCAGTAATTTTGAATATACAGCGAATTGAAAAAACTGAAATAAAAATAAATTATTAAATTTTGGGTAAACCATAGGTGCTAAAATTCTGAAATAATTTATAGATATTCGTGATACTCTAAACAATTTTTAAAAAAAATTTCAACACATTTTGCAACTACGCTAAATTTTCATGGCCCACTTTGTATGGAATGGCCCATATAATGTTATATCGGAGCTACAATAATTACTTAAAAAATATTACTTACCAACAGGATAAAAAGCCTATGATATTCTTTATTCGCTCAGCCATTCGATGTCTCTTTCTCTGTTTTTCTTGAATTTCCGTATTTGTCTTTTTCTAGCTATAAACAACCACGTAAATTAAGTATTCATAATTCACGTTTGTTTTATAATTAATTAATGCCAAGACTTGAATATTTTCATTAAAATATTGGAATGATACTTACGTAATAGTTTATCACGAAATAATTAGAAAAATTCCACTGCACATATATAAAATATAATTATAAAAAATTATAGCATATACTTTAGAAACGAGACGCAGAATGCTAACAGCTGACTGTGCGTAACTTTCTCTAAAAAAATTTAAACGCGCATGCGCGTAATTCGTTCTTTGTTATTCAATCAACGCGACGCTTCGCTCTTGCTCACTTTATACTCGCACTGCAGCTCACCTCACGGTAGTATGTAACATATATATAGGTCGTGAAAATGCAGTGGTGGGGGTACAGCAATCGCTTAATAACGTGATGTGTTACTCGTTTTTGTCGTTCTCTCTCGCTCTACCGCGAGCGCCAATGGCGCTTTCTCTCTCGCTCTACCGCGAGCGCCAATGGCGCTTTCTCGCTCGCACTCACGGCGACTCAGTCAGTGTAACACATCACCTTAGTGGCTGTAATTTGAGTGGTTCTCGTTTCGTCCGCAAGAGGGGCAACAATCGGTAAATGTTGTTTTAAGGGGAAGCTGGAGTCGAGTGTAGAAGTATGTTTTTACCGACCGAAGTCGGTAAAAACAGGCTTTTTCGTAGTTTTGATTATTCTTCGTTAATACGCTACAGATATGCTTCAAATTATACACGATTGTAGTATCAACATAAATAAGTGGACGTACATTCGAATATTTGGTGAATACGTACAATAAATGAAAATATTCGTATATTACTAAGCCTGGATCATCGCGGGGATCACAAACAGATTACGTGATCGTAGTTTCGGTTTTGCGTAGATTCCTTTTGTGTAATTGACTTTCCGACGCTCGTGGAATATTCAGAGACCACTAAAGAATGGACGTACATTTCGTTTTTACGTATGTGAATTCCACAATCATTTATATCACACCAAACAGGTGGTGTTGTCAAACATTGACGGCCATTTTGATTTTGGCAGGCTTAGTAATATACGAATTTTTTCATTCATTGTACGTATTCACCCAATATTCGAATGTACCTCCACTTGTTTATGTTGATACTACAATCGTGTATAATTTGAAGCATATCTGTAGCGTATTAGCGAAGAATAATCAAAACTACGAAAAAGCCTGTTTTTACCGACTTCGGTCGGTAAAAACACGCTTCTACACTCGACTCCAGCTTCCCCTTAATAACGAATTTCTCTATCGTTCTCAAGTAGCATATTCTACCTAAAAAAACACCGGTTACAAGACTTTTTAAACATGATTTAATGAAAAGTGACTTTTTTCCGTTTCTGATTCCAGAATTCGCAGATCTGACTTCCGGTCGGAAAATTAAAACTAATTTTTTTTTCTTCAAGATATCGAATTTTGGCCTTCACTATCATTCTCAAGTCGCATATTCTACCACAGAAAATACCGGTTACAAACCTTTTTACCTTGATTTTAAAAAAAGTTACTTTTTTCCGTTTCTGATTCCAGAATTCACAGATCCAGCTTCCGGTCGGAAAATTCAACCTAAATTTTTTTTCTTCAAGATATCGAATTTTGGCTTTCACTATTGTTCTCAAATCGCATATTCTACCTCAGAAAATACCGGTAATAAGCCTTTTTACCTTGAATTTAAAAAAAGTGACTTTTTTCCGCCGTTCATGATTCCAGAATTCACAGATCGGACTTCCGGCTGGAAAATCGAACCTAATTTTTTTTTTCTTTAAGATATCGAATTTTGGCCTTCACTATCATTTTCAAGTAGCATAGTCTACCTCAGAAAATACCGGTTACAAGCCTTTTGAACTTGATTTTTAAAAAAAGTTACTGTTTTCCGTTTCTGATTCCAGAATTCACAGATCCGACTTCTGGTCGGAAAATTCAACCCAACATTTTTTTTTCTTCCAGATATCGAATTTTGGCCTTCACTATCATTCTCAAGTCGCATATTCTACCTTAGAAAATATCGGTTACAAGCCTTTTTACCTTGCATTTTAAAAAAGTGACTTTTTTCCATTTCTGATTCCAGAATTCACAGATCCGACTTCCGGTCGGAAAATCCAACCTAATTTTTTTTTCTTCAAGATATTGAATTTTGGCCTTCATTATCGTTCTCAAGTCGTATATTCTACCACAGAAAATACCGGTTACAAGTCTTTTTACCATGATTTAAAAAAAGTGACTTTTTTCCGTTCATGATTCCAGAATTCACAGATCCGACTTCTGGTCCGAAAATCCAACCTAATTTTTTTTCTTCAAGATATCGAATTTTGGCCTTCACTATCGTTCTCAAGTCACATATTCTACCTCAGAAAATACCGGTTATAAGCCTTTTTACCTTGAATTTTAAAAAAGTGACTTTTTACTGTTTCTGATTCCAGAATTCACAGATCCGACTTCCGATGGGAAAATCCAAACTAATCTTTTTTTCTTCAAGATATCGAATTTTGGCCTTTAGTATCGTTCTCAAGTCGCATATTCTACCTCAGAAAATACAGGTTACAAGCCTTTTTACCTTGATTTAAAAAAAAGTGACGTTTTTCCGTTTATGATTCCAGAATTCACAGATCCGACTTCCGGTCGGAAAATTCAACCCAACTTTTTTTTTTTTTTTCTTCGAGATATCGAATTTTGGCCTTCACTATCGTTCTCAAGTCGCATATTTTACCTGAGAAAATACGGGTTACAAGCCTTTTTACTATGATTTTAAAAAAAGTGACTTTTTGCTGTTTCTGATTCCAGAATTCATAGATCCGACTTCCGGTGGGAAAATCCAAACTAATTTTTTTTCCTTCAAGATATCGAATTTTGGCCTTCACTATCGTTCTCAAGTCGTATATTCTACCACAGAAAATACCGTTTACAAGCCTTTTTACCGTGATTTAAAAAAAAGCGACTTTTTTCCGTTTTCGATTCCAGGGCTGCGTTCCGAATGACGAGGTGTTTTGTTGTTCGATGCGCATGCGCAATGGTTTTTGCCGAGATTTACGGTGAACTTTAAGAAGTATAATAAAAGTGGAAACATAAAAAAACAATTGTTTTATTTATACTGGTACTGAAGTATGAATAATTAGATTTCTCATGAATTTGCCTATTTGTAAAGAATTCAAATATTATCCTCGTCTCCTGATCGGACGACAACTATTCACCCTACTCGCGAAGTACGGCAAAAAGTTGTTGTCCGATCGTGAGGTGGGGATAAAAAATGTTAATACTTTATAAATGCCTAATCCGTGAGAAATCGAAATTCCGATACTTTGGAATTAATAGAAACGAACAAACTGTTTCCCCTATCTTTAACTTTTACTATAATTCTTAAACTTCACCGTAAATCTTGATGGAGATTATTGCACATGCGCATCGATCAACGAAACACCTCGTCATTCGGAACGCACCCCAGAATTCACAGAGCCGACTTCCGGTCGGAAAATCCAACCTAAATTTCTTTTTCTTCAAGATATCAAATTTTGGCCTTCACTATCGTTCTCCGGTCGCATATTGTACCTCAGAAAATACCGATTACAAGCCTTTTTACCATGATTTTAAACAATTTCTCATTATTTTTCGCTTTTTACTCATAGAGGAAGCTTTGTAAAAAGCAAAAAATAATGAAGAAGCAATGTGCAATGTGTTTCTACTTAGCATCCTTTTTTACTTGGCATCATACTAGTTTCTTAAATACCAAAACTCCCTCTACATTAATAAAAAAAACTGTCGCCACCGAAAACTTACAAAAAGTGCACTTTTTAAACCGAAAGTCTGAAAAAAGTCTCCTAAATCGATTATAAAAAAAAATCTAAAGAAACCACAACAAAAGTGCTCTTAACTAGAAATAACATCTGTTGATTCCAAAAACACATCCAAAAACTTAACAAAAAGTCTGAAATCATTTAAAAAAAAAAAACTATCACATATATCATATTATTTGTTAAATTGTATTAATTATCTGTAAAAAGGTTCGACCCACAAGTAAAATAAATAATTACCTGCTGGAGTTTCTACAGAAGTTGAATCTGCAACGGCGGCGGGATTCTCCGGATTATTCACATTCGGTTCATTAGGTGGCGTCACCGGAAGTGGAGGAACACATTGAGCTACTGGCTGAGCGTAGAGAACATCTTGTTTTTGAACCGGAGGACTTTCCGGGCCCTGTGCTACTTGTTCCTGGACTGTTTGTTGCTGAATCGCGTTGTTAGCCTCAGCAGCAGCAGCAGCAGCAGCAGCAGTAGCAGCAGCAGATGCAGCATCCGCCTGCGCTTGAGCCTCCGCTTGTTTTATTTCATATTCTCTTCGAGCAATTTCTTCTTCATAAAGAGCATCAATGCGACCTAAAAAGATATTTATATTTTTTTTTGTTATACTTTAGAAATTTTTCAAACCTTTTGCTCTCATTTTACGCACCAATTTCCGTTATGCAGACGTTCAACACGACCTCACTTTGCCGAACAACATTCTCGGCGATATTAACATCCGCAATTGTGATATCTCCACTCTAAAAAAAAAATTATAATTTGCACTTTTAGCTAAACGAAGTCTTTTTTTTTTTGTCACAAAATTATTTAAAAAGGGTGAGAGTGAAAATAGCCGAAAAATCTAAATAGCGAATGGCTAAAATAGCGAATTTCATTATAATGAATATTCTAAATTTAAACGTCCGTTATTTCGAAATTCGCAATTTTAGCCTTTCGCTATTTTTATTATTCGCTATTTTTTATGCATCAACAAATACCATTACACAAAATATTTATCCACTTATTAAATTTAATATGCAATTATGATTTAAAAATAATACACGGTATGTTAAACACTTTTGAAAAAGTTATGTTTAATATAAAAGTATTGCAATAATAGTATATAAAATTGTATATTAAATTTACTATGCCGATTTATGCATAAAAATTTCCTATAAATATATAGTAATTTCCTGAACATTTTTTTGAGTGTAAATAACTACTATAACACTAAAAAATGTCGTTATGAAAATTAATATACTTTGGTCAAAAGTTTTTCTCCATAAATCGATATATTAAATTTAACATACAATTACAATGTACAATACACGGTTTATTAAATCCATTTAAAAACAGCACATTCAATATAAAATTACTGCAATAAAACTATACAATTGCATATTAAATTTAGTATGCCGATTTATGCATAAAAACTTCCGATAAATATATACAATTTTCCTAAAAATTGTTGATAGTCTAGTATATAATGTGTATAATTCTTGTATGATTAAGGATATATGATAGATACCGTCTCGCCGATCGTGTGTTTCAGAGAAAATTTCAAACACTTCGCTTTTGCATAATAATAATGCCAAAATGTTGTTAACAAATTGATGAATAAAAAAATTGGCTAACAAATCATCCGACAACCTAACGATTTTTAAAAATGAAAAAGATTTGTCAATTTTTCCGAAAACATATGAATTATTTCAAATTTTTTTCGTTATTTTCAATTATTATTTTTTTATTTTGAAAAATGCGGGAAAAATAACGAATTTTGAATATTCGTTTGGCAAAAAACTATTCATTACACTCAAGATATTTTCTGCCAAACGCACATCCAAAATTCGTTATTTTTCCCGCATTTATCAAAATTTTGATTTATCAAAATTTATCAAAATAAAGAAAAAATTCCCATGTACTCGGAAAAATTGACAAATCATTGTCATTCGATAAAAAACGTTAGGTTGTCGGGTGATTTATTCAATAATTCGTTAATAACATTTTGGAATCATTATTACGCAAAATCGATCTTTTCAGAACCTTTTACATGCTTGATTTTTTCCGATTTTCATCCCATCCGGAAGTGTTTGAAATTTTCTCTGAAACTCACGTTTGGCGGGACTTTACCTATTATACATCCTTAAGGGGATGCTGGAGTAGATTTGTTACCGACTTTAGTCGGTAAAAAGCTTCGGTTTCGTGTTTTACAAACTACGTTGTTAATATATTACAATTATATTTCAAATTGCACAGGATTATAATATCAACATAGGCGCATCGGCGTCCGCTCGAATTTTGGATGAAAACGCTTGAAAAATAAAGAAAATCGTAATTTCGTAAACCTACCAAAAACCAATATGGCCGCTCGAACTGTCGACACCACCTATTTCGTCCTATATAAACATTTCTAGACATCACATTCAAAAGAAGAGCGTGGACGCCGATTCTATGAGGTTCTTCGCATTTTTCAAGACTGTTGGATTGACGATAGCTCAAAAGAAGCGCACGTAGTTTGTAAAGTACGTTTACGCAGTTTGTTCGCGATCAGAGTAGGTCGAGAAGAGCGTGAATGAAGTTTCCCCATTAGGACACAGGTGGCGCCGACGTAGTCTGTTTACTTTTGGAAAAGCTCCGAGCCTTTGCAACACAAACGTAATATACACTATATATGGATTTGGCTTGTGTAGTCGACATTCTGATGGTTTTGGAATATTCAGAAATCATCACAGAATTTACGTCCGGTCTGATTTTACATATCTAATTTCCAGAAACAATAATATCTAACAGCAAAGGTCTGTTGCCATATCGTGTGCGGCCATATTGAATTTCGGGAGATTCAGTATATTTTGCCAAAAGTAAACAGACTACGTCGGCGCCATCTGTGTCATAATCGGGAAACTTACCGACCAAAGTCGATAGAAAAATCTACTCCAGCAACCCCTGAAGAATTAAATTGTAGATGTAGATTTTAACCGCTGTTGATTAATTGTTGTAAGGGTTTCGGCAATGGAGCGGTCCTCAATAAAGAATTCAAAGGTATTACGTTTCGACTCACATCTGAGCCCTCTTCAGAATTTTATTTTCAACATCGATGAATCGACACCGACCCATGTGTTTATTTATTTTATCTGATAAATAAGTCAGGATTGTTGATGTTTATTGATGACGAGCTTATTCAAAACCAAAATTGACACCCTTAAGGGGAAAAAGAAAACAACACTCGTTGTAACAACTGAGTCCTCCAGTTGAAAATTTTTTTCCTCCTTTGCTGTTGGTGGAGGTGACGAGTGTTAGGTTAGGAACTAATACCACTTTACGCCTCCGTTTAATATTCTAATTATCACATTTTTCTAAAAGTTTTCAACCGGAGAAGCCGGTTGCACGTGTTAGTCGTAGCCGATCTGCCGCGAAGATCTCGCTCAATCTTGATTGCCGAAACCCTTACAACACTTAAGATTTAAAGTTTACACAACAGTTTATTTTCTAATTACGATTTTATAATGATGACCTGTGGCGATTATAAAATGATATGTGAACTTTTGAATAGCTGTAAGAAAAACCTAATGTTTTATAAAAATTTTGGGAGAAATTTTCAGAAAAATGGAGAAGCACAGTCCTCCATTATTTTCGTAATGCATTAACAGTGTTTCTTCATTTTCTCAATAAAATTACCATGAAGTTTTGTGGGAAATTATTATCTCTTGCCTCTATTTAAAAGTTTACACATCATATTGTAATCATTACAAGTTATTATTATAAAAACATAATTAC
Organism: Ephialtes manifestator; assembly: GCA_963970395.1. Taxonomy (NCBI): domain Eukaryota; kingdom Metazoa; phylum Arthropoda; class Insecta; order Hymenoptera; family Ichneumonidae; genus Ephialtes; species Ephialtes manifestator. Next base: position 25,298,620 of record OZ019979.1, read on the forward strand.
AAAGCGAATTGTACCATCAATTTTATTTCTACAAAAATTAGCGATTTACCCGAGTTTTTTCGTTAACAGCCTCCATTTGCTGGCTAAGTTCCTTTAATCTATTTGCGAGTGGTGCAAGAACAACAGCCGCTGAATTTCTGTCTCTACAAGCTTTCGAAATACTTCCGATATCGCGACATTTTTCACGAAAATAAGTTCTAAGAGCAGCTATACGATTTACGAATTCCTCTCGTTCAAGAGCTTTGTGAAGTTCCTCAGCTTCGCGCTCAAGTTTTTCTTTTCTCTCCTGAATTCTTTGAGCCTGTAGTTGCTGCTCGTGTTTCCTGCGAATTTCATGCTGTTCAGCTAATCTTTCCTCTTCCGCCTCCAAACGCGCCAATTCTTCTGCCTCTTTTTGTTCCCGTTGCATCGCAAACTTCGCCAGTTTCTTCGTAAATTCTTCCTGCTTCTCTTTCTTCGATTTTTCCATATCCCGACGACGTTGCTCATTCGCTTTCCACACATCTTCTCTCCTTAGTATCTCGTTCTCAACGAGAATCTTCTTCCTCGAAAACGTCATGCTGCTTTTTGACGAGAAATTCATATTATTCGGAGACGTCGGAGACGCAACTTTCGATGTCTCCGTTTTGAATGAATTTTCTTTTGCCTCATTTTCAGACTCTAATGACTCATCGACTGGCGTAGAATTTGGACCTATCGTCACTTTGTCCACTGAATCCGATATTTTTATCGCCTTCAGTAATGTAGAAATTCTGAAGCGATTTTGATAGTCTGCTTCGCCTCTTATATCGTCCATTTCTTGGAACTAAAAAAAAAATTTGTCAAGATTAAAAAGCCCAAATTACTTTCGTAATTCGTAAAAATCATTATGAGGTTTAAGATTTCTGCATATTCATAATAAAATTTTGGCAAGCTATATCTTTCGAATTACGATATCAAGAAAAAAACTAAAAAGTAGAAAATGTTCGTTTTCGTATTCTCTGGTGGACGATTTTTAAAATTTTTCTTAAAGTCCAAAATTAAGGGAGTTGTTCTTGATTTAGTACTTTGGCAAGCTATATCTTTCGAACTATGATATCAAGAAAAAACCTAAAAAGTAGAAAATGTTCGTTTTCGTATTCTCTGATGGACGATTTTTTCATTTTTTTTTAAATATAAAATTAAGGGAGTTGTTCTTGATTTAGTACTTTGGCAAGCTATATCTTTCGAATTACGATATCAAGAAAAAAACTAAAAAGTAGAAAATGTTCGTTTTCGTATTCTCTGGTGGACGATTTAAATTTTTTTTTTTAAAGTCCAAAATTAAGGGAGTTTTTCTTGATTTAGTACTTTGGCAAGCTATATCTTTCGAACTATGATATCAAGAAAAAACCTAAAAAGTAGAAAATGTTCGTTTTCGTATTCTCTGATGGACGATTTTTTCATTTTTTTTAAATATAAAATTAAGGGAGTTGTTCTTGATTTAGTACTTTGGCAAGCTATATCTTTCGAACTATGATATCGAGAAAAAGACTAAAAAGTACGAAATGTTCGTTTTCGTATTGTCTGGTGGACAATTTTTTCATTTTTTTTAAGCCCAAAAGTAAGGGAGTTGTTCTTGATTTAGTACTTTGGCAAGCCATATCTTTCGAGCTATGATATCGAGAAAAAAACTAAAAAGTAGAAAATGTTCGTTTTCGTATTCTCTAGTGGACGATTTTTTCACTCGAAGTAGTTTACTTCGCGGATAAAAAACTCCCTTAATTTTGGACTTAATTTTTTTTAAATCGTCCATCAGAGAATCCGACAACAAACATATTCTTTTCAGTTTCTTCCGCGGAGCTTTAACTTAAAAGTTATAGCTTGCTAAAATATAAAAACCACAACAACACCCTTAATTTTGGACAAAAAAAAATGTGATCGTCTGTTAGAGAATACGACAACGAACATTTACTACTATTCAGTTTTTTCCGCGGAGCTTTTAAGAGTTGTAGCTTGCCAGAATACTAAATCAAAAACAAATTCCTTAATTCTGGACTTAAAAAAAAATAAAAAAATTGTCCATCGGAGAATACGAAAGCGAACATTTTCTACTTTTTATTTTTTTTCTCGATATTATAGTTCGAAAGATATAGCTTGCCAAAGTACTGAATCAAGAACAACTCCCTTAATTTTGGACTTAAAAAAAAATAAAAAAATCGTCCACCAGAGAATACGAAAACGAACATTTTCTACTTTTTAGTTTTTTTCTCGATATTATAGTTCGAAAGATATAGCTTGCCAAAGTACTGAATCAAGAACAACTCCCTTAATTTTGGACTTAAAAAAAAATAAAAAAATCGTCCACCAGAGAATACGAAAACGAACATTTTCTACTTTTTAGTTTTTTTCTTGATATCGTAATTTGAAAGATATAGCTTGCGAAAGTTTTATTTTGAATATGCAGAAATCTTAAACCTCATAAAATCATTACCAAAATCCTTAATGTATTTATCGATTTTATTTCATTTCATAGAAATAAATAACAATTTGGTTCAATGTCCGCAAGAATTTAATTTAATTTAATTTATTACTATTTCGACTTTTACATAATTTATAAGTTTTTAACATAGATTGACAATTTGGAAATTATTACAGATTATAACAAAGATTAATTATGAAAAAATTGATAGTATACGAGGCATTCCATCCCGATTCGACCTGGGTTTGACCCTCGACCTCCCCGATTTGGCTTGTAATTTTTTGTAGGATTGGTTAGACCCTCAAATGCACCAGATATTATTTTTTTATTTTTTCTATGCAAATTTTTATTTTAAATATTTTTTTAAAGTGACATATCGAAGGCCCAAATTTAAAAATCTGAAAAAATTGTGAAAAATACTTTGTTGAATATCAAAATTTTCTAGCTTATAGCCAAAGTGGGCAAAATTTTTCTTCTTACAGTTTTTAAGCTTTTTTGATTTAAAAAATTATGGAAAAATAGAAAAAAAATTAATCTATTACAAGCGATTGATCGTTTATTTATGTGAACTCGGATTTTTTTAGAATTTTTTCAGTTTTTAGGAATTTGTCTAGCATGCCATAATTTAAAAATCTGAAAAAATTCTGAAAAATACTTTATTGAATTTAAAAATTTTCTAGCTTAGAGCTAAAGTGTGGAAGATTTTTTTTCAAATGTTTTTTTTTAATTTTTTGATTTAAAAAATTATTAAAAAATAGAAAAAAAAAGGATGCAAAGTAGAACCTTGCACATTGCTTCCTCATTGTTTTTCGCTTTTTACAAAGCTTTCTCTGAGGAAGCAAAAAAGTATGTTATTCAATTTTGGCTTCCTCATAGAGGAAGCTTTGTAAAAAGCAAAAAATAATGAAGAAGCAATGTGCAAGGTTCTACTTTGCATCCTTTTTTAAATTAGATAAATAAACATGTTGTGAATTCGCTTTTTCTATTTCGTTATTCCGTTATTTCGTTGTTATTAGAGCGTTTTCGAAAGTAAATGTTATAACGTATATTATTTAAAAAAATTCAACATTCCATAAAATCACAAATTTCATACCGTTTTTCACTAAATTATACATTTATAATGGCTGAAAATTGTTTCATTTATATACAAAATTTAAGCTCGCTATTTCAAGTTTTGCAAAAGTTACAATAGAGCGATAATGTCAATTTTTTGAAAAATTCAAAATTCCATAAAATCTGAACCACTTTACCGATTCGAGCCAAATTCAATACCAAACAGCATTGAGTGCACCTACTCTTATAACCAACTATTTAGCAACATAGACTAAATTTTACGAAAGTTAGAGCGACCACATCCTTTTTTCAAAAAATTCAAAATGGCATATAATCGAAATTTTCGCACAGATTTTGACGAAAATTGGTACAGTTGCAGAGGGTCTGCTGCTACACTAGTGTGCCAAATTTGAGCGCGATATACAAAACCGTTCTTGAGTTATTGGCGTTCGAATTTTCGGAGTTGTATTTGCATAGAAAAATTTAAAAAATAATATCTGGTGCATTTGAGAATCTAACCAAAACTACAAAAAATTACGAGCCAAATCGGGGAGGTCGAGGGTCAGACCCAAGTCGAATCGGGATGGAATGCCCCATACATAACCAAAAAACGATGAAAATATTGTACTCAAATTAGATATTCTTAACGTAACCCAATAAAAAACCACCTTTTTATTGTATATATAAATTGTTTATTGAATAAATAACACTTGAATTTTCAACTATATGGCACAAATATTGAATTCATCGAGTAACAAAAATGATAAACAACAATTTCGAAAGTAAAAACATAACATAACCTAAAAAAAACTCACCGTTTCGTCTCGTGGGCCAAGAAAGAGCGGCATTATCACAAAAAAAGGTGTAGATATCGTCGGAAATAGTAAATAGGTTCAGTGAACCTCAACGAAAGCGTTTTTCGACGATTGATTTGCAAGGAAAATTCGAATATGATCGGGAAACAAACTGACTATTGCTCAGCGCAATCTAAATCGTCAGCCTCTCTCAGTTATCGTTGCTTTACTGTGAGAATACATCATCGAATTCCGAATTACTAATTCCACGTTACGAGGATTATAATAGAAATAACAAAACTGTTCGTTTTTGCAGACTGAGAATTAAAGGATAAAAATGTCAAAATATGATCGTGCATCCACCACGATCTTACTAAACAATTCCGAGTGCCCGCCAAATGCCGGGATTGTGTGCATTTAAGATGACGTGCTGCATATCATTGCTGTATGCTTCGATAGTGCGCAACTAAGTTGTCCACAACGAGATTGTGCACGTTTTTTTTTTTTTTTTTTCATTACAATGATGTGCACCCATTCTTTGTGCACATATCAATTCGTATACAAAACGAATTGTCGCACAACATAGTCGCGAATTGCAAAATGTGCACAATATAGTTGTGCACGGAAAAAATGTGTACAAAATAAAATGTGCACGATTTAGTTGTGCACAAAATAAAATGTGCACGATTCAGTTGTGCACAAAATAAAATGTGCACGATTCAGTTGTGCACAAAATAAAATGTGCACGATTCAGTTGTGCACAAAATAAAATGTGCACGATTCAGTTGTGCACAAAATAAAATGTGCACGATTCAGTTGTGCACAAAATAAAATGTGCACGATTCAGTTGTGCACAAAATAAAATGTGCACGATTCAGTTGTGCACAAAATAAAATGTGCACGATTCAGTTGTGCACAAAACAAAATGTGCACAATCTAGTTGTGCACAAAACAAAACGTGAACAATCTAGTTGTGTATAAAACAAAATGTGCACTATCTAGTTGTGCACAATCCAGTTGTGCACAAAACAAAATGTGCCCAATCTAGTTGTGCATAAAACAAAATGTGCACAATCTAGTTGTGCACAAAACAAAATGTGCACAATCTAGTTGTGCACAAAACAAAATGGGAACAATTTAGTTGTGCACAAAACAAAATGTGCACAATCTAGTTGTTCACAAAACAAAATGTGAACAATACAGTTGTCCACGAAACAAAATGTGCACAATCTAACTGTGCACAAAACAAAATGGGAAGAATCTAGTTGTGCACAAAACAAAATGTACATAATCTAGTTGTGCACAAAACAAAATGTGCACAATCTAGTTGTGCACAAAACAAAATGTACACAATCTAGTTGTGCACAAAATAAAATGTGCACGATTCAGTTGTGCACAAAATAAAATGTGCACGATTCAGTTGTGCACAAAACAAAATGTGCACAATCTAGTTGTGCACAAAACAAAACGTGAACAATCTAGTTGTGTATAAAACAAAATGTGCACTATCTAGTTGTGCACAATCCAGTTGTGCACAAAACAAAATGTGCCCAATCTAGTTGTGCATAAAACAAAATGTGCACAATCTAGTTGTGCACAAAACAAAATGTGCACAATCTAGTTGTTCACAAAACAAAATGTGAACAATACAGTTGTCCACGAAACAAAATGTGCACAATCTAGTTGTTCACAAAACAAAATGTGAACAATACAGTTGTCCACGAAACAAAATGTGCACAATCTAACTGTGCACAAAACAAAATGGGAAGAATCTAGTTGTGCACAAAACAAAATGTACATAATCTAGTTGTGCACAAAACAAAATGTGCACAATCTAGTTGTGCACAAAACAAAATGTACACAATCTAGTTGTGCACAAAACAAAATGTGAACAATCTAGTTGTGCATAAAACAAAATGTGCGCAAAACAAAATGTGTACAATCTAGTTGTGCACAAAACAAAATGTGCACAATCTACTAGTTGTGCACAAAACAAAATGTGCACAATCTACTAGTTGTGCACAAAACAAAATGTGCACAACCTACTAGTTGTGCACAAAATAAAATGTGCAGAATCTAGTTGTGCACAAAACAAAATGTGCACAATCTAGTTGTGCACAAAACAAAATGTGCAAAATCTAGTTGTGCACAAAACAAAATGTGCACAATCTACTAGTTGTGCACAAAACAAAATGTGCACAATCTAGTTGTGCACAAAACAAAATGTGCACAATCTAGTTGTGCAAAAAGCAAAATGTGAACAATATATTATTTTGTGCACAACTATATATAGTTGTGCAAAAAACAAAATGTAAACAATATATTGTTTTGTGCACAACTATATATAGTTGTGCACAAATAAAAATATGCACAATCTAGTTGTGCACGAAACAAAATGTGCACAATCTAATTGTGCACGAAACAAAATGTGCACAATCTAGTTGTACACGAAACAAAATGTGCACAATCTAGTTGTGCACGAAACAAAATGTGCACAATCTAGTTGTGCACAAAACAAAATGTACACAATCTAGTTGTGCACAAAACAAAATGTGCACAATCTAGTTGTGCACCAAAAAAATGACAAAAAAACACCATTTTGTGCGATATAGATGGGTAAAAAAAGGAATTGTGCACAATATAGTAGTGCACACATTTTTTTTGTAAAATATAATTGTGCACGAAGAAATAGCGCACATGCACAACGCACTTGTGTACAAACAAGACTGTGCACAACGCACTTGTGCACAACGCACTTGTGCATAACGTCTTAGTTGTGCACTATCGAAGGGTTGTGAATATAGGTATGCACAAAACTACTCAATGTAGTTGTGCACAACAAAATTTTGTGCGATACAGATGGGCACAAAAAAAATTGTGCACAATGTACTTGTGCACAAAATCTTTATTTGTACAATATAATTCTGCACAAAGAAGTCGCGCACAACATAAATGTGCACAAAAAGATTGTGCACAATGCACTTGTGTACAAAAAAAAGGTTCACAATGTCGTTGTGTACTATCGCAGCGTGCACAACACGAATGTGTACTATCGAAGCGTGCACAATACGAATGTGGACTATCCTACCGTGCACAATAAACCTACGGTCATCAGATAGAACCCTTTCGCAAATGGTGACATACTTCAGGTCTCAGATTTCCCGAGCACGTTATTTATTAACAACTGGATATCCAAATATGAACGTCCTGATCGATATCTAAAAATCACCGGTTTTTTTTTACCTGCCCTAAAGTACCTGCATTTACATAGAATAAATATCCATAGAGAATATACAGAATATATTTTCCACATTATGTATATGCACCTAAAATGGATATGCAAAGAATATACAATGCTTTTTTTTAGCAATATACCGGAACAGAATCCAACGAGAGTCAATAGATCGATTGAATCGACTTGCCAATGTTAAAGAATACATATATATAAGACACTATCGACAGAGCCGGACACTCGCTCGGTTTTTTTTCACGTTCGACACTGGCGCACGAGGGATATGAGTTTCACGGCATCGGTTTATCCTCTCGTTAGGATCACTCGTCGGTTCCTTCTTCAGTCGTTATTCTAATTTATATATTAATAAGTTACGTTTAAGTGGCTAAACTGCTGTGCGGGCGGCCCCTTAATTCATCGATTGTTGAACTAATTCTAATAGTAGACAAGAAAATATAAACAATAAGGTGACAATGGCGCTAAATCCGTCGTACGAGGCGATCGGCAAAGGTTTCGTACAGCAGTATTATGCTCTGTTCGATGATCAAGCCCAGAGACCAAATCTCATCAATATGTACAACGTAAGTTTCTTCTCAACATTACACACAAAACCGGCACAATTTTACAATCTTTTCGCTACGTAAAACTCCATTTTCACACTTTTCTCTCCACGTCTTCACCGCACATAACCTCAAAAAATGCGTTAATCGACGTTTTTTTTATTCTCACGCAGACCGAATCGTCATTCATGACTTTCGAAGGCATCCAAATTCAAGGAGCTATCAAGATCATGGAAAAACTCACTGTAAGTCAACACTTTTTAAGCTGTTTAAGGAAAAAAAGTGTTTGCGTCGAATTCTGAAAATTATGATTTTCGAAAAAAAATCGGTTTTTTGTCAAGTATTTTGGAAAATGTGATGAGAGATTTTTAGGAAATTTTGTTTTTACTCACTTTTTTGCAGAGCTTGACCTTTCAAAAGATCAACCGAGCAATTACCGCTATAGACTCGCAACCCATGTTCGACGGAGGTGTTCTAATCAACGTTCTCGGCAGGTTGCAGGTGAGTGTAAATTTGTCGTTACGATGTCAGTCGTTTTGTTTAGAAAATTTGGAAAAACGATTAGGAAACAAATTTATCGCGATTCCGACTCGTTCTACAGCCTTTTTTTTGGCTCTGAAACAAAGAGATAAGTAAGCGTGCGATTTTACGATAGGAATGAAAAATTTATTATCGTCACACAATCTTTTTCTCTGTAGGCGTACGTAGCTATAGAGGCAGAGAGAATTTATTAAAAGAATTAAATAGCTCATCGCTATTGCGGTAAAATTCTATCGAATCGATATCTCTTTATTATTTCTTTTATGATATTCTTGGAAATGCGCAGAAAAATATTTATTACACAAAATTGTAAGCTCACGTTGCTTAATAAAATTACCATTTTGCGTACATTCATTTCTTAATTATCATTGGGGATTTCTAAAATTATATTTTTTAATAGTTGTGAAAAATTATTGTTTATACAATATCGCATGAAAATTGGGAGAAGAAAAAAGGATAAAGGGTTTGAAACGTCTATCAGGATTTTGTACATACTAGCGATATTATACATGGAGAGAAAAGTGTGTGTTTCTGTTGTTAATTACTATAACTTGCGTACCGCGATGACACAAGAACTTTATCAAAGTTGTTCCTATAGACGTAGAAGCTTTTACAATGAGTATCTTTTCAATCTTTTCAATTTTGCTTTAGTACCATGCTCATTATTCCTATATTAATGTTTCCAACTGAAATTTTACTTATACATATACGTATGACAGTATTCCCTTTTTATATAGGACCAATTAGTAAATTTTTCGTACTATTTTCAATATGATACTGGAATTAATTATTGAAGGATTTTCTATGCATTCCCTAAAATGTATTTAAGGAAAGGAATTGGAAATGTATTTAATATGCTTTGCAAGTTAGTGTATAAAAAATGTGAACATTTTTAAAGACGCCATCATATTTTGTAATTTAATTTTGTTTCTCTGACTGTTGTGTTGAAACTGCAACACGCTAGCCAAAGTAGGTCGATAAGTCAGAGTTGTAACTTATCATATGACAATTCGACCAAAAATACAAATATTGGGCAACTTCACTGCCATGTCTTCGATGTCCCACGAAAGACACTTTTGGGCAAAAAGACTGCTCTTTATATGCACTGCCGTAGATCTTTTCGTTTGCGAGAAAAGTCGTGGTTATTCGCCATCTAGCGGCTGAAAACTCACTAAATGTTCTCTGGGTTTGTTTACCATATAAATATGACATGTCAATTTTTCTTATGGTGTATAGTAATTACAACATTTCTTATATACTCTAGATTCACAGTTCTACTTATTTGTGCTGTCGCTAGATGGCGAATTCGTGTACCGTGATTCTCGTAAATGGAAGTGACTACGGAGGCGCGTATAAGCGGGGAGGTTTCATGCCGATTCGTCCTGTGACATTATACCGCAGTGCAATATATCGATTTTTTGTCGCTCTCTTCGGGTCGTTATAAAATAGTAACGACCCAGCGCTTTTGAAGAAAAGAAAGACTTTAAAAAAACCTCAAACAACAAACGTATGCTGTTAGGAAAATTTTACATATGTAGTGGATGAATAAATTCGCGACGTCATCATTAATCATGTTCTTATTTGCGAATCTAAATAATCCCTACATGTTGATAATCCCAAAGCAGAATTGGCTTCGTGCGTGACCTTCATTCGCGGCCATTTTGGACAGCCAGCGTTCGAAGCGGCGAAATTGTGCAACAGTTGATAAAAAATTATCACAGTAAAGCATGCTAGCGTACATTAATTAACGATATTATTTATATTTCTTTAATAAATCGACACTATGAGTGCGCCAAAAGGGAAGGCCTCAATGCCGTGTTGCGTCGTGAATTGTAAAAACACCTCTGTAAATTCACCGGGTGTACATTTCTACAGTTTCCCTACAGGAAAGATCCAAGTTTTCAAGCAGAAAAGGCGCGAGGACTGGATTGCCTCCGTTAAACGAAAAAAAAAGTTTCAGAGTTACTGTACGAACTAAATGTTCTCTAATCAATAAAAAGTTATAGACTACAATACTGTTACTAGGATTGGAACTTTACAATACTTACTTCCAACTTCACCTTGTACGGTGTAGTAGTGGAAGTGTCACTGACGTTTAGCGAATAACGCTGCACTTTATTAAGATACGTTTGTCTGAATCTGTTAACTCCTCCCTTCGACGTACATGGCATACAGATAAATCCTTTCCCTTTATAATACCTTGTGGATTAAAATCAATTGCATGCGTTATCGCCTTGAATCCCGTTCTGATTATCAATTCCATCTTTCAATGCCGTTTTAATGCTGCTGTCAGCTGTCATAAACATAAAAACCGGCGAAAAGTGCAGACGACACCGGGCACACGAAAATTTATGTACCCTTTTTACGAAATAAATCGAATAACAAAAAGCTATTACCATAACCAAAATTACATAAAAATAAATTAAACAACCTATTTTTTATTGATAACAATACGTTTCAGTTGTTCATTTAGTATAATCGAAAAATCTTCTGTAAACTATATTCTACCATAAGAATCAATGCTTTTTTTATATCAACTGTTGCCGAGGTGTGCCACAAGCGGCGCTGGCATCTTAACGCACTAAGCCAATAGGAAATTAATACTAATCGACGGTAATAAGTCCCATGTAAATGAAGATTACTCTAATGTTTTTAGCTTTCAAAAAGATACAGATACAACGGATTACTATACTGCGAAGGAATAAGTCATTGTTGTAATCAAGCAAATTTGGAACGATTACTATACGTATCGTAAGCTGTAAATTGTTTATATGAGCTTTTACAATAGAGCCCATGTGTCACAGCCGTACAATATTTTCTGCGAGTGGCAACTATATTCGCGAATCCATTTCTCTCCGTGTATAAAATAATGAGGATGCAATGTACAAAGTTCTACTTTGCATTGTTACTTTAAATAAATAAATATAATGGCTGAATATTATTTTATTTACATAAAAAAATTCAATTTTTTCAAAACTTAAAGCGATAATATTAATTTTACTTTTAATTAGAAATTCCATAAGATCCTAATTTTATACCGTTCGTCACTAAATTATATATTTAGTAATAACTGAAAATTATTTCACTCATATATAAAATTTCGCTATCTCAAAATTTGCAAAAAATTAATTAAGAAAAAAATTTCAAAACCAAATAAAATCCGAACACTTTTACCGATTTTGCCCAAATTCAGTACTAATTAGAAAATTCCTTTTAGACGCTAAATCCTCTTTTTGCAGTGGTAAATATTTACAAAGGCAAATAAAAAATTTGCCTCAGAAAAATTCAAGCTTATAAGCTTAAAAAATCAGGGTAAAAAGATTGAAGATATATTTTGTTGAGAGAAAGCGATAAAAGATGCTTGGATTAAAGATAAAAATTCACTATCTACGCGAAATCCTCTCTCTGTAGTCGTACGCAGCTACAGAGGCAGAGAATCTCGATTTAAAAAGACTAAGTCGCTGATTGTTGATGGTTGGGCAGACCGACGAGGATCAGCCCCACGCGTACACCCAGACATTTGTCCTGAAGCCGATCGGCACCAGCTTTTTCGTGCAGCACGACATCTTCAGACTCGCGTTGCACGACAGTGTCTAAATGGGCCGCTCTACCTTCGGTGCCGATCGTCCGGCGATCTTCGTGAACCGTGGTAAAGTCAGGCAAGCACAGTCCCCCTCGAAAAAAATCCTGCAGAGTTCACCAGCTTTTTTCTGTTTTTTTTTTTTTTAATTTCCTTTGCCAAATCATTTTTGTTCCCGCATTAACAAAATAATTTAAATAAACTGCAATACGATAATATAAATTAGATGAAATTTAATGTGCAAGCAAGTTTTTATGCATAAACTGGGACTCTAAATTTAATATACAAACTGCTTTTTTCGGTTTTAAAAAAAAAAAATTTTCCTTTGCCGAATTATTTTTTCCCTGCATTAACAAAATAATTTAAATAAACTGCAACACGATAATATAAATCAGATGAAATTTAATGTGCAAGCAAGTTTTTATGCATAAACTGGTACTCTAAATTTAATATACAAACTGCTTTTTTTCTTCTTCTTTGTCAAATCATTTTTTCCTTGCATTAAAAAAATAATCAAAATAAACTGCAACACGATAAAATAAATTCGATGAAATTTAATGTATAAGCAAGTTTTTCTGCATAAAATGGTACTCTAAATTTAATATACAAACTGCCTTTTTCAGTTTTAAAAATTTTTTAAAATTAAACTGCAACACGATAAAATAAATTAGATGAAATTTAATGTGCAAGCAAGTTTTTATGCATAAACTGGTACTCTAAATTTAATATACAAACTGCTTTTTTCAGTTAAAAAATTTTTTTAAAATTAAACTGCAACACGATAAAATAATTTAGATGAAATTTAATGTGCAAGCAAGTTTTTATGCATAAACTGGTACTCTAAATTTAATATACAAACTGCTTTTTTCAGTTTTTTTTTAAATCTTTAAAATAAACTGCAACACGATAAAATAAATTAGATGAAATTTAATGTGCAAGTTTTTATGCATAAACTGGTAGTCTAAATTTAATATACAAACTGCTTTCTTCTGTTTTTCTTTTTTTTTTTTTTCTTCGCCAAATCATTTTTTCCCTGCATTAACAAAATAATTAAAATAAACTGCAACACGATAATATAAATTAGATAAAATTTAATGTGCAAGTAAATTTTTATGCATAAACTGGTACATTAAATTTAATATACAAACTGCAATGTTGAATTAATTTTACATCTCGTTTAGTTTGTTTTATGCTCAAGCTAATCAAGCGATTCTTCGTTACGAATAACAAATTAGTAATACTGTGATACTAGCCTAAGAAATTGTTCAAGCTAGCAAAGCCATCTGTTGTTATAAATAGTTATTTAGAATTACGTGATATTAGTTTATGTACATGTATATTTATGTTTTTTTTTTTTTTTTTTATGATTTGGAATTTTCAAATTCTGTACTCTATGCTAAAAACTTGTAAAGTACGTAAAAGGAGAAATCCTTTAATAAATTAAATAATTTAAATAAATCTCAATAAGTCAATTAATGAAACATATGGGGCATTCCATGCCAACTCGGTCAACGGCTCAACGTCAAATTTCTTTTTTTTAGCAGCAATTTTTTATTTTATTCTTCCAAGTGAAAAATGCATGCTGGAATTTTTTCAGATTTCTTTTTATCGAAATTTTTGAGTTAGCTGTCTAACAAATATAATATAACAAATAAAATATTATGAAATTTAATTGCTAAAACGATTTCAGTTGATATTTGGTAAATAGCCTATTTATTTGCCTGTAAATGAGTGTAAAAACGTGAAAAATTAATCAATAAGTAAATAAATAAATATATGGTATAGTGAAAATACTAAAAGAACTTTCAATTTATACTCTACGTTAATTTTACATCACAATTATACATTAAATTTAATTTACCAGTTTATGCATATTACTGGAAAATTATATAATAGAATTGGATTTTTTTCTTAATAAACTAGTATACTAGATTAAAATACAATTGCAATGCAGAATTAAGGTATTTATACTAAACTTTTAAAAAATTGATGATTTGATGTAAAAATACTGTAATTTTCCAGTGCATTTTATATTAAATTTAATAAACCAGTTTTTATGAGTAAAAACTTTCTACATTAAATTTCGAAATTTTTAAAATATTGTATGCAGAATAATTGTAATTAATTGCATTTATTGTGTATAACTTGGAAACGCGCAATATTCGAATACAAATGTATTAAAAATATTCTATGAATAACTTTCAGTAATTCTCGAAAGCATTGAAATTTATTTGTATTTTTTTATAAATATAAATTTGAGATAATCTTAAAAGATAATAATTATTTGCTCGTTTTTGAAAATTATTTTTAGTTATTTGAAGCCAAAAATATTTTAAATCCAATTGTATTCGAATATAGTTCATAACATTTATAACTTATTAACTGCATTTATTAAACGATTAATACTTTGATTTATGAATTTTTTTGACAAGCACTAAAATTCCGCACGAGAATTTCTAATAATTTGCACATATTGTTGATTTACCGTTTTGACATTTCATGAGAGTTTCGTGCACGTATTTTTATTCCTGCCACGTTCTAACTCCTCATTTTTCATCAACAGCAAGTTATTAGTGCTTAGATATTACAATTTAATCGGTGCGATTCAGAAATGGTTATTAAAGTTGAAAAAATTCTTTGTAGACATTTTTAGAAACTTAAGACAATATGTAATTTTTATTAAGAGGGAAATCATAATCACGGCCTAAAAACAGGATATTTTTTTAATTTATCTAAGAATAATAATTTTTATTCAAATATTTATACATTATTTCCAAGTATATTAAAAAAATTATAATAATCGTTATTAAAAATTTAAAAAAATGTATAATGCTACTATATTAAACTATATAAGTGTAGATTCAATTAAACATAAGGATTTTTAGAAACATTCATATTTAACTCAGCGGCGCAATTTTAAACAAAAATTTCGAAATTGATTTTATAAATAATCACCTTTTGAATAATTCCCAAAAAAAAACTAGTACATCAATTTAAAATAATTCACCCTTTAATCAAAGATTAATTTATTCTAAACATTCTGTCAAAATTTGCCACAATTCTGCCAAATATTGATCGAGATTAAAAAAAATGTATTCATTTAATTATATTATTTCGGGGCCATTTTTAAAAAAATTCTTTCTTAAAAAAAGCGACGAAAGCTACAAATAAAAATTGGCAAGATTACTTTAATAGTGCGTAAAATTTAATCCTCATTATCCCAAGATTAAAATTTTCAAAAAATATAGAAAATCGACCTGTTTTTTTGGGCCCCAAGCTTAAGCCTTAATGTAGTTTAACGTTAATATCTCAAAAAGTAGTTAAATATTATTGAAAGAGAATTTTTGCAATTTTATTTACCATTTAGCCTTTTGGTTATTCAATGAAATTTTCGCTTTTTCGAAAAACTTTAAGCGTAACGGGAATTTCGTTGTGATTTCAGGCAGACGAGGATCCGCCGCACGCCTTCTCGCAGGTATTCGTGTTGAAGCCGTTGGGAAACTCGTTCTTCTGTCAGCACGACGTCTTCCGCCTCGGTATTCACGATACCGCGTAAGAGTCAAGGATCAAACGAGAGAAAAAAAAAAATAACAAAAAGACACACGTGCGCGTTTGCTACTCTAGGATTAAGAAAGGGACAGTAACCGAGCCACGGTGAATCGCAAATCCGCAAAAAAATACTTTTCCAAGCAATTACAAAGAAAATTCAAAAGAGAAATAAATGATGCAATCATTTTTACGCTCCTATTTCCGCTGAACGCTAATATTTCCTCTATCAGCTAAGTCCCATTCACCGCAGCCGATATTTCACGATAAATCAAAGGCAAAAATAACGAAAGAATAGCCCCTTGCGTGAATACTAAGATAAAACGAAGATTATTTCAATAAACAAATCGTCCTGCTTGTTTTTTCATTTATCTTTATCTCTCTCTCTTTTGCATAATTAACGAATGAAGTACGCGGAGAGAGCGCGAATTTAACAGTTCCAACCGAGTCGAGATTGGCAATTTTTCGCTGCATTCAAATACGCACTTCCTGTTATTTATTTATCCCATAATTTATTTTTTAACAAATTTAAACTCCCGAAAAATGCATTTTGTTGCGATAAATTTCATGAAAAAAAAAGTAAAAAGATTATGCATTTTCTTTCGTTGAGAAATTCATCAGAATGTAATGTTTTTCAGGCGAATCTACGAATCAAAGACAACAAATTGTATTTGTTTGTTTTTAATCGACAACATGAAATGTTGTTAAAAAAATCAGAAAATCGTTGAAAACAATTAATCCTGGTTTTGTTTTGGGTAGAATTAAACGACATTTTTGGCCAAAATTGGTGGAGTTTGAAGAACTTTCGATAAAGTTGAAATTTATCGTTTAGGCAATTTTAAATATAATAAATAAATTATAGGGATTAATAAAAATGTGCGTTTTTAATAATCGTTTAAATTGTTGATCTCTGCAACTGAATCGAGTTTGCTCGTTGCTAAATACTAGCGCCACTAGCCAACACCTACATATAATACGTAGAATCGCTAGAAAAATTCTCGAGGCACAAGATTTACATACGACACCCACGTTATCACGAAGAACGGCGCGTTCTCGTCGCTCCAGCTACGAAATACTTCGCGGCGACCGATGTTCACGCGCAACGAACAAAAAAAGAAAGGAATAAAAAAAAACGATCCACTGTATGTAACATATTTTATAATTACTCGATGCTCTGTATTTTTGTAATTTAAAGGTTGGATGTTAAATACAATGTATGCAACTGATTTGCCGGAAGCGAAAGATATTTTTATTGTCGAGAGGTCAATAATCTAAAAAGATGGGCGATGTTGAAAAAAAGAATCGATTACTTGGTAATCGATATCGCAAAATCGATTATTTAAAAAAACAATCGGAAAATAATCGTGTAATCGATTTTTTGAACCGCTCATTTAAAAAAAAAGGTAGTGGACATTTTTTAAAAGATTTTCTTCATTTTAATTGATCCATTGGTTTATTTTAGGTATATTTACGCGTATGTAATATCATTATTGACAAAACTCAATTCATCTATTTGTCGTAAAGACGAAGATAGAGCGTTAAAACGTCTCGAAGATTTATACCATAAAGAATCAAGAAAATAATCAATTTTAATAAAATAAACCATAGAAAAATCGAATTATCGATTAATCGCGGCACAAAAATATATCGGATAAAAATAATCGATTTTAATGTACAAATGATCGATAGTCGTTACAATCGATTTTAATGTACAGATAATCGATAGTCGTTACAATCGATTTTAATGTACAGATAATCGATAATCGTTACAATCTATTTTAATGTACAGATAATCGATAGTCGTTACAATCGATTTTAATGTACAGATAATCGATAGTCGTTACAATCGATTTTAATGTACAGATAATCGATAGTCGTTACAATCGATTTTAATGTACAGATAATCGATAGTCGTTACAATCGATTTTAATGTACAGATAATCGATAGTCGTTACAATCGATTTTAATGTACAGATAATCGAAAGTCGTTACAATCGATTTTAATGTACAGATAATCGATAGTCGTTGCAATCGATTTTGATGTACAGATAATCGACAGTCGTTGGAATCGATTTTAATGTACAGATAATCGATAGTCGTTACAATCGATTTTAATGTACAAATAATCGATAGTCGTTACAATCGATTTTAATGTACAAATAATCGATAGTCGTTACACTCGATTTTAATGTACAGATAATCGATAATCGTTACAATCGATTTTGATGTACAGATAATCGATAGTCGTTACAATCGTTTTTAATGTACAGAGAATCGATAGTCGTCACAATCGATTTAAATCGCCAATCTCTACATTAATCGTTAAAGAATTTAACGTCGGATAAAAATTTCGAGATTTAAACGTTTATTACGAACTTTAATTACATATTTGTACAAGGCACGAAGATAATTGTGCGTAGCACGAGATTCGATCTTTCGATCGCATATACGATTGATAAGAACGATTAGTGCAACTGTTTTGTCTTATCAATACAATATCAGGTATTTCGACGCTCTGGAAATTTTTTTGAGGACCAGATTGAAATATCACAGGTTTCCTCGTCTCTCCTGCTCAGCTTCTATGGCCTGGAAAAGAGCCTGGAAATTTCCAGCTCCGAAACCCTGCAAAAAATCGTAATTCGTGGATTTATAAAAAACGTCTTGTAAAATTTCGCTTTTTCGTGAATTTGAATGCGTTTTTCATAAACGAATCTCCATTATTTAAACAAATTTTGTGGATTTTTTTAATTTAAAAAAAATTGACGTTATTCCATTAATTTTGAAAAATGCAATATTTATTACAAAAATAAACTCCAGAATTAATGAAAGTTACAATTATTATTTTTTTTTTTTTTCAAAGAAAATGAATTTTCAATGGAAAAAAATCTCGGTTCTTTGCACATAAATCGAATACATTAAGAGAAACATTTGGCAAGAAATAAGCAAAAAAATTGTTACAAAAATCAATTTGGCTTCCCGTTAATAAAAATCAATTTAATTTAAACTTACGTTGTGATTTCTTCGCTGAATAATTTCGATGAATAGTGTGGGTCTATCTTGCACATTTCTGGAGAATATCTGAAGCAAATATCCATTTTCATCGTAGTCAATGAGAATCTTGAGTTTTTGCAGCACAGCCATATCTTCGACGACTTTTGTAGCGCTTCCCTTAAGTCGTTGTCTCAACATATCGTAATAAACGTCAGGGACATTAAGAAATTCGACTCCTCGGGCTCGAAGATTTTCCACCGCCGTTATAATATCGTGAGTATTAAGAGCAATATGTTGAATTCCCGCTCCGCCATAATATTCGACGAATTCTTGAATTTGCGAACGTTTTTTTCCAGGCGCTGGCTCGTTTATTGGAATCTTCACCGTCTCCTCATAATTCGTCATCACAATTGAACGGAGGGCCGAATATTCAGTGTGCAATTGTGTATCGTCAACGGACCAAAATCTATGGAACTGAAGAATCTGCTCGTACCTAAATTCACAGAAAAATATGAAGAAGCATGTTAATCTATTTTGGCTTCCTCATAGAGGAAGCTTTGTAAAAATCCAACAATAATGATGAAGCAATTTGCAAAGTTTTACTTTGCAGCCTTGTTTATTATTACGTCCTAGCCATTTTTCCACCCTTTTCTCTATTTTAAATAGCTTACACATATACCAATAGTATTTAGTATATTATTTTCTTGGCTTGAAGTTATTCAAAATCTTTAATCTTTATTCTTTCAACCTTTTTTCAATGACAGTCAGCATCTTTGGGCCTCACCACGGCTACCAAAATTCCCCTTCTTTTTACCCATTTAATGCTTTCTTCCTTACTTTATATACTTTTGTCTTCAGTCTTATCTCATCATCGGCACAATAATGTCCTGTTGAATTTTCCGCGATACGCGAAGTTCTTCGTTGCGTATCGCTTTTATTTTACAAGTCCGCGACGAATAATTCGGCGAGTTGCTTTTACGTTATATCAAGTCAGTTTAATATTATATTCAGTTCGCCGGTACATCGAGAATGACCCTGCGTGGTAATTTTATAATTGTTAACTGTGTTGAGTGTTAAATCTTCTAAATAACGAATGATAATCAATTTTATATTCTAAATATATAAATACATCTAATATTATCGATTTAGGGTCATTTCGAATATTATATAACTATCTTAAAATTTTTATTTTACCATTTATATAACCGAATCTTGTTAACAAATACCTCAAAAGTGTAATGATTTAAAATCTGGGATTTCAATACCTTAATTGAGCAACGACCCCAAAATATCCCCGTTATTTCCTCCTGGACGTAACATTTATATTGGCAAAAAGTGTTTGCAATTCCCTTCTATTTTTCGAAAACTTATTTGACCTCAGCTTACGCATTAAGCTCCATTAAATTCCATCTTAAGGAGGCATGGAAGATAAACTGCATCCTTGGGATTATAATAATTTTTTCAATAACTTCGTTTGTATTTTTTTTATCTCATCAAAAATTTATTTAAAAAATGCTGCAAAGTAGAACTTTGCAAATTGCTTCCTCATTATTGTTGGATTTTTATAAATCTACCTCTATGAGGAAGCATGTTAATCTATTTTGGCTTCCTCATAGAGGAAGCTTTGTAAAAATCCAACAATAATGAGGAAGCAATTTGCAAAGTTCTACTTTGCAGCCTTGTTTATATTGGCGAAAAGTGTTTGCAATTCCCTCCCATTTTTCGAAAACTTATTTGACCTCAGCTTAATGCGCAAGGACTACCTTAATCGAAATAACGAAAACGGAGTTTATCCTCCTCTTTTGTGTAAATTTTCATCTCGATTCGTCACGCCGTTCGAGAGTTATGAGCAATTCTATTTTGGGACAAGCGGTCATTATAAATTTTAAAAAAATAAAAATTATATATGAAGCAATGTGTAAAGTTCTACTTTGCATTCTTATTTCCATTGAGTACAAACTTTTGTCTCGCATTATCAACTTTTGCTGATGCTAGAGCGAAAATCGTTTTTTTTTTTTTGTAAATTTCAAAATGTCGTAAAATCTGAACCACTTTACCGATCATCGCCAAATTTGGTACGTGGCATAGCTGCTTGTTCCTTTTCGTCTATAAAACATTTCGGTTAAATTGGTGAAATTCGACGTGATTTATAAAAAAAATGATATTTTTCGAAAAATTCAAACATCTATAAAATCTGAACCGCTTTACCGATTTCGCCCAAATGCAATGCCAAACAACATTGAACGTATATTTATTTATAAACAACTATTTAGCAAAATCGTCTAATTTTTACAAAAGTTAGAGCGACCACGCCCTTTTTTAAAAAAATTAAAAGTGCCATAAAATCAAAATGGCTGATTTTTTTTTTAAATCTCAACATTCAAAGCGGGGCAACTACTCCACTTGCGTGCCAAATTTGAGCCATATCGCTCGAACGGTTACTGAGTAATAGTTCATCGAATTTTCGGAGCCCAGGACACACACACACACACATACATACGGACATTTTTTCTAAACCATTTTTCTCGACGTTTTGGACATTTCTAAGCATACTGGCATGAAAATCTCGAAAATTTTCTTTTTCTAATCGATAGTCGTTGCAATCGATTTTAATGTACAGATAATCGATAGTCGTTACAATCAATTTTAATGTACAGATAATCGATAGTCGTTCCAATCGATTTTAATGTACAGATAATCGATAGTCGTTACAATCGACTTTAATGTACAGATAATCGATAGTCATTACAATCGATTTTAATATACAGATAATCGATAGTCGTTACAATCGATTTTAATATACAGATAATCGATAGTCGTTACAATCGATTTTAATATACAGAACAGATAATCGATAGTCGTTACAATCGATTTTAATGTACAGATAATCGATAGTCGTTACAATCGATTTTAATATACAGATAATCGATAGCCGTTACAATCGATTTTAATGTACAGACAATCGATAGTCGTTACAATCGATTTTAATGTACAGATAATCGATACGTGGCATAGCTGCTTGTTGCTTTTCGTCTACAAAACATTTCGGTTAAATTGGTGAAATTCGACGTGATTTATAAGAAAAATGATTTTTTTCGAAAAATTCAAACATCTATAAAATCTGAACCGCTTTACCGATTTCGCCCAAATACAATGCCAAACAACATTGAACGTATATTTATTTATAAACAACTATTTAGCAAAATCGTCTAATTTTTACAAAAGTTAGAGCGACCACGCCCTTTTTTCAAAAAATTAAAAGTACCATAAAATCAAAATGGCTGATTTTTTTTTTTCAAAAATCTCAACATTCAAAGCGGGACAACTACTCCACTTGCGTGCCAAATTTGAGCCATATCGCTCGAACGGTTACTGAGTAATAGTTCATCGAATTTTCGGAGCCCAGGTCACACACACACATACGGACATTTTTTCTAAACCACTTTTCTCGACGTTTTGGATATTTCTAAGCATACTGGCATGAAAATCTCGAAAAAAAAAATTTTCATGAAAACAAAGCTTCCTCTACGAGGAAGCAAAATATAGAATCTTTATTTAAATAGTTACCATTTGGCTACTGGTTCCATTTCCAAATCCGGTTGATTGCCGACACAATGATCTATAAAGTCCAGTTGAGTGTTTGGCCTGAAATGCCCGTTAAAAAATAAATCAAGGAATTTGAATATTATTAAATGGGAAATTATAAAAATGATTAAATCACGAATTTGAAAATCGTTGAAAACTTACAAAAGTCTAGAAATAGGATCAGCTTGAACGTCGATGAAACCGGGAAGAAATCGGCTCTTGGAATATCTCGTACGATCGACGAAGGTATGCAGAGTTTCTCCAAACTATTCAAGAAATATAATATAGAGAAATGTCAAACAATTTGTTTTAATTTTCTATAAAATACTTGCTTTGCTTTCCCATTTTTTAAATATAAGCTTTTATAAACAAAATAATTAAGATTTTATAGAAAAAAATATATAGGAATTTTGTTTTAAAAAAAATCGACATTTTCCCATTTCTTTATAAAAAGTGGGAAATAAAATAAGGAATAAATAGGCGAGATTTTAATGTGCATTTTTTTGCTTACAGTTTGAACAGTTGCCATCCTGACGACACCGTGATCGTCCTTTTCTTCCCAGATATCACGCACAATTTTTGCTCCTCGCTCTTTCGCAACTTTGACTATGATATCAATGTCTTCGACAGTGAAGGCAACGTCTCGTACTCCGTCTCCGTGGCGTGCGAGATGTTTGGACATTTCTTCCTGATCAGGTTCATACGCCGACTCGAAAACGAAGATAATCTGCAGGCCGAAAAATTGACAAAGTTTGAGAAAGAAGCTTGGAAAAAAATTTAAGTAAATTCTGGAGCGTTGCATGAGACACTAAAGCATCAGAAATCGGCGATGTTGGGGAAAAAATCGATAATCGATTATAATATAATAATATAATCGATACTTGGCAATCGATTATAAGAATAATCGATACTTGACAATCGATTATAAGAATAATCAATTACTTGATAATCGATTATAAGAATAATCGATATCGCGAATTCGATTACCTAAAATAATCGATAATCGCTATAATCGATTTTAATGTCAAAATAATCGATAATCGCTATAATCGATTTTAATGTCAAAATAATCGATAATCGCTATAATCGATTTTAATGTCAAAATAATCGATAATCGCTACAATCGATTTTAATCGCTCATCTCTATAAAGCATTTTTATATACAAGATTTCTATCTTCGTTGGTTGTTTTTAGCTGCAGAATAATTTGTAGCTTTCACATAATAAAAAATAAGTTCTTCACTTTAGCTCAAGTAAAAGTGACATCAAATTTTTTTGCCCGTATTCGCTTTTTTAGGTTTTTTAAATTATATATTTTAAACCGCAGATACATTTTATCCGGAACTCCCTGTTCCAAAAACACAACCAATAGAATTTTCCAATTTCACTCCCAAAAATCCATCAACGAAGAAATTAGCATCACGAGAACTTTCGACTCTTTTTAAAATACACTATTTATAAAAAAACTCGTCGTGTAAAAATCTCTCTGCATAACATTAAATAGCGAGGCAGTAGGAAACTTATATTTAACTTGAAATTCAAGTCTAAGTCGTGTATTTATGTTTCTTTTGCCTGTTATTTATTAGAGTAAAATTTAACCAGTTTTTCCACACTACTGAATTTCATCAAGTGAAAATTGTTGCACTACATTAATTTAGAGTACCAGAGCGTGATTAGAATTTACAACTTTGAGAGAATTATAAATTAATTGTAAATTGTAAATTAATTGTAATTGTAATTAATTGTAAATTGTAAATTAATTGTAATTGCAATTAATTGTAAATTGTAAATTAATTGTAATTGCAATTAATTGTAAATTGTAAATTAATTGTGATTGTAATTAATTGAAAATTAATTGCAAATTGTTAATTAATTGTAAATTATAAATTGTAAATTAATTGTAATTAATTCGCGGTGCTCACGATGTAAATTAGAAAACAATTTTTTTTGCCTACCTTATTGTGTTTTACTGCATGCGATGCAAACTCTCTGAAACCTGTTTCCAAGCCTCGATAACCCAGAGGCTCAAAGCCAAATCTGCTCGTGTAATAACTTGCTGCCTAAAACAAAAATCCATCATCAGGAATTTTCTTTTTTTTTCAGAAGAAAAGTACATTTTTTTTTAAATAAGGAAAACTCACCTGCTTTGCATTTCCAACCCATAATTTTATGTGATCGAAACTTAGAAACTTCCCTCCTTTTGGCTGTAATTTTTTTTTAAATAAAGGGTTAATATAGAAACATTTTTGGAAAATTAACATTCAATATTTAGCATTGGAAATTCTGACTATTTGACAGCCACAGTAAAATAGTCTATTTAAAATATTCTATCTAAATAAATAAAATAGTCTATCTAAAATAGTCAATTTAAAGTAAAATGTAGAAGAAAGCTTAGAAAATCTATCTACAGATTTGAAAAATTAGAATTTCTCATTATTTGATTGTCGTTGAAAAAATAAAAAAAATAAATTTAGAAGAATATTAAGAAAACGGATTTTCATTAATTCAAACCCAAAATTCCCACAAGTTTTTACATTTAAAAATTGATATCACTTAGTTGTGTACAAACAAAAATATTAAATAAAATATAGAATAATAAAAAGCCAATTGACATTTACTCTCCAAAATAGACAATTCTGCTTCCTCATAGAGGAAGCTTTGTTTTCATGAAAAAAAAAATTTTCGAGATTTTTATGTCAGGATACTTAGAATTGTCCAAAACGTCCAGAAAAGTGATCTAGAAAAAATGTATTAGGGCTGTTCAAAAAAACATAATTTTCTTATAATCGGTTGCTCCTGAAATGCTGTATTGATTATCACAAAAAAAATGTTTTCACGAAAGCTGGAAGTTGTGCGATGATATTAAGTACTGCCGCATCAAGGCCAAAATTGATGAAAAGCGGCGATTTTTATAAATTTTTTTTTTACGTGGTGAAGCGCTCTTGGAGATTGTGGTTGCTTTCGATAGACTATGAAATTGTGTAAAGGCAGAAACATGTTCGATAATGTTTAGTACTGCCGCATCGACATTGAAGTTACCAAAATCAAAAAATTAAATCCTTTAAAACATTGAAATATTCGTCTGCTCAACGACTATTTCGTGCGATTTCAAATGTAAAAATGGCTCTTGAAACGGGAGTCATGTATGATCATAATCATGATGATGATAAGCGATTTTCGAATTTTGGGAAACTGCGATATCGATGCGGCAGTACTAAATTTGATCATACAGGACTCCCGTTTCATGAGCCATTTTTTCATTTGAAAACGCGCGAAATAGTCGATGAGCAGATGAATATTTCAATGTTTTAAAGGATTTCATTTTTTATGTTGTTAACTTCAATGTCGATGCGGCAGTACTAAACATTATCGAACATGTTTCCGCCTTTACACAATTTCATAGTCTATCGAAAGCAACCACAATCTCCATGAGCGCTTCACAAAGTAAAAAAAAAAATTCTAAAAATCGCCGTTTTTAATGAATTGTGGCCTTGATGCGGCAGTACTTAATATCATCGCACAACACCCAGCTTTCGGGAAAACATTTTTTTTGTAATAATCAATGCATTTCAGGAGCAATCGATTATAAGAAAATTATGTTTTTTTGAACAGCCCTAGTATGTATACAACTCCGAAAATTCGAACACCGATAACTCAAGAACGGTTTTGTATATCGCGCTCAAATTTGGCACACTAGTGTAGCAGCAGACCCTCTTCAACTGTACCAATTTTCGACAAAATCTGTGCGAAAATTTCGATTTTATGCCGTTTTGAATTTTTTGAAAAAAGGACGTGGTCGCTCTAACTTTCGTAAAATTTAGTCTATTTTGCTAAATAGTTGGTTATAAGAGAAGGTGCACTCAATGCTGTTTGGTATTGAATTTGGCTCGAATCGGTAAAGTGGTTCAGATTTTATGGAATTTTGAATTCTTCAAAAAATTGACATTATCGCTCTATTGTAACTTTTGCAAAACTTGAAATAGCGAGCTCAAATTTTGTATATAAATGAAACAATATTCAGCCATTATATATGTATAATTTAGTGACAAACGGTATGAAATTTGTGATTTTATGGAATGTTGAATTATTTTTAATAATATACGTTATCACATTTACTTTCGAAAACGCTCTAATAATAACGAAATAACGGAATAACGAAATAGAAAAAGCGAATTCACAACATGTTTATTTATCTAATTTAAAAAAGGATGCAAACTAGAACCTTGCACATTGCTTCCTCATTATTTTTCGCTTTTTACAAAACTTCCTCTATGAGGAAGCCAAAATTGAATAACATACTTTTTTGCTTCCTCAGAGAGGAAGCTTTGTAAAAAGCGAAAAATAATGAGGAAGCAATGTGCAAGGTTCTACTTTTTATCATCTGATCCACAATAGAAAAAATTGAAAGCAAAATTTTAAAAAATATAGAAAATCGCTCTTCAATTTAAAAAATTCGAAAGTCCAACCACTTAACAATGATGAAATATATCCATATTTATCCTTACCTTTGGGCCTTTATCTGTGTACGTTGTCTGAAATAAAACGAAAAAAAAATTAATTTATTTTAAAAAAAATTATCGAATATTTAGCGATTGCTCGAAAATTCAAAACTTACCATTTTGAAAAACACTGATTAAAAAACAAAGCGACTAAAGAAGAAATCCGCTGATGTGTGAATAGTTGAGAACTTGTGGATATACTGAAAGTTGGCGGGTCAGATTTTCTATTTAAATAAGAGAGCCTAAACGTGAGGTGATCTGAAGGTAAAATTCTGAATTCTGATTGGTCGATGCTGGAGGCTTGTTTACCCGACTAGTCTTTTCAGAATCGATCGTAAATTAAATCGGAATAAATTAATAGGCGCGTGGCGACCGGTTCGATCGGTGGCCACGATACGACCTGCTGATATCCGCGTGTTTATCGAATGGAGGCTCGTCTCTCGATCATTCTATAACCCGTTAACGGAAATTAAAAATTTCAATAATCCACTAATTTCTGGTTAGTAAGGTCGCGATAATACCCAAGGATGCATGTTTATCCATGTCTCCTTAAGATGGAATTTAAAAAAAAACATACATATTTTTGTACAAAATATTTTTCTACCAAATAATTCACATAATTTTTTTATAAATTTTTCATGAGATAAAAAAAATACAAAAGAAGTTATTAAAAAAATTATTATAATCCCAACGATGCATGTTTAAAAAAAACACATTATTTTACAAAATATTTTTCTACCAAATAATTGCCATGATTTTTTATAAATTTTTCATGAGATAAAAAAAATACAAACGACGTTATTGAAAAAATTATTACAATCGCAAGGATGTATGTTTATCTTTCATACCTCCTTAAGATGGAATTTAAAAAAAACACATTTTTTTGTAAAATATTTTTCTACCAAATAATTACCATAATTTTTTTTTTTATTTCATGTGATAAAAAAAATACAAACGAAGTTATTAAAAAAATTATTATAATTCCAAGGATGCATGTTTAAAAAAAAACACATTTTTTACAAAATATTTTTCTACCAAATAATTGGCATAATTTTTTTATAAATTTTTCATGAGATGAAAAAAATATAAACGAAATTATTGAAAAAATTATTATAATCCCAAGGATGCATGTTAAAAAAAAATACATTTTTTTACAAAACATTTTTCTACCAAATAATTGCCATGATTTTTTATAAATTTTTCATGAGATAAAAAAAATACAAACGACGTTATTGAAAAAATTATTACAATCGCAAGGATGTATGTTTATCTTTCATACCTCCTTAAGATGGGATTTAAAAAAAACACATTTTTTTGCAAAATATTTTTCTACCAAATAATTACCATGATTTTTTTTTATTTCATGTGATAAAAAAAATACAAACGAAGTTATTAAAAAAATTATTATAATTCCAAGGATGCATGTTTAAAAAAAAAACACATTTTTTACAAAATATTTTTCTACCAAATAATTGGCATAATTTTTTTATAAATTTTTCATGAGATAAAAAAAATACAAAAGAAGTTATTAAAAAAATTATTATAATCCCAAGGATGCATGTTAAAAAAAAAACATTTATTTACAAAACATTTTTCTACCAAATAATTGCCATGATTTTTTATAAATTTTTCATGAGATAAAAAAAATACAAACGACGTTATTGAAAAAATTATTACAATCGCAAGGATGTATGTTTATCTTTCATACCTCCTTAAGATGGGATTTAAAAAAAACACATTTTTTTGCAAAATATTTTTCTACCAAATAATTACCATAATTTTTTTTTTTATTTCATGTGATAAAAAAAAATACAAACGAAGTTATTAAAAAAATTATTATAATTCCAAGGATGCATGTTTAAAAAAAAACACATTTTTTACAAAATATTTTTCTACCAAATAATTGGCATAATTTTTTTATAAATTTTTCATGAGATGAAAAAAATATAAACGAAATTATTGAAAAAATTATTATAATCCCAAGGATGCATGTTAAAAAAAATACATTTTTTTACAAAACATTTTTCTACCAAATAATTGCCATGATTTTTTATAAATTTTTCATGAGTAAAAAAAAATACAAACGACGTTATTGAAAAAATTATTACAATCGCAAGGATGTATGTTTATCTTTCATACCTCCTTAAGATGGGATTTAAAAAAAAACACATTTTTTTGCAAAATATTTTTCTACCAAAGAATTACCATAATTTTTTTTTTTTTAATTTCATGTGATAAAAAAAAATACAAACGAAGTTATTAAAAAAATTATTATAATTCCAAGGATGCATGTTTAAAAAAAACACATTTTTTACAAAATATTTTTCTACCAAATAATTGGCATAATTTTTTTATAAATTTTTCATGAGATGAAAAAAATATAAACGAAATTATTGAAAAAATTATTATAATCCCAAGGATGCATGTTAAAAAAAAATACATTTTTTTACAAAACATTTTTCTACCAAATAATTGCCATGATTTTTTATAAATTTTTCATGAGATAAAAAAAATACAAACGACGTTATTGAAAAAATTATTACAATCGCAAGGATGTATGTTTATCTTTCATACCTCCTTAAGATGGAATTTAAAAAAAACATATTTTTTTGCAAAATATTTTTCTACCAAATAATTACCATGATTTTTTTTTAATTTCATGTGATAAAAAAAATACAAACGAAGTTATTAAAAAAATTATTATAATTCCAAGGATGCATGTTTAAAAAAAAACACATTTTTTACAAAATATTTTTCTACCAAATAATTGGCATAATTTTTTTATAAATTTTTCATGAGATGAAAAAAATATAAACGAAATTATTGAAAAAATTATTATAATCCCAAGGATGCATGTTAAAAAAAAATACATTTTTTTACAAAACATTTTTCTACCAAATAATTGCCATGATTTTTTATAAATTTTTCATGAGATAAAAAAAATACAAACACGTTATTGAAAAAATTATTACAATCGCAAGGATGTATGTTTATCTTTCATACCTCCTTAAGATGGGATTTAAAAAAAAACACATTTTTTTGCAAAATATTTTTCTACCAAATAATTACCATAATTTTTTTTTTTAATTTCATGTGATAAAAAAAATACAAACGAAGTTATTAAAAAAATTATTATAATTCCAAGAATGCATGTTTAAAAAAAACACATTTTTTACAAAATATTTTTCTACCAAATAATTGGCATAATTTTTTTATAAATTTTTCATGAGATGAAAAAAATATAAACGAAATTATTGAAAAAATTATTAAAATCCCAAGGATGCATGTTTATCTTCCATGCCTCCTTAAGGTGGAATTTAAAAAAAAACACATAGTTTTTTACAAAATATTTCTCTACCAAATAATTGCCATAATTTTTAATAAATTTTTTATAAGATAAAAAAAAATACAAACGAATTAATCGAAAAAATCATTACACAGTATTATGAAGTTTTTTTGATAATATGTATCTGCACTTTTTAAAGATATTTTTCTATAAACACAAGTGTAAAAATAATTTAGAATCTTGAGAATTCTACTAAGAAATTTCTAAGATTTTTAATATGATACATAAATCAATTGTCTCGTGTGAAGAAAATGAAACAAAGAAATAATTTTCCAAAATCATAAAACCTCTAGGAAATACTTTTTTCTATAATACACAATTTTTTATAAAGGCAATTTATAAGATATAAAAAAAATAAACGAAATAATTGAAAAAATCATTACACAGCATTATGACATTTTTTTTTATAATATGTATCTGCACTTTTAAAAATTATTTTTCTATAAAAATTAGTGCAACAAATAATTTACAATCTTAAGGATTCTACTAAGAAATTTCTAAGATTTTTAATATAATATGTTAATCATTTGTCTCGTGGGAAGAAAACGAATCAAAGAAATAAAATTACAAAATTGTAAAACCATTAGGAAATACTTTTTTTTCTGCAATACACAATTTTTTATAAAGGCTGTTTATAAGTATAAAAAATTACAAACGAAATAATCGAAAAAATCATTATACAGAATTATAAAGTTTTTTTTAATAATATGTTTTCGCACTTTTTAAAAGTATTTTTCTATAAAAACAAGTGTAAAAATAATTTAGAATCTTGAGGATTCTATGATATGTAAATCATTTGTCTCGTGTGAAAAAAATGAAACAGAAATAAAATTACAAAATTATAAAACCTCTATAGAAAATATGAAATAATTTAAGAAATCATTTGACAAGATAGTGAAATAATTTCTCTTCATCAAAGTTGAAGATTTCCCATGTCTTATTTCCACGTTGATGTTGTTTTCCAACAATGTTGTTTTTCCTAAGCTGTAAGTCATTCAATAGGAATGTTATTAACGATAAGAGATTGTCGCAACAAGTAGGATAAATATTTACAGTTGATTGCTAAATGAGAGTAGGGATTCAAGGATTCTCGTGTTTGTTACAAACACACGTGGAGATTTACATTTATAGATATCCACTTAATTAAAAATAATTAAGAAGCAATTTACAAAATTCTACTTTGCAGCATTTTTTTTTCTAACCATAATTTTTCAAAAATAATGAAAAAAAATTGGTAAGCAATTTCCAAAATTCTATATTATAGACTTTTATACGCTCTAAAGACATTTTGCCAAAAATTCCATGTGTCCTAAAATTTTTACCGCTTGAATAAATCTATAAAAAATTTGAATTTTTTTTTCGTCAGCAATGATTTCTTTTCTACGAATCAAAATCCAAATTTTACAACATAGCGATCGTTCCTTCGACTAAATTCATCATTGATAATCACTTATCGTAATTGGCGTGAAAAATCGCAGCCAAATATTTCAGAATTTCTACAAATTGAAATATTTACAGACACTTTAAAAAAAAATTGAAATTGTAATAAAACTAGAACTAATCTATCGATTCTCGCCAAATTTTGCACCGATCATGACTTAATGTTACTCCATTTGTGTACAAAATTTCAGCTTGATATCCCGTAATTTAACTAAGTTATAACGAAAAAGGACTTTTTTTGAAATTCTAAAAATGCTGTAAAATTTGAATCTTTCGTACCAAATACAATCTCAAAGCTCATTAAATATACCTGCACTTATGAAGAACTATTTAGCAAAATATCCTCAATTTTACAAACGAAAATATCCTAAAATTTTACGAATTTTAGATCATTCACTTCTTTTTTTTTAAATTTCAAAAAGCTATAAGATCTAAATTTCAACATACATTTTTTCAGTTTTTTCTACATCACTTTTCTCGACGTTTTGAACCATTCTGAATGTTCGTAAATAAAATACTCGAAATTAAAAAAAAAAATTATCAAAAAAATTTGTTTCATCTGTGAGGAAAATTTTTTTTTTTAAATTGTAGATGATAAAAAAAATCGTGCACGACGAAAATTGCAGAAAAAACATGAGCCAACTCAGGTGACGCCAGTAAACAAGTAATACAAGAGAGAGAGTCGAGTGTTGGAATCAAAAGAGATAAATTAAAGCGAATGATCGAGAGGTTTGCATTACAGGCGGATAATTATGTTAATTAAGTAGTCGAACCGGGAGGCTCGTCCAGAATGACCAACCGACTCGAGCATGACGACGGCATTCGGCGTGGCGAAGATATTTTTATTAACGCTCTTATATGTATCCGATCGAACGAATCAGAATCAGATGTATTCCAAAACATTGGAATTTCTCGAATTAAAATTACGAATTAAACTACTAAATAAATGAAACGATATATTGTAATATTAATTTGTCTACATAAAAATCTTTATTATCGCTTTACTTTAATTTTTCATTTAAAAAAAAATATATAAAAATGCAGAAATTAATAGAGTAAATAAACACAATTGGTTAATTTGGTATGGAAAAATAAAAATTGATAGACACTTTGAATTTTAGCCTAAATTTTATATTTAAAAACGCAAAAAACGCGAAGCTTTACAACAAGCTTTACTACAAGAGGAAATTTTAAGAAGTATTTCAAAATATCTCAAAATATTTCAAGATATTTCAAAATAATTCAATATAATTCAAAATATTTTAAAATATTTCAAAAGCATTCAAAATATTTGGAAATATTTCAAAATAATTCAAAATATTTCAAAATATCTCAGAATATTTCAAAATATTTCAAAATATCACAGAATATTTCAAAACATTTCAGAATATTTCGAAATATCTCAAAATATTTCAGAATATTTCGAAATATCTCAAAATATTTCAAAATATTTCAAAATATCTCAAAATATTTCAAAATATTTCGACATATCTCAAAATATTTCAAAATATTTCGAAGTATCTAAAAATATTTCGAAGTATCTAAAAATATTTCAACATATTTTTCAAAATATTTCGAAATATCTCAAAATATTTCAAAATATTTCAAAATATCTCAAAATATCTCAAAATATTTCAAAATATTTCAAAATATCTCAGAATATTTCAAAACATTTCATAATATTTTAGAATATTTCGAAATATCTCAAAATATTTCAAAATATTTCAAAATATTCTAAAATATCTCAGAATATTTCAAAATATTTCAAAATATTCTAAAATATCTCAGAATATTTCAAAATATCTCAAAATATTTCAAAATATTCTAAAATATCTCAGAATATTTCAAAATATCTCAAAATATTTCAAAATATTTCAAAATATTTCGAAATATCTCAAAATATTTCAAAATATTTCGAAATATCTCAAAATATTTCAAAATATCTCAAAATATCTCAAAATATTTCAAAATATCTCAGAATATTTCAAAATATTTCAAAATATCTCAGAATATTTCAAAATATTTCAAAACATTTCAAAATATCTCAAAATATCTCAAAATATTTCAAAATATCTCAAAATATCTCAAAATATTTCAAAATATTTCAAAATATTTCAAAATATCTCAGAATATTTCAAAATATTTCAAAATATCTCAAAATATTTCAAAATATCTCAGAATATTTCAAAATTGAAATATATTGATAAATATTTCGAAATATCTCAAAATATTTAAAAATAGAAATATATACGATTTGTAATGAAGCCAATAAACTAAAATGAATAAATCAATTTATTAGCAACAATAAAAATGATAACAACTACTTTATTGCAATGTTAAGTAAAAAAAAGTCTGAAAAATGGTTAAAGCATGGAATATTCGTATTTCCATCACATCGAAGGATACAATTAATTAAAATAAGACGATATTCGCTACATCTGATTAATATATGCATTTGATTTATTTTTATCGATTTGCGGTGTTATCTCATCCGGATTTACAATCGTTTTTTTCTTTTGTTTCTTGCTTTTTTTTTAACCAGGATTCTCACTTCTATTTAATCTCAGGGTCCCGTTTATTGGAAAATACTGAATTCGCTAAAATTGACAAAAATTTTCTAAGTATTACGACGTGAAAATTGGTACGACTTTTGTCACAATGTCGTTGGACGCTACGTTCTAGCCGACTATTTATAATAATTATACACTCGTCTAACAATCGCGTTAACAATAACAAAATAATAATAATAATAATAATATATATTATAATCAAAATTTTCTCGCCGAATTTTCGCGCCTCACGAAATTCACCTAATATAATAATATTAATAACAACGATCTTGTGGCTAATTTAAGGAAAGAATTGGCTCGCCAAACGATCATGAGAAAAGGGACGTGACATTTATACATTCATACTTTTTTCTTTCACTCTTTTTCTTCTTTCATTCTTGACGTTCATTTTCATACCGGAAGGAATACGCAAAGCACAGTAGTTTTACAAAAATACACATGTAAAATAGCGAAGATCGGATCTCCGACTTTCGTTAAATCGAATTCATCGGCTATGTTCAAAATCTTATTTTTTTTGATCGACTTTTCAACCAATTTAATGATTATTTATATTTAAGATATTTAAGATTTCATACCATTTTTTTTGCCAATTAATTTTGAACCTTCCTGTAAGTTTTTGAGTAGAAATATTCCATATATCGGTATTTTTGGCCGATGTGATATTGGAATAATTTGTTTAATTTCGAAATTTATATTTAAAAAAAAAATTATAAAAAATGTCGACTAATTTTAAGGATATTTGGGCCAAAATTATTTTCTGTTTGATTCTGTTGATATTCAACAATTTTTAATTCTCAACCGACAAACGGATGAAAAATCGTACGTGAATTCTATGGCTAAAATTCTGTGGCGTTTTTGACTAGATTAAATGTTTAAATAATTTTTTTACGACACGCAATTACACGATTATTAATAAATCACCATTTAATCATGAAATATAGTTGACAATACAGTTTGTTTTGTAATTATGATTTCATAATAATAATATGTAGTGATTATAAAATAGAGTGTAAATATTTGAATAGCTGCAAAAAATACTAATTTTTGCTTAAATATTGGAAGAAATAGTGGAATAAATGAAAGAGATAATTAATGTATATTTCTTTGTTTTTTTCAAAAAGATTACTATAAAATTTTATTGAAAAATAATAATTCTTGCAGCTATTCAAAAGTTTAGTCGTCGTATTATAATCACTACATGTTATTATTATGAAATCATAATTATAGAGCTCATTTTATCATCATCTTTATTTCCAGAGTTGTAAATCCCCATTAATTAATGAGATATAGTTTACAGTACAATTTGTTTTGTAATTATGATTTCATAATAATAATATGTAGTGATTATAAAATAGAGTCTAAACATTTGAATAGCTGTAAAAAATACTAATTTTCGCTTTAATATTGCAAGAAATAGTGGAAAAAATGGAAGAAATAAGTGATGCATTAATTTCTTAATGCATTACTTATTTTTCTCCATTTTTTCAAAAGGATTACCGTGAATTTTTATTGAAATATAATAATTTTTGCAGCCATTCCAAAGTTTAATCATCGTATTACAATCGCTACATATTATTATTATAAAATCATAATTATAGAGCTGATCGTATCATCATCATTATTTCTATAAGTATTAGACATTTACAACTCTGAGTAAAAGTATTATTATTAACTTTTACATTGAAGAAAAATTCGTTGTACTAGAAAAAATTCTAAAATAACAAAAAAGAATCTATAGAATTTGCGAAATCCGAAGAATCTTAAAAAAAAATCCAAAAAATTCGTGAATTTGTATATTTCGGAATAAAAAAACCTCGGATGTGATTAAATAAATTACAGAATAATTTCCAGAACGCAAAAATGGTTAAAGTTTTTTCATTTCGAGTAAAAATTCTCCGATATTTGATGTGTCGATAAGAAAGTTTGTGATTTTTTTTCATAGCCGATGGAACCGATTGGCGATCGATTATTTAATAAAAGATCAATCAAGCGTTCTCTACCTGATATAATATATAATAATTGGCACCTCGTCGCGTGTGATACGCGCAGCGATCACAAAACCGTACAAGTTTCTCGGTAGAAAAAAGCGTTGGAATGTTGGATGTCTTAACGGATCTTTCCAGTGTGAAAAAAATTTAAAAATCCATTTTTTTTTTCGTTTTATCCATTAGTATATACGGTGAAAAACATCCTCTCAAATTTTTAAAGCGAAATTGGAAATACTTCGCTGGCATACTTTATGAACCTGTCATCGCAGATTAGTCGTAAGTACACAATTTAGGTATATGAAATTTTTACACTGGAAACTTTAAACGCGTTTTTCTCGAAACGACATTTTTCAAAACGTTGGAAATTCTCCAGGGAACAGTTTTCAAACGATCGATTTCAAATTTTAGGAGAACAATCTTCACGCTACTCTCTATCGTGCTATGGAAGCTTTTTTTTTTTTTTAATCTTCCCATTTTTTTTAAAGAAAAACTGTCGAAAAAAACGGCTAAAATCGGTACTTTTTGTTCAAAACGCCGCCATTTTGTCAATTTTGATTTAAAAAAAAAAGCCTCCATAGCGCGATAGCCAATCGCATACTAAATTAATAATCCTTTGAGTTTTTTCTTTTTAGATCAAATTTGCGACCCCTAGGATGTCCACCATGAGGCTATCTTTTTTATCAACATTATTTTCAACAATTAAATAAATATATTTAAACAATAAAAATCGTCTTATAAAAAATCATTTTCTGTCATTCATGATTACCTTAATATGTCGTAAAAATTTCGGATTGATCGGCGTATAGTAAACGTCCGAAAAAAAATCGTGAAGATAGGGTATTTTTTGGGGCCGCCACACTGGAAAGATCACTTAAAATCGCGTTCGAAAAAGCTCAGGACGATGATATGTTATTACAGAAGAATTATACCGTGATCTCGCTCGAGTCTGCGCTTGGCTTTGAGCGGAACGACTCCCATGAGATCCGCGGGCGTTGGAAGACCTCCAGAAACGTTTGGGGCCATCGCTTGTTGGTAAAAGACTTCAGTTTTGCCACATTGACTGCCATAAACGACCATATCTTCGGTTCGCACAATTATATCCGTGAGATTACTCTCCTTTGTAAATCTGTTGTGTAACGACGAAACAATATCCAATTCTGTAACGCCCCAAAGACCAGAACGATGCAAAGTGTCCCATTGCGGATCAACGCTCAACACACTGTAAAGTTCCTTGTTTTCGTTCGATGGAAGAGGATCGAGACATTGCTGCAAACGAGACTCCAAACGTCCTAAAGTGTTTATGCACGTTTCCCACTGAAATTACGAAAAAAACCATAGAGTTATCGATGCCAGGATTTGATTACCATGTTTGAGATAATTTGCCAGGTTTTTTTCGAGTTGATAAGGAGCGATAAATATTATAAGCCTCAAAATGGATTTTTAGGCTTATAAGGTGTTAGTAAAATTTATTTACTAAATACAATATTTAATAAAGTTTTACAAGTTTAGTAAAAATTCAGTAAAATGTATTTACTAAATACAATATTTAATAAAGTTTTACAAGTTTAGTAAAAATTCAGTAAAATGTATTTACCAAATACAATATTTAATAAAGTTTTACAAGTTTAGTAAAAATTCAGTAAAATGTATTTACTAAATACAATATTTAATAAAGTTTTACAAGTTTAGTAAAAATTTAGTAAAATGTGTTTACTAAATACAATATTTAATAAAGTTTTACAAGTTTAGGAAAAATTCAGTAAAATGTATTTACTAAATACAATATTTAATAAATTTTTACAAGTTTAGTAAAAATTCAGTAAAATGCATTTACTGAATACAATATTTAATAAAGTTTTACAAGTTTAGTAAAAATTCAGTAAAATGTATTTACTAAATACAATATTTAATAAAGTTTTACAAGTTTAGTAAAAATTCAGTAAAATGTATTTACTAAATACAATATTTAATAAAGTTTTACAAGTTTAGTAAAAATTCAGTAAAATGTATTTACTAAATACAATATTTAATAAAGTTTTACAAGTTTAGTAAAAATTCAGTAAAATGTATTTACTAAATACAACATTTAATAAAGTTTTACAAGTTTAGTAAAAATTCAGTAAAATGTATTTACTAAATACAATATTTAATAAAGTTTTACAAGTTTAGTAAAAATTCAGTAAAACGTATTTACTAAATACAATATTTAATAAAGTTTTACAAGTTTTGGAAAAAATCAGTAAAATGTATTTACTAAATACAATATTTAATGAAGTTTTACAAGTTTAGTAAAAATTCAGTAAAATGTATTTACTAAATACAATATTTAATAAATTTTTACAAGTTTAGTAAAAATTCAGTAAAATGTATTTACTAAATACAATATTTAATAAAGCTTTGCAAGTTTAGTAAAAATTCAGTAAAATGTATTTACTAAATACAATATTTAATAAAGTTTTACAAGTTTAGTAAAAATTCAGTAAAATGTATTTACTAAATACAATATTTAATAAAGTTTTACAAGTTTAGTAAAAATTCAGTAAAATGTATTTACTAAATACAATATTTAATACAGTTTTACAAATTTAGTGAAAATTCAGTAAAATGTATTTACTAAATACAATATTTAATAAAGTTTTACAAGTTTAGTAAAAATTCAGTAAAATGTATTTACTAAATACAATATTTAATAAAGTTTTACAAGTTTAGTAAAAATTCAGCAAAATGTATTTACTAAATACAATATTTAATAAAGTTTTACAAGTTTAGTAAAAATTCAGTAAAATGTATTTACTAAATACAATATTTAATAAAGTTTTACAAGTTTAGTAAAAATTCAGTAAAATGTATTTACTAAATACATTATTTAATAAAGTTTTACAAGTTTAGTAAAAATTCAGTAAAATGTATTTACTAAATACAATATTTAATAAATTTTTACAAGTTTAGTAAAAATTCAGCAAAATGTATTTACTAAATACAATATTTAA
Organism: Ephialtes manifestator; assembly: GCA_963970395.1. Lineage (NCBI taxonomy): Eukaryota > Metazoa > Arthropoda > Insecta > Hymenoptera > Ichneumonidae > Ephialtes > Ephialtes manifestator. The sequence goes on from OZ019979.1 coordinate 25,337,773, forward strand.
TAAAGTTTTACAAGTTTAGGAAAAATTCAGTAAAATGTATTTACTAAATACAATATTTAATAAAGTTTTACAAGTTTAGTAAAAATTTAGTAAAATGTATTTACTAAATACAATATTTAATAAAGTTTTACAAGTTTAGTAAAAATTCAGTAAAATGTATTTACTAAATACAATATTTAATAAAGTTTTGCAAGTTTAGTAAAAATTCAGTAAAATGTATTTACTAAATACAATATTTAATAAAGTTTTACAAGTTTAGTAAAAATGCAGTAAAATATATTTACTGAATACAATATTTAATAAAGTTTTACAAGTTTAGTAAAAATTCAGTAAAATGTATTTACTAAATACAATATTTAATAAAGTTTTACAAATTTAGTAAAAATTCAGTAAAATGTATTTACTAAATACAATATTTAATAAAGTTTTACAAGTTTAGTAAAAATTCAGTAAAATGTATTTACTAAATACAATATTTAATAAAGTTTTACAAGTTTAGGAAAAATTCAGTAAAATGTATTTACTAAATACAATATTTAATGAAGTTTTACAAGTTTAGTAAAAATTCAGTACAATGTATTTACTAAATACAATATTTAATAAAGTTTTACAAGTTTAGTAAAAATTCAGTAAAATGTATTTACTAAATACAATATTTAATAAAGTTTTACAAGTTTAGTAAAAATTCAGTAAAATGTATTTACTAAATACAATATTTAATAAAGTTTTACAAGTTTAGTAAAAATTCAGTAAAATGTATTTACTAAATACAATATTTAATAAAGTTTTACAAGTTGTGTAAAAATTCAGTAAAACGTATTTACTAAATACAATATTTAATAAAGTTTTACAAGTTTAGTAAAAATTCGGTAAAATGTATTTACTATATACAATGTTTAATAAAGTTTTACAAGTTTAGTAAAAATTCAGTAAAATGTATTTACTAAATACAATATTTAATAAAGTTTTACAAGTTTAGTAAAAATTCAGTAAAATGTATTTACTAAATACAATATTTAATAAAGTTTTACAAGTTTAGTAAAAATTCAGTAAAACGTATTTACTAAATACAATATTTAATAAAGTTTTACAAGTTTAGTAAAAATTCAGTAAAATGTATTTACTAAATACAATATTTAATGACGTTTTACAAGTTTAGTAAAAATTCAGTAAAATGTATTTACTAAATACAATATTTAATAAAGTTTTACAAGTTTAGTAAAAATTCAGTAAAATGTATTTACTAAATACAATATTTAATAAAGTTTTACAAGTTTAGTAAAAATTCAGTAAAATGTATTTACTAAATACAATATTTAATAAAGTTTTACAAGTTTAGTAAAAATTCAGTAAAATGTATTTACTAAATAAATTTATTTAGATCTATGCAGAATGGTAAGATTTTTTAAATGAGAAGTTCTACGTAATTGAAGTTTTTTTAACATCCTGAATATCGAAGTTATATGAAGAACAAAAAAAAATATACATTTCCTAAATGGATGGATTAAAAAATCTGAAAAAATTCACAAAGAGTGCTTTTGAGTGATACTAAAATGTGTCCAATTATGGGATAGATCTCAGAGTGTCGAAAAAAAAGTGGCTGAACTGACAGAGAATGCCTCATATGTGTAATAAATCACGATCACTGCTACTAAATAAAAATTCCATTTACAAAAACTCACAAGATTGTGTATCAAATCCGGATTGTTTCCAGTGCCGTCTTCCATCAGTAAAAACAGAACCATATTGTGATGTCCACATATAAAAAGTTCTGTTTTCTCGAGACCAAAAACCGCAGGATCTTTCGCAGCGGAATCGCCGCTAAGCCAAAAAAGATCGTCTTCCATTGCAGAATCCTCATCGGCAGCGGATCTACCGCCAACGGTACGACCGCCGGTCGTGCTATCGGATTTATTTCTCGTCGCTCGACTCGAAAGCGTCGAGAGATCGCAAAATTCGCTGGGCGTCGTGTCTCTGCTGCAAAATCCGCTGGTACGTTCGTCACCAGCCAACAAACTGAGTTTCGACATTAACGGCGTTAATTGAAGACCCTCGAGCTTCTTTTTCTTTTGCTGCTGAAGCGGAAGATCAAAAGCGCATTCGGAAGTCGATTTTCTACGATCGTCGTTATTATTGCTTCCACTTTCCGCCGGAGCGTTCAGAGATTTTAACGGCAAACTCATCGATCGTCGATAATTCTCCTGTCGACTTTTATTCTCGAGTCTAACGTCGAGCGAAGGTTTCGCAGCTTTTTCCAAAGCAATCGCCTCTCCATCCGGTCTCTCGTTTATCACCTCAAAACCTGCAATATTTCCTGAAACTTTGTCGCCCAAATTTCTCGAAACGATCGACGATTTCATGAGAAAAGTCTCGCTGACTGGATTTCCATTTGCTCGTTTTTCAACCGCTGTTTTTGTCGGATATATCGAGACATTTTGTTCCTTTACAAGCTCCTGAAAATGCGAGGCGATGTAATGATCGTAAAGTGACTGCGAGACCGGCGAACCATCGTGACGAAAAACCGGAAAGTGAGGATCCGTGATGGTATTAAAAAAGCGCTTTTTACTCGTTGTTTTCGTTGAATTTCCGGCCGATTCTTGGCTGTAATTATTCTTCGACATACCGCGATAAGAGATTCGAACACCGATTGCTAGATCATCAGGCGATTCGTTAGTTTCTCGAATATCCTCGAGATCCGAGAGACTCGAACTTTTTCGATTCCAAACGAGATCTCTTTGCGCTTTTTTCTCCATTTTCTCGCGACTCAATGGCGCGTTTCGTATTTTATTTAGACGCTTACAGCGCAGAGCTTCTTTAACGACGTCGGGAATTTCGTCGACGTTTTCTTTGACGATTTTTTCACGTTCTGGCTTTTCCTGCAAACGATTCTCATCGATTTCCTCGTTTGCGCTGCATATCGAAACTGCCGTGCCATGAAGAACGCGATTAACGTCTTTTAGAGGCGTCGAACAGACGCTTGGAGTAAGAGGAGGATTTTGGTATTTTGGACGATCGATTTTGTAATCCGGAGGTTTTCTGGAAGTGGAATTAGTGGCAAATGAAGCGATTAGAGGCAGAGTCGAAGGGGGAGGAATTCGAGGGAGATTTGGACGAGGTTCTTCGGTGCTGGAGTGCGTCGTATCACCGGATTCTCCCTCTTCGGGAACTGTAAATATTCGCGACGTGTCTCGCTTCATTCCCGAGCCGGATATTATTTTTTTGTAGGCACTCTTGCGAGTTCCACCGTCGGCGCCGCCGGTAAAACATGGAGCGTGCGTTTTAGATGCTCCGCTAACGCTAGAATCGTCTGGCAACTCGAAAGAGTGACGACGATGAACGTAAACTCGCAGGAGTTGCACTCCGAGAGGAAGATGAAAGGACGTTGATATTCTTTCGGCTGGAGCCTGGAAATACGATGAAAGAATTTGTTTTTGCGTTTTTGTTCATAGAGGAAGCTTTGTTTTCGTGAAAAAAAATTTTTTTCGAGTTTTTCGTGCCAGTATGCTTAGAAATGTCCAAAACGTCGAAAAAATGGGTTTAGAAAAAATGTCCGTATGTATGTGTGTGTGTGTGTGTCCTGGGCTCCGAAAATTCGATGAACTATTACTCAGTAACCGTTCGAGCGATATGGCTCAAATTTGGCACGCAAGTGGAGTAGTTTCCCCGCTTTGAATGTTGAGATTTTTGAAGAAAAAAAAATCAGCCATTTTGATTTTATGGTACTTTTAATTTTTTTAAAAAAGGGCGTGGTCGCTCTAACTTTCGTAAAAATTAGACGATTTTGCTAAATAGTTGTTTATAAATAAATATACGTTCAATGTTGTTTGGCATTGCATTTGGGGGAAATCGGTAAAGCGGTTCAGATTTTATAGATGTTTGAATTTTTCGAAAAAAATCATTTTTTTTATAAATCAATGTCGAATTTCGCCAATTTAACCGAAATGTTTTACAGACGAAAAGGAACATGCAGCTATGCCACGTACCAAATTTGACGATGATCGGTAAAGTGGTTCAGATTTTACGACATTTTGAAATTTACAAAAAAAAAACGATTTTCGCTCCAGCATCAGCAAAAGTTGATAATGCGAGACAAAAGTTTGTACTCAATGGAAATAAGAATGCAAAGTAGAACTTTACACATTGCTTCATACATAATTTTTATTTTTTAAAATTTATAATAACCGCTTGTCCCAAAATAGAATAGCTCATAACTCTCGAACGGCGTGACGAATCGAGATGAAAATTTACACAAAAGAGGAGGATAAACTCCGTTTTCGTTATTTCGATTAGGGTAGTCCTTGCGCATTAAGCTGAGGTCAAATAAGTTTTCAAAAAATGGGAGGGAATTGCAAACACTCTTCGCCAATATAAACAAGGCTGCAAAGTAGAACTTTGCAAATTGCTTCCTCATTATTGTTGGATTTTTACAAAGCTTCCTCTATAAGGAAGCCAAAATAGATTAACATGCTTCCTCATAGAGGTAGATTTGTAAAAATCCAACAATAATGAGGAAGCAATTTGCAAAGTTCTACTTTGCAGCCTTGTTTTAATCGTCAAGAAATAATGCACAAAAAAACTGATTTTTGTAATATTCGATAAGTCGATTGATCTTTAAAAAATTCGATATTGAGCTTCGATGAATATCGTTTTGTTTGTGTGAAAAATATGTGATTGCTGGATTAAGTTTTGCAAAAGTTAATGCAATAACGTATATTTTACTTCGTCATAGAGAAAACTTTGTTTTCATGATAAAAATTGTTTTCGCGATTTTCATGTCAAGACACTCAGAAAATGGTCCAAAACGTCCAGAAAAGTGATCTAGAAAAAATGTCCGTATGTGTGTGTGTGTATGTATACAACTCCGAAAATTCGAACGCCGACAACTCAAGAACCGTTTTGTATATCGAGCTCAAATTTGGCACACAAGTGTAGCAGCAGACTCTCGTCAACTGTAGTAATTTTCGACAAAATATGTGCGAAAATTTCGATTTTATGCCGTTTTAAATTTTTTGAAAAAAGGAGTTGGGCGCTCTAACTTTCGTAAAATTTAGTCTATTTTGCTAAATAGTTGTTTATAAGAGCCAGTGCATTCAATGTTGTTTGGTATTGAATTTGGGTGAAATCGGTAAAGTCGTTCAGATTTTATGGAATTTTGAATTTTTCAAAAAGTTGACATTATCGCTCTATTGTAAGTTTTGCAAAACTCGTGATAGCGAGCTCAAATTTTGTGTATAAATGAAACAGTATTCAGCCATTATATATGTATAATTTAGGGACGAACGGTATAAAATTTTTGATTTTATGGAATGTTGAATTATTTTTTAAAATATCCGTTATCACATTTACTTTCGGAAACGCTCTAATAATAACGAAATAACGGAATAACGAAATAGAAACAGGGAATTCACAACATGTTTATTTATATAATTAAAACAAGGATGCAAAGTAGAACCTTGCACATTGCTTCCTCATTATTTTTCGCTTTTAACAAAGCTTCCTCTATGAGGAAGCCAAAATTGAATATCATACTTCCTTCATAGAGGTAGCTTTGTAAAAAGCGAAAAATAATGAGGAAGCAATATGCAAGGTTCTACTTTGCATCCTTTTATTCATAAAAAACAAAACATTGCTATCACGAAAAGAAATTTTTTAAAGTTTTTAAATAGATTTAGCATAAATTTGATCGAAATATGCTCTACCATGGTACGAGGTTTAAGAGCAAATTTCAGAAGTCACACAAATTTAAAATCGCTCAAGGCGTTAAAATATTTACGAAACTTTCAAAAATTTAAAAATAATTAAAAAAGCAATTTGTAAAGTTTCATTTTGCAGCTTTTAAAAATTTGAAAATTCCATAAAATCCGAACCGTTTTACCAACATTGCCAAAATTCAATACCTAAAATCCCATCACTTTTTTCAATTTTCATACGAAATTTCAGCCCGATAGCTAAAAATTTGTTCGAGTTAGGGCTAATTTTGATTGACATTTGTCAAATAAATATAAACGTAGTTTATTAAAAATTTCATCATTTAATTTCGTTGCTTATGGTTTTAAAATACTTTTGTAAATCTGTAAATTGTGAAAGAAAAAAAAAATCTCACCTTTATTCGATACGGATCCGTAATTACGAGTTGTTTTGTCAATTCAGCATTTAACTGCGTCGCAACGACTCTGCAATATGAATCATTCGATAAATCAATATTTTTGCATTTTATCCTTGATTTTCTTCAGTAATAATAACTGCACCTACTTGTTGTTATAAAATAAAGCTCCGCCCATAATTCCGCTCGTTTCTTGGCAATATTGCAGCACCTGCATCGCCTCTAGAAAAACGTTGCTCGCGCCCTTCGGTAACTTGATTATCGGTATATTTGAAAAGAGATTGGCGCTGTATTGTAGTATCGGTAAATATGTCTCCAACATCTGATACAATTTTTCGGTAAATTTGTTTCTGTCGTTATTGAACGACGACGAAATTGTTTCGAGATCGCAATGAAAGAATTTTAGTATAGATTCCAACGTGTTTGCTCTTCTCTCCAAAATCCAATCTTGAATATTTCTGTCTGTTCCCACAGCCTTGAAAACAAAGTATTTTTTATTATTTATAGATAATACAAACATTATTTTTATTATGATTATTAATATTAATATTATACAGAGTTATTCTTGTTATACTATAGAAAAAATTTATTCTGTCTCGCTGATTTTTCTCTACAGACTTTTGAAGTATATTTATAGTATTAGAGCCTCAAATATAATCGATTAATTTGTAGAATTTTAATAAGACTGAAGTAAATTAAGAGCAAATTAAAAAAAATGGTTTATATAATATACCAATTGGAAAAATAATTTATTTAATGAATCCAATCTTGAATATTTCTGTCTGTTTCCACAGCCTTGAATACAAAGTATTTTTTATTATTTATAGATAATACAAACATTATTTTTATTATGATTATTAATATTAATATTATACAGAGTTATTCTTGTTATACTATAGAAAAACTTGATTCTGTCTCGCTGATTTTTCTCTGCAGACTTTTGAAGTATATTTATAGTATTAGAGCCTCAAATATAATCGATTAATTTGTAGAATTTTAATAAGACTGAAGTAAATTAAGAGCAAATTTAAAAAAATGGTTTATATAATATACCAATTGGAAAAATAATTTATTTAATGAATCCAATCTTGAATATTTCTGTCTGTTTCCACAGCCTTGAATACAAAGTATTTTTTATTATTTATAGATAATACAAATATTATTTTTATTATGATTATTAATATTATTATTATACAGAGTTATTCTTGTTATACTATAGAAAAAATTGATTCTGTCTCGCTGATTTTTCTCTACAGACTTTTGAAGTATATTTATAGTATTAGAGCCTCAAATATAATCGATTAATTTGTAGAATTTTAATAAGATTGAAGTAAATTAAGAGCAAATTTAAAAAAATGGTTTATATAATATACCAATTGGAAAAATAATTTATTTAATGAATCCAATCTTGAATATTTCTGTCTGTTTCCACAGCCTTGAATACAAAGTATTTTTTATTATTTATAGATGATACAAACATTATTTTTATTATTATTATTAATATTATTATTATACAGAGTTATTCTTGTTATACTATAGAAAAAATTTATTCTGTCTCGCTGATTTTTCTCTACAGACTTTTGAAGTATATTTATAGTATTAGAGCCTCAAATATAATCGATTAATTTGTAGAATTTTAATAAGATTGAAGTAAATTAAGAGCAAATTTAAAAAAATGGTTTATATAATATACCAATTGGAAAAATAATTTATCTAATGAATCCAATCTTGAATATTTCTGTCTGTTTCCACAGCCTTGAATACAAAGTATTTTTTATTATTTATAGATAATACAAACATTATTTTTATTATGATTATTAATATTATTATTATACAGAGTTATTCTTGTTATACTATAGAAAAAATTTATTCTGTCTCGCTAATTTTTCTCTACAGACTTTTGAAGTATATTTATAGTATTAGAGCCTCAAATATAATCGATTAATTTATAGAATTTTAATAAGATTGAAGAGTAAATTTAAAAGAATGATTTATACGATATACTAATTGGAAAAATAATAAGTTGTACTTGGTTTTGTTATTTATATTTATGCAGTAGAATTGGATGGAGATTCTTACCAAAATGTACTGGCCAAATTTCTTGAGAACAAATTTTCCTCCCTGCAATGATATCAAGTTTGGAGGCGAAAATGCACTGGTGAGAAAGTGATTGACTCCCATAAGTTGTCCAGCAAGAGCGAGTCTCTGTGTTGGAGATACCCAGGCAGGATGGAAGTACATAACTGCCTCCGCAGGATCGTCTTCTTCTTTACGACACCTCGAGGTGTCGTAAATGAAGACTATCATCATCTCTCTAAAACAAAAATAAACAGTAGTACTGTGTTGCAATCACACGAGTTAAGAAAATATCTACCGCACAAATGTTATTTCACAAGGTGTGAAAATGAGGATTTACGCACAAAAAATAAAAATTGCAGTTTTTTTTATGTATTAATTTTTCAATGAAACTTGCAGTTTTTTAATGTATTAATTTTTCAATAAAACTTGCAGTTTTTTTATGTATTAATTTTTCAATAAAACTTGCAGTTTTTTTATGTATTCATTTTTCATTAAAACTTGCAGTTTTTTAAAAAATATATGACACTATAATAAAGTTCCAGAGACCCCAGAATTATATTTATGTCCCAAATAATTTACATTTTTCCATACTAAAAACAAATTCTCCAGATTTTTCACAATATAATCAATGTGACAATTACGTCCTTACTGATTTATTTTTTATATCCCAAAAAGCTCGAATCACTGAAAATGAAAGCAAGGCATGAACGAATAGCAAAAACAAAAAAACCTTAAGGCACTTTTCATCAGTTAAATCTCATGATTATTAAATTAATCATTAAAATAAACAATAACATGTAAAAAAAAAAACTAGCAACATTTTGACAATAACAACAACGGGGTCCCACACACCCCGCAATACCATTTATGTCACAACTAATCAACTTTAATCACTGCAAAAAGCATTTATTGCTAAAAAATAATAAAAGACATCAGATTAAAAAGAAAAAAAAACACAGCTTTTTGACTATACAACAGTGGGGTCCCACAGACCCCGCAATACCATTTACGTCCCAACTAATTAACTTTTTTCACTACAAAAAGCGCATATCGCTGAAAATAAATAAAAGCCATCAGCTGATATTAAAAAAAAATAAAAATAGCAACTTTTTGATAATAAAAACAATGGGGTCCCACAGACCCCCAATACCATTTATGTTCCAACTAATAAACTTTTATCACTGAAAAAAGCGCATATCGCTGAAAATAAATAAAAGCCATCAGCTGATATTAAAAAAAAATAAAAATAGCAGCTTTTTGACAATAACAACAATGGGGTCCCACAGACCCCGTAATACCATTTATGTCCCAACTAATTAACTTTTTTCACCACTAAAAGCGCATATCGCTGAAAATAAATAAAAGCCATCAGCTGATATTAAAAAAAAATAAAAATAGCAACTTTTTGATAATAAAAACAATGGGGTCCCACAGACCCCGCAATACCATTTATGTCCCAACTAATTAACTTTTTTCACCACTAAAAGTGCATATCGCTGAAAATAAATAAAAGCCATCAGCTGATATTAAAAAAAAAATTAAAAAAAGCAGCTTTTTGACAATAACAACAATGGGGTCCCACAGACCCCGCAATACCATTTACGTCCCAATTAACTTTTTTCACCACTAAAAGCGCATATCGCTGAAAATAAATAAAACCCATCAGTTTAAAAAAAAAAAAAAAAATAGCAGCTTTTTGACAATAACAACAATGGGGTCCCACAGACCCCGCAATACCATTTACGTCCCAACTAATTAACTTTTATCACTAAAAAAAGCGCATATCGCTGAAATTAAATAAAAGCCATCAGCTGATATTAAAAAAGAAATAAAAATAGCAGCTTTTTGACAATAACAACCATGGGGTCCCACAGACCCCGCAATACCATTTACATCCCAATTAACTTTTTTCACCACTAAAAGCGCATATCGCTGAAAATAAATAAAACCCATCAGTTTAAAAAAAAAAAAAAAAAAATAGCAGCTTTTTGACAATAACAACAATGGGGTCCCACAGACCCCGCAATACCATTTATGTCCCAACTAATTAATTTTTTTCACCACTAAAAGCGCATATCGCTGAAAATAAATAAAAGCCATCAGCTGATATTAAAAAAAAAAAAAATAGTAGCTTTTTGACAATAACAACAATGGGGTCCCACAGACCCCGCAATACTATTTGCGTCCCAACTAATTACCTTTTTCCACTACAAAAATCACATACCGCTGCAAATAAATAAAAAAAAAACAAACCGAGAAGTATAAAAAAAAAAAAATGTTTAACTCGCAACTCACACAAGCTTGAAGTCAGCATTTTCTTTAAGGTAGACAAGTGAATTGAACAGAGACATATGGAAAAACAAAAAAAGCAGAAAACGAAGCCAGCAGCTTTTTCGCAGAGACACGCGGCAATGAGCCGCGCTCTCTTCGAAAGTAGATAGAAATATGCAGACGGCTTTATTGTTTTGCCCAAAAAAAAAAAAAAAACAGGAGAGTGGGGCCTTATTAAATCGCAACGTGCAACGTAGTTGGTAAACAATTCATTATCGTCGAAATGTGAAACAGTAAGTTAAACGTCGACGAATCGTCGACGAGCTAATTCGATAATAACTTTGTTGCGATTACGCAACAATATCTTTTCAACGTACTTTGCCATGGTGATGGATTTACGTGGACGGCCTCTGGATGATAAGTGTCACTTTAACTGTCAGTTGACACACGGCGTTGCGGCGACGACGACGTCTGTAAAACACAAACGCCGGTCCTCCTCAATATTATCGTCACACTCGACGATTTATTTCCTTTCTAACTTTCGTCTCATTGGGTCAAGCGCAACTGCTTATAGATTCTTGCATCTTGTTTTTCGCAATAAAAATACACATTTTATATCGTTATATAAGGTAGATTATTTATTCATTGTTGCACTCTGGACGTATGAATTCCATCGCGGACGCCATGTTGTTTATTGATTATCGAAAGAGCTTCCATGTTTTTCTCAACAGGTGCGCGACTTGTTGTTTCCGAGAAGTGCGTAATTTTTTTTTTTTCCGAAAAGGATTTTTCGGTGATTTTGTACGAAATTTTTGTGGTTTGGATCGGATTTGTGTTTTTTTGGGGTTTTCTTTTAGTTTTTGGGTGTAGTTTAAGTAGCATTTTTGCAGATGGCGCCACTGACAAATTCTGCGCGCGACGGGAAAATACTGTTTTTGTAATATTTTCACGAAAACGAGGATTTTTCTTTGAGGTAGGAAAAAAAGGATGCAAAGCAGAAACTTGAGGGTTTCCCTGGTTAAAATGTATTGTAGAGAAGGGCGTAATTTTTTTTTTTATGAGAAAAAGTTTTTTCGGCGATTTTGTGCGAAATTTTTGTGGTTTGGATCGGATTTGTGTTTTTTTGGGGTTTTCTTTTAGTTTTTGGGTGTAGTTCTAGTAGCTTTTTTGCAGATGGCGCCACTGACAAATTCTGCGCGCGAAGGGAAAATACTGTTTTTGTAATATTTTCACGAAAACGAAGATTTTTCTTTGTGGTAGGAAAAAAAGGATGCAAAGCAGAAACTTGAGGGTTTCCCTGGTTAAAATGTATTGTAGAGAAGTGCGTAATTTTGTTTTTTATGGGAAAAAGTTTTTTCGGCGATTTTGTGCGAAGTTTTTGTGGTTTGGATCGGATTTGTATTTTTTTGGGGTTTTCTTTTAGTTTCTGGGTGTAGTTTAAGTAGCATTTTTGCAGATGGCGCCACTGACAAATTCTGCGCGCGAAGGGAAAATACTGTTTTTGTAATATTTTCACGAAAACGAGGATTTTTCTTTGAGGTAGGAAAAAAAGGATGCAAAGCAGAAACTTGAGGGTTTCCCTGGTTAAAATGTATTGTAGAGAAGTGCGTAATTTTGTTTTTTATGGGAAAAAGTTTTTTCGGCGATTTTGTGCGAAATTTTTGTGGTTTGGATCGGATTTGTGTTTTTTTGGGGTTTTCTTTTAGTTTCTGGGTGTAGTTTTAGTAGCATTTTTGCAGATGGCGCCACTGACAAATTCTGCGCGCGAAGGGAAAATACTGTTTTTGTAATATTTTCACGAAAACGAGGATTTTTCTTTGAGGTAGGAAAAAAAGGATGCAAAGCAGAAACTTGAGGGTTTCCCTGGTTAAAATGTATTGTAGAGAAGTGCGTAATTTTGTTTTTTATGAGAAAAAGTTTTTTCGGCGATTTTGTGCGAAATTTTTGTGGTTTGGATCGGATTTGTGTTTTTTTGGGGTTTTCTTTTAGTTTCTGGGTGTAGTTTTAGTAGCATTTTTGCAGATGGCGCCACTGACAAATTCTGCGCGCGAAGGGAAAATACTGTTTTTGTAATATTTTCACGAAAACGAAGATTTTTCTTTGTGGTAGGAAAAAAAGGATGCAAAGCAGAAACTTGAGGGTTTCCCTGGTTAAAATGTATTGTAGAGAAGTGCGTAATTTTGTTTTTTATGAGAAAAAGTTTTTTCGGCGATTTTGTGCGAAATTTTTGTGTGTTTTGGATCGGATTTGTGTTTTTTTGGAGTTTTCTTTTAGTTTCTGGGTGTAGTTTAAGTAGCATTTTTGCAGATGGCGCCACTGACAAATTCTGCGCGCGAAGGGAAAATACTGTTTTTGTAATATTTTCACGAAAACGAGGATTTTTCTTTGAGGTAGGAAAAAAAGGATGCAAAGCAGAAACTTGAGGGGTTCCCTGGTTAAAATATATTGTAGAGAAGTGCGTAATTTTGTTTTTTATGAGAAAAAGTTTTTTCGGCGATTTTGTGCGAAATTTTTGTGGTTTGGCATCGGATTTGTATTTTTTTGGAGTTTTCTTTTAGTTTCTGGGTGTAGTTTAAGTAGCATTTTTGCAGATGGCGCCACTGACAAATTCTGCGCGCGAAGGGAAAATACTGTTTTTGTAATATTTTCACGAAAACGAAGATTTTTCTTTGTGGTAGGAAAAAAAGGATGCAAAGCAGAAACTTGAGGGTTTCCCTGGTTAAAATGTATTGTAGAGAAGTGCGTAATTTTGTTTTTTATGAGAAAAAGTTTTTTCGGCGATTTTGTGCGAAATTTTTGTGGTTTGGATCGGATTTGTGTTTTTTTGGGGTTTTCTTTTAGTTTCTGGGTGTAGTTTTAGTAGCATTTTTGCAGATGGCGCCACTGACAAATTCTGCGCGCGAAGGGAAAATACTGTTTTTGTAATATTTTCACGAAAACGAGGATTTTTCTTTGAGGTAGGAAAAAAAGGATGCAAAGCAGAAACTTGAGGGTTTCCCTGGTTAAAATGTATTGTAGAGAAGTGCGTAATTTTGTTTTTTATGGGAAAAAGTTTTTTCGGCGATTTTGTGCGAAATTTTTGTGGTTTGGATCGGATTTGTGTTTTTTTGGGGTTTTCTTTTAGTTTCTGGGTGTAGTTTTAGTAGCATTTTTGCAGATGGCGCCACTGACAAATTCTGCGCGCGAAGGGAAAATACTGTTTTTGTAATATTTTCACGAAAGCGAGGATTTTTCTTTGAGGTAGGAAAAAAAGGATGCAAAGCAGAAACTTGAGGGTTTCCCTGGTTAAAATGTATTGTAGAGAATTGCGTAATTTTGTTTTTTTATGAGAAAAAGTTTTTTCGGCAATTTTGTACGAAAGTTTTGTGGTTTGGCATCGGATTTGTGTTTTTTTGGAGTTTTCTTTTAGTTTCTAGGTGTAGTTTTTGTAGCTTTTTATTGCAGATGGCGCCACTGACAAATTCTGCGCGCGAAGGGAAAATACTGTTTTTGTAATATTTTCACGAAAACGAGGATTTTTCTTTGAGGTAGGAAAAAAAGGATGCAAAGCAGAAACTTGAGGGTTTCCCTGGTTAAAATGTATTGTAGAGAAGTGCGTAATTTTTTTTTTTATGAGAAAAAGTTTTTTCGGCGATTTTGCACGAAATTTTTGTGGTTTGGATCGGATTTGTGTTTTTTTGGGGTTTTCTTTTAGTTTCTGGGTGTAGTTTAAGTAGCATTTTTGCAGATGGCGCCACTGACAAATTCTGCGCGCGAAGGGAAAATACTGTTTTTGTAATATTTTCACGAAAACGAGGATTTTTCTTTGCGGTAGGAAAAAAAAGGATGCAAAGCAGAAACTTGAGGGTTTCCCTGGTTAAAATGTATTGTAGAGAAGTGCGTAATTTTGTTTTTTATGAGAAAAAGTTTTTTCGGCGATTTTGTGCGAAATTTTTGTGGTTTGGATCGGATTTGTGTTTTTTTGGGGTTTTCTTTTAGTTTCTGGGTGTAGTTTTAGTAGCATTTTTGCAGATGGCGCCACTGACAAATTCTGCACGCGAAAGGAAAATACTGTTTTTGTAATATTTTCACGAAAATGAAGATTTTTCTTTGAGGTAGGAAAAAAAGGATGCAAAGCAGAAACTTGAGGGTTTCCCTGGTTAAAATGTATTGTAGAGAAGTGCGTAATTTTTTTTTTATGAGAAAAAGTTTTTTCGGCGATTTTGTGCGAAATTTTTGTGGTTTGGATCGGATTTGTGTTTTTTGGGGTTTTCTTTTAGTTTCTGGGTGTAGTTTTAGTAGCATTTTTGCAGATGGCGCCACTGACAAATTCTGCGCGCGAAGGGAAAATACTGTTTTTGTAATATTTTCACGAAAACGAAGATTTTTCTTTGAGGTAGGAAAAAAAGGATGCAAAGCAGAAACTTGAGGGTTTCCCTGGTTAAAATGTATTGTAGAGAAGTGCGTAATTTTGTTTTTTTATGAGAAAAAGTTTTTTCGGCAATTTTGTACGAAAGTTTTGTGGTTTGGCATCGGATTTGTGTTTTTTTGGAGTTTTCTTTTAGTTTCTAGGTGTAGTTTTTGTAGCTTTTTATTGCAGATGGCGCCACTGACAAATTCTGCGCGCGAAGGGAAAATACTGTTTTTGTAATATTTTCACGAAAACGAAGATTTTTCTTTGAGGTAGGAAAAAAAGGATGCAAAGCAGAAACTTGAGGGTTTCCCTGGTTAAAATGTATTGTAGAGAAGTGCGTAATTTTGTTTTTTATGAGAAAAAGTTTTTTCGGCGATTTTGTGCGAAATTTTTGTGGTTTGGATCGGTCTTGTGTTTTTTTGGGGTTTTCTTTTAGTTTCTGGGTGTAGTTTTAGTAGCATTTTTGCAGATGGCGCCACTGACAAATTCTGCGCGCGAAGGGAAAATACTGTTTTTGTAATATTTTCACGAAAACGAAGATTTTTCTTTGAAGTAGGAAAAAAAGGATGCAAAGCAGAAACTTGAGGGGTTCCCTGGTTAAAATATATTGTAGAGAAGTGCGTAATTTTGTTTTTTATGAGAAAAAGTTTTTTCGGCGATTTTGTACGAAATTTTTTTGGTTTGGATCGGATTTGTGTTTTTTTGGGGTTTTCTTTTAGTTTCCGGGTGTAGTTTTAGTAGCTTTTTTGCAGATGGCGCCACTGACAAATTCTACGCGCAAAGGGAAAATACTGTTTTTGTAATATTTTCACGAAAACGAAGATTTTTCTTTGTGGTAGGAAAAAAACGATGCAAAGTAGAAACTTGAGGGTTTCCCTGGTTAAAATGTATTGTAGAGAAGTGCGTAATTTTGTTTTTTATGAGAAAAAGTTTTTTCGGCGATTTTGTGGGAAATTTTTGTGGTTTGGCATCGGATTTGTGTTTTTTTGGGGTTTTCTTTTAGTTTCCGGGTGTAGTTTTAGTAGCTTTTTTGCAGATGGCGCCACTGACAAATTCTGCGCGCGAAGGGAATATATTGTTTTTGTAATATTTTCACGAAAACGAAGATTTTTCTTTAAGGTAGGAAAAAAAGGATGCAAAGCAGAAACTTGAGGATTCCCTGGTAAAATTATATTATAGAGATTTATAGAGATCGATAGAATTTGAATGGGATTTAATCGTATGTTATCATCTCTATCTATTCGGACTTTGATCAATTTATACAAATTGAATCGTTGTTATTAGTTTCCTTTAGTTTTCGTTTTCTATTGGTTAAATACGATAGATACTTTATCGGGATGTATGGTACACTAACGGATTTATAATATTTTATAATTTTTTTTAAACTGATTTTTTAATAAATTCTTAGACCTCTTATTATCCGAAATCAATGCTCTTATTAGTATCTTGATATGCTTGATTATTTATTAGATTTTTCTCGTATCGCGAAGTACTCAAATACGGATAAAATAAAACTTTCGGTAAGGAATGTATACGTGAAGCATTCTTAAAGAGTTAATTAACATAAATAATTTAGTAAGAAAGATGCTAAAAAACTGCTCAATTTACTGTTGTTACTCATAAGTACGTGAAGCGGCTTATATATTATTGATGTATATTATCTTACAAGAACGAGTTTGGATGGAATAGTTAGGCAGTCTATCAGAGATCATGAAAGTTAAGCAGCTTGGGCCGCGGTCACTACAAAGATGGGTGACCAGACAAAAAAACGTAATTATCCGGTCGATTTCTTTTTTTTTTTTGCTTGGAATAGCACATCATGGGTATATACGTACAATCATATACTTTTGTTATTAAATTAAATAAAAAAATTATATTATTTATAATACTATAAATAATACTATAAAAAAGTATCCTGTCTGGGCTGACGTTTTTTGGGGTACTGACGTTTTGGAGGGCTGACGCTTTGGAGGGCTGACGTTTTGGGGGGGCTGGCGCTTGGGAGGGCTGACGTTTTGGGGGGCTGACGCTTTAGAGGGCTGAAGTTTCGGAAGGTTGACGTTTCATAGGGATCACGTTTCAGAGGCCTGACGCTTTCTTATGTCGATTTAGATTGCTATGTACAAATAGGATTAGAAATTATCCCTAGGGATAGGAGAGAGGTTCTCGAGGGATAGAGGAATGGTTCCCATGGCATAGAGGAAGGGTCCCCGAGGGTAGAAAACGGGTTCCCATGGAATAGAGGAAGGGATCTCGAAGGATAGAGGACGGGTTCCCATGGAATAGAGGAAGGGATCTCGAAGGATAGAGGACGGGTTCCCATGGAATAGAGTAGGGCTTCGCGTGGGATAGAGGAGGGGTCCCTGAGGGATAGAGAGGAGTTCCCGGCGGATAGAGGCGGGGTTCCCGAGAAATAGGGGAGAAGTATACCTGCTCGACGCTTGCTCACTATTTCTTCTGTAACTCCGAAAATATTTCGAATTTGCTTCTGAAATTTTACGGACACATTCTTGGATAGTTTAGGAAAACATTTATGCAAAAAAAAATCGATTTTTTGAAGCCTCTAAAGCAGGCTCCCCCCTTAACGTAAATTATATCTACAGGATTGGCAATATGTTGATTTATAACTTATTTTAATAATAATTGCAATACCCACTTAATAGCAAATATAGCGTTTTTTATTTATTTATTTATTGTTTGAGCGTGATTTGTAAATTGCATGACGATTTACAAGTGAGAAAGAAAGGACCCTCTTGTCCTGGCAAGAAAGTGGATGGAATAATGGTGTAAGTTCCTCCAGGTACACTATCAAGCTCGAGGTAAACGAATCCAGACCTGAAATCAAAAGCATCAGTTTTCGACTTTCCATTTCCAAGAAAAACCATTTGAAAAATATATTTAAAAAAAGCAGAACTTTGCACATTGCTTCCTCATTAATTTGCATCTTTCATGAAGACACCTTAACGAGTAATTTATTTATTAATTCTTACTTTCTCACAGAGGAAAATTTCTATAAAAAAATAGAAATTAATCATTCGCCAAAATTTATAAATTTATAATTTATTGATTAATGAAAAAACGCAATAAAAAATTATACACGTGTTTAAACCTCTAGTCAAATTGCTCCACAATCTATACATTTTTTCTACCACTTTCTTCATACGAAAATCTCGAAACAAAGCAATTTTTTGACGAAAATAAATTTTTCTCTATGAATAAGCAAAATAACAATAAATATAGAATAACAAACCGAAATGGTCCGGATGTTTTTGTGCCAAAAGAAGTGTTCATTTCTGAGTCTGCAGTAATTTCAAATCCAATTTGGTATTGTTTCGGTCCTTTAAGAATAATAAGCAGATGATTGTTATTCGTGGAATCCTCGAGGATTAATTTGTAGTGTGGATTGTTGCAATGAGTGTCTTGATGATTACCGCAGCCACCGGCAGTTTCGCCGATCCACTGACCGTCGGTTATCTGCAATAAAAAATAACTAGAGAACTAATATCGAAAAATATTTCAACCGAATCAATAAATACCTCTTTTTCATATCGATATGGATCTTCGATTTTTCGCAGATTAAATGCACAAGTGCCGTAAGCTCGTAGCGTGTAATAAATTGTGTTCATGTTCTCGTACTGCGATATGACTAGAGTGTAACGCGATTCGCTTTTCGAATCCAATTTAATCTTGGACAAATAGTGCGGACTGTTGATTCGAACCCCGTCAATGTACGGAGGTGGATCATCTGTGAAAATCACATAAATTGAATTAATAGTATTCATTCATTCATTCATTCATTCATTTCATTCATTTCATTCATTTCATTCATTTCATTCATTTCATTCATTTCATTCATTTCATTCATTTCATTCATTTCATTCATTTCATTCATTTCATTCATTTCATTCATTCATTTCATTTCATTCATTTCATTTCATTCATTTCATTCATTTCATTCATTTCATTTCATTCATTTCATTCATTTCATTTCATTCATTTCATTTCATTTCATTTCATTTCATTCATTTCATTCATTTCATTTCATTTCATTTCATTTCATTTCATTCATTTCATTTCATTTCATTTCATTCATTTCATTTCATTCATGTCATTCATTTCATTCATTTCATTCATTTCATTCATTTCATTCATTTCATTCATTTCATTCATTTCATTTCATTCATTTCATTTCATTCATTTCATTTCATTCATTTCATTTCATTCATTTCATTTCATTCATTTCATTTCATTCATTTCATTTCATTTCATTCATTTCATTTCATTCATTTCATTTCATTCATTTCATTCATTTCATTTCATTCATTTCATTTCATTCATTTCATTTCATTCATTTCATTCATTTCATTCCATCCATTCCATTCATTTCATTTCATTCATTTCATTCATTTCATTCATTCCATTCATTCCATTCATTCATTCATTCATTCATTTATTATTATTCAAAAATTACTGAGTAGTTAAAATTATTAAATTATGATAAAACAAATCTATGAAAATGTATGAAATAATTGAAAAAAAAAATAGTAGAAAACTCACGTGGATAGTAAACTCGTTTGCCATCATTTTTGTAGACAAGTACAGTAATATATTCTTGATTCTGTCGAAAATCTGCGATATCGGTTATGTGTCTCGTAAGAAGAATCCAAATTGCGCCTGTGACTCCTTCTTGAACTTCGAGAGAAAATTGTGGATTTAATCCGATGTTGTATCTGTCTTTTATTGGCCCAACTCCAGCTTGCCACATTCTAAACAATTAAATTGCCCCTAATTATTGCAATTTCTTTTTTCTTTTTCGATTCTTTTATTTAATTATCAAGAATTTATCTTACTGATGTATACAATAAGTGTAATTGAATAAACCAGGGTTCCAGTTGAGGTAAAAAACGTCGAAAAATCGACATATACTGTCGTAATCGATCCAAAATATTCCATTGTCGAATTGCGAGGCTGAGGCTGGATCATAATTGAGAGTTCGTCGCAAAGCACTCGTCCAGTGATGCACGTCGTGCTCTGAATAATTACCTCGCCATCGCAAATGCGACCAAGGATTTTTCAGTTGCAAAAGTCTCGTACCCTGCAAAAAGCACGAATAAATTCATTTGATTTTATTGAATCTATGAAAATGTCAATTTTGGTTAAAAGTTGTCCTTATTTTTTTTTAAACCTTCACGATTAATTTTTCGTAAGGGTGTTTACATAATTTAGAAAAATCCTCTGTTTATTAGAATAACAATTGCAGAAGAATTTTGATTTTTTTTTTCTAAATTATTTCCAGTTTGGATAAATAATACATTTTTCAGTTACAAGAATCTCGATTCCTGCAAAAAGCCTGAAAAAATTCGTTTAGTTGATGGGAAATAGAAAAAAAGAACAAGATTCACATTTTATTGAATCTGTAAAAATATCAATTTCGGTTAAAAATTGCACTTTTTTATTTTTTTTATAGGTTCATCAATTTTTTATAGAAAAATCCTCACGATTAATTTTTCGTAAGGGTGTTTAGATAATTTAGAAAAATCCTCTGATTATTAGAATAACAATTGCAGAAGAATTTTAATTTTTTTTTTCTAAATTAATTCCAGTTTGGTTAAATAATAAATTTTTTAGTTGCAAAAATCTCATATCCTGCAGAAAGCATGAAAAATTTCAATTAGTTGACGGGAAATAGAAAAAAAAGAAAAAAGAACGATCTTTTATTGAATCTATGAAAACATCAATTTCAGTTAAAAGTTGCAATTAATTTTTTTATAGGTTCTTAAATTTTTTATACGTAAAACCATCACGATTCATTTTTCGTAAGGGTGTTTAGATAATTAAGAAAAATCCTCTGATTATTAGAATAACAATTGCAGAAGAATTTTGATTTTTTTTTCTAAATTAATTCCAGTTTGGTTAAATAATAAATTTTTTAGTTGCAAAAATCTCATATCCTGCAGAAAGCATAAAAAATTTCAATTAGTTGACGGGAAATAGAAAAAAAAGAAAAAAGAACGATCATTTATTGAATATATGAAAACATCAATTTCAGTTAAAAGTTGCAATTAATTTTTTTTATAGGTTCTTAAATTTTTTATACGTAAAACCCTCACGATTAATTTTTCGTAAGGGTGTTTAGATAATTTAGAAAAATCCTCTGATTATTAGAATAACAATTGCAGAAGAATTTTGATTTTTTTTTCTAAATTAATTCCAGTTTGGATAAATAATACATTTTTGAGTTACAAAAAACTCATATCCTGCAGAAAGCATGAAAAATTTCAATTAGTTGACGGGAAATAGAAAAAAAAAGAAAAAAGAACGATCTTTTATTGAATCTATGAAAACATCAATTTCAGTTAAAAGTTGCAATTAATTTTTTTTATAGGTTCTTAAATTTTTTATACGTGAAACCCTCACGATTAATTTTTCGTAAGGGTGTTTAGATAATTTAGAAAAATCCTCTGATTATTAGAATAACAATTGCAGAAGAATTTTGATTTTTTTTTTCTAAATTAATTCCAGTTTGGATAAATAATACATTTTTCAGTTACAAAAATCTCAAATCCTGCAGAAAGCATAAAAAATTTCAATTAGTTGACGGGAAATAGAAAAAAAAAAGAAAAAAGAACGATCTTTTATTGAATCTATGAAAACATCAATTTCAGTTAAAAGTTGCAATTAATTTTTTTTTATAGGTTCTTAAATTTTTTATACGTAAAACCCTCATGATTAATTTTTCGTAAGGGTGTTTAGATAATTTAGAAAAATCCTCTGATTATTAGAATAACAATTGCAGAAGAATTTTGATTTTTTTTCTAAATTAATTTCAGTTTGTATAAATAATACATTTTTTAGTTGCAAAAATCTCATATCCTGCAGAAAGCATAAAAAATTTCAATTAGTTGACGGGAAATAGAAAAAAAAAAGAAAAAAGAACGATCTTTTATTGAATCTATGAAAACATCAATTTCAGTTAAAAGTTGCAATTAATTTTTTTATAGGTTCTTAAATTTTTTATACGTAAAACCCTCACGATTAATTTTTCGTAAGGGTGTTTAGATAATTTAGAAAAATCCTGTGATTATTAGAATAACAATTGCAGAAGAATTTTGATTTTTTTTTCTAAATTAATTCCAGTTTGGTTAAATAATAAATTTTTTAGTTGCAAAAATCTCATATCCTGCAGAAAGCATGAAAAATTTCAATTAGTTGACGGGAAATAGAAAAAAAAAGAAAAAAAACGATCATTTATTGAATATATGAAAACATCAATTTCGGTTAAAAGTTGCAATTAATTTTTTTTATAGGTTCTTAAATTTTTTATACGTAAAACCATCACGATTCATTTTTCGTAAGGGTGTTTAGATAATTTAGAAAAATCCTCTGATTATTAGAATAACAATTGCAGAAGAATTTTGATTTTTTTTTCTAAATTAATTCCAGTTTGGTTAAATAATAAATTTTTTAGTTGCAAAAATCTCATATCCTGCAGAAAGCATGAAAAATTTCAATTAGTTGACGGGAAATAGAAAAAAAAAAGAAAAAAGAACGATCATTTATTGAATCTATGAAAACATCAATTTCGGTTAAAAGTTGCAATTAATTTTTTTTATAGGTTCTTAAATTTTTTATACGTAAAACCCTCACGATTAATTTTTCGTAAGGGTGTTTAGATAATTTAGAAAAATCCTCTGATTATTAGAATAACAATTGCAGAAGAATTTTGATTTTTTTTTCTAAATTAATTCCAGTTTGGATAAATAATACATTTTTTAGTTGCAAAAATCTCATATCCTGCAGAACGCATGAAAAATTTCAATTAGTTGACGGGAAATAGAAAAAAAAAGAAAAAAGAACGATCTTTTATTGAATCTATGAAAACATCAATTTCAGTTAAAAGTTGCAATTAATTTTTTTTATAGGTTCTTAAATTTTTTATACGTAAAACCATCACGATTAATTTTTCGTAAGGGTGTTTAGATAATTTAGAAAAATCCTCTGATTATTAGAATAACAATTGCAGAAGAATTTTGATTTTTTTTTTCTAAATTAATTCCAGTTTGGATAAATAATAAATTTTTGAGTTACAAAAAACTCATATCCTGCAGAAAGCATGAAAAATTTCAATTAGTTGACGGGAAATAGAAAAAAAAAGAAAAAAGAACGATCTTTTATTGAATCTATGAAAACATCAATTTCAGTTAAAAGTTGCAATTAATTTTTTTTATACGTTCTTAAATTTTTTATACGTAAAACCCTCACGATTAATTTTTCGTAAGGGTGTTTAGATAATTTAGAAAAATCCTCTGATTATTAGAATAACAATTGCAGAAGAATTTTGATTTTTTTTTTTCTAAATTAATTCCAGTTTGGATAAATAATACATTTTCAGTTGCAAAAGTCTCGTATCTTGCATAAAGTATGAAGAATTTGATTTAGCTGGCGGGAAACAGAAAAAAAAGAACAAGATTCACATTTTATTGAATCTGTAAAAATATCAATTTCGGTTAAAAGTTGCAATTAACGTTTTTTTATAGGTTCTTAAATTTTTTATAGGTATTTAGAATTTAGAAAAATCCTCTGATCATAAAATAACAATTGCGGAAGAATTACGATTTTTTAAAATCTAAATTAATTCCAGTTTGGACAAATAATGTCCATATAAAAACGTTAAAATATTTCAACATTTTCTATTCTTAAAAATGTAATTTCTTCCCCAATTTCTCATATTTGGGATTCTGAATTTTTACTTAATTAAAACACCGTTGTGATCTATCAAGTGCGAGGAAAAAAAAAAAAAATTTATGGATGAATAAAATCTGCCGATCTTAAAAATGATTTTTTAAGCTTACATCGATTTCTCTGATGTCTAGGACGGCGTAGGCGTGTGTAGGCACCAGGCCAGTATGATCGGCATCAGAATCTGAGAGTTCTCCGGTGGCAACGGTAACGAGAACGTCGCCGTTTGGCCATCTTTTCAAAAGATTACGAAAAAGGCCATCTTTGTTAAAATCGGGCTCGTTTGGCCTGATTGCCCATCTTTCCGGTATCCAACCAGTGAGCGCGTGTAGATCTATATTCTAAAACAATTATACACTAAAATTTATGTTCTCTTCATTAAAAAAAAACAGAAATTAAAAAAAAAAATGAATAAATGAATAAATGAACAAATGAACAAATGAACAAATGAATAAATGAACAAATGAATAAATGAATAAATGAATAAATGAATAAATGAATAAATGAATAAATGAATAAATGAATAAATGAATAAATGAATAAATGAATAAATGAATAAATGAATAAATGAATAAATGAATAAATGAATAAATGAATAAATGAATAAATGAATAAATGAATAAATGAATAAATGAATAAATGAATAAATGAATAAATGAATAAATGAATAAATGAATAAATGAATAAATGAATAAATGAATAAATGAATAAATAAATAAATAAATAAATAAATAAATAAATAAATAAATAAATAAGAGTCTGAGACATACGCTATTAGATCCTGGAAAGTCGTAGCCTCCCATTACTTTCATATAAGCTTTTTCGAGCAACGATATCCACAATTCGCCACGATTACTCGAATAGGAACAGAGCAATTGATTGTCACGTCCTACCGGTAGACGATCGTCTATTACTACTTTGCGTTTTACGCCGTTTATGTGCAGCTTCACCATGTATTTCCCTATTTTGGTAAATAAATTCTATAAGTAACATTTTATTTTTAACATCAATAAATATCTTACGTATTCCATATTTTTTCCTCAAAACTATAGTTTGAAAATTACAGATTGCAGATTCTGCAATTTTAATCATCATTTATATTTGACAAATTATTCAAGTTTCTTTTTTCCATCTCTGATGCTAATATTGGAATCCCAAAAAAAAACTGTTATGACGTAAGAAAAACAACTTTAACCATCACTTATGTTTAATAAATCGTTCAAAATTCTTTTTTCAATTAAATTTCTTCCATCTTTGATTCTAATATTGGAAACCCAAAAAAAACTGTTAAGATGTAAGAAAAACAACTTTAATTATCACTTATGTTTAATAAATTGTTCAAAATTCTTTTTTCAATTAAATTTCTTCCATCTCTGATTCTAATATTGGAATCCCAAAAAAAAAAAAACTGTAATGACATAAGAAAAACAACTTTAACCATCACTTATGTTTAATAAATTGTTCAAAATTCTTTTTTCAATTAAATTTCTTCCATCTCTGATGCTAATATTGGAATCGCAAAATAAAAACTGTTATAATTTCCGGAATAAATATACATATATATTTAAAAAATATAAATATATAAATATAAAAATAAATAACTTACTGTTATAAAAACTGTTAAAACGTACTGAAAAATAGACTTACCATAGGGATTGTAAATGGGTTTTTTTTTACTTTGCGGATAGATAATGGACGTGATAAGCGTACGACCAAATCTTTTTTCGTACTGAGCGCTTACAGCTAACGAGGCAACGAATGAACAGTCGGAGACGACCTGATGGGAGAAAAATAATTAAGACAAGAAGAACGATTCATTATTTTTAATTATTAATTAAGATTAACGAATTATTAATTAAGACAAAAAGAAGAGTCGAGCAAATTCCAAATTACAGTAGAACGTCAATTATCCGAACGATGATTTCGTTTATCCAAATCGTCAATCATCCCAATACTCAATAGAAATTCGATTTACCGAACGACTTTGTCGTAATTTGGGAACGCAAAAAAGAATTTCTGTCGTAAAACAGAAAAAAATCTTCGATTTTTTTCCAAGAAAATAGAAAAATTAACCAAACTCCGTTATCAAAATATATAATATACGAGGCATTTCACCGATTATCTACAGAATCGCAACCCTAATATTTTTCTTTTGAGATCCTGTAGAGCAATATAAAAAAATACTAGAATTTTTTTAAAATTTAGAAAAAATTTGTGATTTTTTAATTACCTAAAATTTGATTTTCCCAAAAAGTGCGTCGACGATTTTTTTTCTTTTTTTACAGTAAATTCTGTGTCCAAAAACTAAATTTTTTAGCCTAAGCCTAAGCTTAGATTAGCAGCTAAAAATAAAACAAACTTGAAAAAAAAATGTAAAAAAATACTCCAAACTTGAAACTCTGTAAAAGTACGTCGATGATTTTTTCAAAAAATTTTTATAGTAAATTCTGTGTCCAAAAACGAAATTTTCGAGCCTAGAATGAAAATATAGGGCCGTCCAGAATAGCAACTAAAAATACAAATATTCCGTAAAATAATTTTATATTTTTAGTAATTAATTTCAATAATCGACGTTCTACTGTAATAACTCTCGATTTAATGGATTGTTACCTACGGTTTGTTTAATGCTGTAATAATCGACATGATTTCCCATGACCATCGTGGGCGTAATTCCTTCAGAGGAGAATATATCGCTCGGTCTGGCCCAACGAGCAAAATCAAGTTGCTGTTTTGGTGCCAATTCGAGCAGTCGATCTTTGTCGGTAAAAAGCCCATTAAATTGAAACTTTTCTGCGAGATCGCCGCTCATAAAGGGCACAAATTCGTTGTGATTTATACGCGATGTGTGATACAAAACTCTCTTTTCTTCCTCTGTATAATTTCCGGCTCCTGAGACTTTTAGATGAGCGCTGCTGCCTCGATACAGCGCTGGTCTCGTCGGTGAAACTAAAAAAAAGATTTAGGCAATTAAGGGGACGCTGGAGTAAATTTTTTTACCGAATTTGGTCGGTAAAAAAATAAATAAGCCCTGGTAAAAATAAATTATAGAGACAATAATATTACACAGTATTGCTTCCTCATAGAGGAAGCTTTGTTATCATGAATATTTTTTTTTTTTTCGAGGTTTTCATGTCAGTATGCTTAGAATTGTCAAAATTGTAAAATTGTATGTGTGTGTGTGTGTGTGTCCTGGGCTCCGAAAATTCGATGAACTATTACTCAGTAACCGTCCGAGAGATATGGCTCAAATTTGGCACCTAAGTGGAGTAGTTGCCCCGCTTTGAATGTTGAGATTTTTGAAAAAAAAAAAAAAAATCAGCCATTTTGATTTTATGGTACTTTTAATTTTTTGAAAAAAGGGCATGGTCGCTCTAACTTTCGTAAAAATTAGACGATTTTGCCAAATAGTTGTTTATAAATAAATATACGTTCAATGTTGTTTGGCATTGCATTTGGGCGAAATCGGTAAAGCGGTTCAGATTTTATAGATGTTTGAATTTTTCGAAAATAATCATTTTTTTTATAAATCACATCGAATTTCACCAATTTAACCGAAATGTTTTACAGACGAAAAGGAACATGCAGCTATGCCACGTACCAAATTTGACGATGATCGGTAAAGTGGTTCAGATTTTACGACATTTTGAAATTTACAAAAAAAAAACGATTCTCGCTCTAGCATCAGCAAAAGTTGATTATGCGAGACAAAAGTTCGTACTCAATGGAAATAAGAATGCAAAGTAGAACTTTACACATTGCTTCATATATAATTTTTATTTTTTTAAATTTATAATGACCGCTTGTCCCAAAATAGAATTGCTCATAACTCTCGAACGGCGTGACGAATCGAGATGAAAATTTACACAAAACAGGAGGATAAACTCCGTTTTCGTTATTTCGATTAAGGTAGTCCTTGCGCATTAAGCTGAGGTCAAATAAGTTTTCAAAAAATGGGAGGGAATTGCAAACACTTTTCACCAATATAAGCAAGGCTGCAAAGTCAAACTTTGCAAATTCCTTCCTCATTATTGTTGGATTTTATGGTACTTTTAATTTTCTGAAAAAAAGGGCATGGTCGCTCTAACTTTCGTAAAAATTAGACGATTTTGCTAAATAGTTGTTTATAAATAAATATACGTTCAATGTTGTTTGGCATTGCATTTGGGCGAAATCGGTAAAGCGGTTCAGATTTTATAGATGTTTGAATTTTTCGAAAATAATCATTTTTTTTATAAATCACATCGAATTTCACCAATTTAACCGAAATGTTTTACAGACGAAAAGGAACATGCAGCTATGCCACGTACCGAATTTGACGATGATCGGTAAAGTGGTTCAGATTTTACGACATTTTTAAATTTACAAAAAAAAAAAACGATTCTCGCTCTAGCATCAGCAAAAGTTGATAATGCGAGACAAAAGTTTGTACTCAATGGAAATAAGAATGCAAAGTAGAACTTTACACATTGCTTCATATATAATTTTTATTTTTTAAAATTTATAATGACCGCTTGTCCCAAAATAGAATTGCTCATAACTCTCGAACGGCGTGACGAATCGAGATGAAAATTTACACAAAAGAGGAGGATAAACTCCGTTTTCGTTATTTCGATTAAGGTAGTCCTTGCCCATTAAGCTGAGGTCAAATAAGTTTTCAAAAAATGGGAGGGAATTGCAAACACTTTTCACCAATATAAGCAAGGCTGCAAAGTCAAACTTTGCAAATTCCTTCCTCATTATTGTTGGATTTTATGGTACTTTTAATTTTCTGAAAAAAAGGGCATGGTCGCTCTAACTTTCGTAAAAATTAGACGATTTTGCTAAATAGTTGTTTATAAATAAATATACGTTCAATGTTGTTTGGCATTGCATTTGGGCGAAATCGGTAAAGCGGTTCAGATTTTATAGATGTTTGAATTTTTCGAAAATAATCATTTTTTTATAAATCACATCGAATTTCACCAATTTAACCGAAATGTTTTACAGACGAAAAGGAACATGCAGCTATGCCACGTACCAAATTTGACGATGATCGGTAAAGTGGTTCAGATTTTACGACATTTTGAAATTTACAAAAAAAAAACGATTCTCGCTCTAGCATCAGCAAAAGTTGATAATGCGAGACAAAAGTTTGTACTCAATGGAAATAAGAATGCAAAGTAGAACTTTACACATTGCTTCATATATAATTTTTATTTTTTTAAATTTATAATGACCGCTTGTCCCAAAATAGAATTGCTCATAACTCTCGAACGGCGTGACGAATCGAGATGAAAATTTACACAAAAGAGGAGGATAAACTCCGTTTTCGTTATTTCGATTAAGGTAATCCTTGCGCATTAAGCTGAGGTCAAATAAGTTTTCAAAAAATGGGAGGGAATTGCAAACACTTTTCGCCAATATAAACAAGGCTGCAAAGTCAAACTTTGCAAATTCCTTCCTCATTATTGTTGGATTTTATGGTACTTTTAATTTTTGGAAAAAAGGGCGTGGTCGCTCTAACTTTCGGTAAAAATTAGACGATTTTGCTAAATAGTTGTTTATAAATAAATATACGTTCATTGTTGTTTGGCATTGCATTTGGGCGAAATCGGTAAAGCGGTTCAGATTTTATAGATGTTTGAATTTTTCGAAAAAAATCATTTTTTTTTATAAATCACGTCGAATTTCACAAATTTAACCGAAATGTTTTACAGACGAAAAGGAACATGCAGCTATACCACGTACCAAATTTGACGATGATCGGTAAAGTGGTTCAGATTTTACGACATTTTGAAATGTACAAAAAAAAAAAACGATTTTCGCTCTAGCATCAGCAAAAGTCGATAATGCGAGACAAAAGTTTGTACTCAATGGAAATAAGAATGCAAAGTAGAACTTTACACATTGCTTCATATATAATTTTTATTTTTTAAAATTTATAATGACCGCTTGTCCCAAAATAGAATTGCTCATAACTCTCGAACGGCGTGACGAATCGAGATGAAAATTTACACAAAAGAGGAGGATAAACTCCGTTTTCGTTATTTCGATTAAGGTAATCCTTGCGCATTAAGCTGATGTCAAATAAGTTTTCGAAAAATGGGAGGGAATTGCAAACACTTTTCGCCAATACAAACAAGGCTGCAAAGTAGAACTTTGCAAATTGCTTCCTCATTATTGTTGGATTTTTACAAAGCTTCCTCTATGAGGAAGCCAAAATAGATTAACATGCTTTCTGATAGAGGTAGATTTGTAAAAATCCAACAATAATGAGGAAGCAATTTGCAAAGTTCTACTTTGCAGCCTTTTTTCAGATTTTTAAATCGAAGCGTTGTTTATTTAACGTTTAATAAATCTTTGAACAATGTTATAAAAGTGGGAAAAAAATAGCAGGCAGTCTCGGCTCACTCTGCTCTATGGTTCAAAGGTTTTGTTGCACATCATAGTATTTTTAAGAATTTTTTGTGATTTTCAAATTCGCACGTTTTTTTTAGATAGCATTAATTATTTATAACTCAAACATTTCGATAAAAGGAAATCTGAAAAATGTCTGCATGCATTTTTCAGTTGGAAGAATAACATTAAAAATTGAGGCTAAAAAAATAAAAATTGAGTCAGCCGTTGATCGATTTATCATGGAATGCCCCATAAAGAATTTCGATCGTACATTTACGATAGTACTTCGTAAATTCGCGAGTCAAAGTTCCTATTCGGAGCAACAGGATTTTTAAAAATCGTCTTCCATCATCTATTTTTACCAAAGATCCTTCTTATAGATTAAACATTGTAACAAGGCTGCAAAGTAGAACTTTGCAAATTGCTTCCTCATTATTGTTGGATTATTACAAATCTACCTCTATGAGGAAGCATGTTAATCTATTTTGGCTTCGTCTTAGAGGAAGCTTTGTAAAAATCCAACAATAATGAGGAAGCAATTTGCAAAGTTCTACTTTGCAGCCTTGTTTATATTGGCGAAAAGTGTTTGCAATTCCCTCTCATTTTTCGAAAACTTATTTCACCTCAGCTTAATGCGCAAGGACTACCTTAATCGAAATAACGAAAACGGAGTTTATCCTCCTCTTTTGTGTAAATTTTCATCTCGATTCGTCACGCCGTTCGTGAGTTATGAGCAATTTTATTTTGGGACAAGCGGTCATTATAAATTAAAAAAAATAAAAATTATATATGAAGCAATGTGTAAAGTTCTACTTTGCATTCTTATTTCCATTGAGTACGAACTTTTGTCTCGCATAATCGACTTTTGCTGATGCTAGAGCGAAAATCGTTTTTTTTTTTTGTAAATTTCAAAATGTCGTAACATCTGAACCACTTTACCGATCATCGTCAAATTTGGTACGTGGCATAGCTGCATGTTCCTTTTCGTCTGTAAAACATTTCGGTTAAATTGGTGAAATTCGACGTGATTTATAAAAAAAAAATGATTTTTTCCGAAAAATTCAAACATCTATAAAATCTGAACCGCTTTACCGATTTCGCCCAAATGCAATGCCAAACAACAATGAACGTATATTTATTTATAAACATCTATTTAGCAAAATCGTCTAATTTTTACGAAAGTTAGAGCGACCACGCCCTTTTTTCCAAAAATTAAAAGTACCATAAAATCCAACAATAATGAGGAAGGAATTTGCAAAGTTTGACTTTGCAGCCTTGTTTATATTGGCGAAAAGTGTTTGCAATTCCCTCCCATTTTTCGAAAACTTATTTGACCTCAGCTTAATGCGCAAGGACTACCTTAATCGAAATAACGAAAACGGAGTTTATCCTCCTCTTTTGTGTAAATTTTCATCTCGATTCGTCACGCCGTTCGCGAGTTATGAGCAATTCTACTTTGGGACAAGCGGTCATTATAAATTTAAAAAAATAAAAATTATATATGAAGCAATGTGTAAAGTTCTACTTTGCATTCTTATTTCCATTGAGTACGAACTTTTGTCTCGCATTATCAACTTTTGCTGATGCTAGAGCGAAAATCGTTTTTTTTTTTTGTAAATTTCAAAATGTCGTAAAATCTGAACCACTTTACCGATCATCGTCAAATTTGGTACGTGGCATAGCTGCATGTTCCTTTTCGTCTGTAAAACATTTCGGTTAAATTGGTGAAATTCGACGTGATTTATAATAAAAAAATGATTTTTTTCGAAAAATTCAAACATCTATAAAATCTGAACCGCTTTACCGATTTCGCCCAAATGCAATGCCAAACAACAATGAACGTATATTTATTTATAAACATCTATTTAGCAAAATCGTCTAATTTTTACGAAAGTTAGAGCGACTATGCCCTATTTTCAAAAAATTAAAAGTACCATAAAATCGAAATGGCTGATTTTTTTTTTTCAAAAATCTCAACATTCAAAGCGGGGCAACTACTCCACTTGCGTGCCAAGTTTGAGCCATATCGCTCGAACGGTTACTGAGTAATAGTTCATCGAATTTTCGGAGCCCAGGACACACACACACACACACACACACATACACATACGTACATTTTTTCTAAACCACTTTTCTCGACGTTTTGGACAATTCTAAGCATACTGGCATGAAAATCTCGAAAAAAAAAATTTTCATGAAAACAAAGTTTCCTCTATAAGGAAGCAAAAAGCGAAAAAAGCCTGAGAATAAAATAAGTCAGGTTCATCATTAGATCCTTGTTGTTTTTTTTTTACCTTTTCCTTGGCTGGCAAATGGAGATGTAGTCGTTGACGATGTCTGTACAGTGTTCGTCGGAGATGGCAAAATATTTTCAGGCACAGGCGGTAAATTCTTCAAAAGTGCCAACGAGTTGTCAAAATCGCTATTTTTGTCTTTGCCCTTTAAAGACTCGGCTCTTTCTATCGCCAATTCCGTTATGCCTTTCAATTTTTTCTTTTCCACCTGATCGCTCAATTCTGCGCTCTAAAGTGTTAAGTACATTAATTAACTCACAGTTTTCAAAGAATAAAATTAAAGAAGCTTCCGCTTTCCATAAAAATTAAACAGCAAATGAGTAAAGTTTAACAAAATCAAAAGACAAATTTCTTCATCTTATTTTATTACATTTAACAAGGCTAGAAAAATTCTCACCGTGTTTAAGCCTAACTGTGCAGCGTCGATATAAAGCATCACCGCTGTATGTTTCCGTCCAGCCTCATCCTCGTTGAGCGCCTCATTAAGGAGATACTTGCACCATTGTAAACCCGTCTCTTTTGCATGTTCAGTCTCCTCGTCGACTATAAACAAATGTTCAATCATATATCTACTATTAACAATAATTATACATTATTATTAAAAATAATAATAACAATTATTATTAATAATAACGATTAGAAAAATAATTGTTAATTACAATTATTATTATTAACTAAAAAGTAGAAGTTTGCAAATTGCTTCCTCATTATTTTTAACATTGTAAAAATTTATCTCTTTGAGATTATAAGTTTATCGATTTTGGCTTACAAAAAAAATTCATAATAATTAGAAACAATTTGTAACAATAATAATAATAATATTTATTATTATCATTATTATTAATAATAATAGGTAATAATAAAAAAAATATTAATTATTATTATTATTATCGCAAATTGCTTCCTAATTATTATGATTTTTTTTTAGTTAAAAAATTCTTTTTTAGAAGAAAAAAAATTCAAAATAATTAGGCAGCAATTTGCAATAATAATAATAATAATTATTATTATATAAAAATAATAATAATAATTATAATATAAAAATAATAATAATAATAATAATTATTTTTTTTTTTTTTTCTTCCAAAAACAGAATTTTCTAAATAATAATAATAGTAATTATTATTATAATAAAAAAAAGTTAAAAATAACAAGGAAATAATTTGCCAAGTTTTACTTTTTGGTTAATAATAATAATAAATAATTAGCTAAAAATAATAAATTTGGCAAATAATTTTCTTATTATTTTTGTCTTTTTTTTAATTGGCCAAAATCAATGAACATAAATTGATCGTATAGATTTGTAAAAATAAAAAAACTAATTACGAAGAGAATAACAAAAGAGAAAGTCACCAATTTTTTGCAGTGCACCGATTCTCTCCCTGTATTCGGCCGCTTTGTTGACAATCGGCGATTGCGGTGATAATTTTGACAAGAGCCTAACGGCAACGTCGTAATAACATATCGCCTGTCTGTGCTGTCTGTCGCTATCAAAATCCACAGCTTTTTCGACCGCATGCTTAGCCTCGTTCTCCAATATTTTGTCCATTTTTAACGCGGCATGACATACGTCGAAACGAGCGCCAACACAAATATATTATAGACGCACCGCAGGCAAAAAAAAAAAACGTAAATATGCGTCACCTTTGAGGTGACGTGAGCGCTTTTGCGAAAACAGCTGATTTCAACAGTGACTAATTTTGGTTCAAGACTCTACTAGTAAAATTGACAACGCAATTTTCATTTTCTTAATAATAATTAACCATACGATAAATAAGCCAAAATAAAAGTAAATTGTTGCTATTTAATTTTTTAAATGTTTTTAAAATGCGGGAGAAAAATTAACCCCAGAAATTCGGAGGTTATTGAGTCGTCGATTTGACTTCCGGTTGACGTAAAATCGAAACAGTGTTGCCAGTTTGCTTCAATTTTAATAAATCTATTGTGGCTTTTGTTTTTACAATTGGGCTGGAATGAAGTAGGAGATTTTATTCAATTAGACATGATTTAGTTTGATTTATGTATGTATGGGGCATTCCAGATGAATTTTTTATACTTTGACCTTGATCTCCATCAATGATTTTGACGATTTTTTATCTGGGAATATTTTGAAAAAGAAGTTTTTTGTTTGGCGCTACGTGCGATTTTTTCGGCAGAAGAATTTTTATAAAAAAATTGAATTTTTTGGTATTTATATTTTTATTTGTTCGTTATTATCTTGAAAATTAACAGTACTATAAAAAAATGTTCAGGATCAAATTTGTTCAGTTTATGAAGAGCTACATAGTGTATATAAAAAATGTTATTTTCGTTTTGACGACACGCATGCGCAGTACGGTTTTCATAACTCCCGCCGGGCAGGAATGGGGTGATTACCTCCCTAGGGAGGTAATGAAAGCGGACTGCGCATGCGTACGTCATTCGTAAAAAATGTGCGACTTCCCGCCCGCGTTGCGGACACGAAATGGGGTTATTTTAGCGGAATCGGGAGAAAAGGATTTCTTTTTTTTTTTTTCAATTTCATAATATTGTTATTGGTTGTAAAGATGTCAGAAACTGGGCCGTTTACTTTAAGTATCTTTTCTTTATTTCCATTGCATGGTCTCTGTTCAACCTTTTACATATCCCTCTCTCTTACACTCTATATTCTTAATTCTATTTATCACGTAAATTCCACTCCCTCATATTGCCTTGGCACCTGTATATAAAAATTGTATTTTTCTAAACTTAAATAAACTTTTCTGTTAATATTACACCGTTTACCTTAAGGAGATTGGAGCGCTCCACACTAGTCAAATGAGTGCTATATTTTTAAAAGCGTTTCTACAATTTCAGATGGTTTAATAATCTGTTCCAAGGTGTTAATCACATAGCAGCATTATTTCTTGATATTCAAATACATTCACAGCTGTGATATCAACAGTAAATCGATCAATATCTGCAAATTTCCGATGTTATGTTTTTTCAACCCGTTTTTTAAAAGGGTAAACTGTAATAT
Source organism: Ephialtes manifestator (assembly GCA_963970395.1). Lineage (NCBI taxonomy): Eukaryota > Metazoa > Arthropoda > Insecta > Hymenoptera > Ichneumonidae > Ephialtes > Ephialtes manifestator. Next base: position 25,373,028 of record OZ019979.1, read on the forward strand.
CAGTCCGATTATGACGACCAATAGCTCATTTTGTTTACTAAAAGATATTCTATCGATTGGCCGTCTATTTTTTTAAATCGTATTAGTAGTTCAAAAGATACAACCGTTTGTTTATCCTATCATAACCTAACATCAAGTATACAAATGGCTGTAACTTTTGAACGCCTGATACTATAGAAAATCCGGACGGTCAATCGATTAAGGATCTTCCACTGATCAAAATGAGCTATGTTTCGTCATAATCGGACTGATATTACGGTTTACCCTTTTACAAAACTGGATGAAAAAACATGACATCGGAAATTTGGAGATATCGATCGATTTACTGTTCATATGACAGCTGTGAATGTATTTGAATATCAAGAACTAATGCTGCTATGTGATTAACAACTTGAAACAGATTATTAAACCATCTGAAATTGTAGAAACGCTTTTAAAAATTTAACACTGATTTGACTAGTGTGGAGCTCTCCAACCTCCTTAAATGCTGTTACCGTCAATATTAAATTTTTAGTTTCATAAAATGTATAACATTTGAAACTCTGAAGAGAAGACAACATAGTCTTTTCTCGTTCCACGTTACTGAATAACGAGACCATATATGTCAAATAGTTAAGACATCTCCAAAACGTGGTTCTTCAGTTATACGAGAGCACAGCAATTTGCGATAGCTACGTGTTTATATGCACGAAAAGATGACCAATCGCTTGCGAGAAACGTTTCAAGTTATTGGCCATCTAGCGGAACTAAGCCGGAAATTGCGCGTGCACCCGAAGTTAGTCCGCTAGATGGCCAACGAGCCACCAACGTTTCTCGCAAGTGTGCCCTGGTAAAAATATATTATAGAGATTGATAGAGATCGATAGAATTTGAATGGGATTTAATCGTATGTTATAATCTCTATCTATTCGGACTTTAATCAATTTATACCAATTGAATCGTTGTTAATAGTTTCCTTTAGTTTTCGTTGTCTATTGGTTAAATACGATAGATACGTTATCACGATGTATGGTACAGTAACAGATTTATAATATTTTATAATTTTTTTTAAACTGATTTTTTAATAAATTCTTAGACCTCTTATTATCCGAAATCAATGCTCTTATTAGTATCTTGATATGCTTGATTATTTATTAGATTTTTCTCGTATCGCGAAGTACTCAAATACGGATAAAATGAAACTTTCGGTAAGGAATGTATACGTGAAGCATTCTTAAAGAGTTAATTAACATAAATAATTTAGTAAGAAAGATGCTAAAAAACTGCTCAATTTACTGTTGTTACTCATAAGTACGTGAAGCGGGTTATATATTATTGATGTATATCATATTACAAGAACGAGTTTGGATGGAATAGTTAGGCAGTCTATCAGAGATCATAAAAGTTAAGCAGCTTGGGCCGCGGTCACTACAAAGATGGGTGACCAGAAAAAAAATGTAATTATCCAGTCGATTTCTTTTTTTTTTTTTGCTTGGAATAGTACATCATGTATATACGTACCATCGTATATTTTTATTATTAACTTAAATACAAAAATTATATTATTTATAATAATATTATAGGATATGGACGAAACATATAGGATTTCGATCGCAAATTTATGATAGTACATCGTAAATTCACGTACCAAAGTCCGTATTCGGTACGATAGAATTTTTTATAATCGTTTTCTATCATTTATTTTTAACAGGGAAAGGAAACTAATAACAACGATTTAATTTGTATAAATTGATCAAAGTCCGAATAGATAGAGATGATAACATACAATTAAATCCCATTCAAATTCTATCGCTCTCTATCAATCTCTATAATATATTTTTACCAGGGCGATCTTCATTATCGTTGGATTTTTACAAAGCTTCTTCTATTAGGAAGCCAAAATACATTAAGGTAGTTCCGTCGGTACGCCGGAGTCATAAATCTCAGAGTCTATATGATATTAAAAAATAATCATACGCATCACTTTGACTGCTTCAATAATAATATAAAAAATAATCGAGAATCCTTCGAAATTGTCCTAATCAAATTAAAACGATTATTTGTAAATAGTTGATATGTTTAGTGCGGATTTGACTTCATTTTTACGATAATTAGGTTAGGAAACGTCATTTGGCCCGGTATCGTGCACTTTGACCTTGTTTCAATTAAACATTATTCCGGAGACTTCACCTTTTTTCATGATACATCAATTCCTGAATGATTTGCGAATCCGTAGTACTTTTTATTTTTTCTCTACCTTTGATCTAAGTATGTTAATTTTCGATTTAAAGATCAATTTTTTCAGCCCTCCCATAAGCGCCGTGTAAAAAGATCGATTTTCAAGTTTTAATTGTTCATTCAAATACTCGGTAAAAGCCTTCAAGATTTTGTGCAAGTTAAATTGAATAGCTAAATTACAACATGTCAAAAATTCATGCGTATGAGTTTAGATTGCCTTCACGACAGAACTACCTTAAATTCCATTTAAATTCTATCGATCTCTATCAATCTCTATAATATATTTTTACCAGGGGATCCTCATTATCGTTGGATTTTTACAAAGCTTCCTCTACGAGGAAGCCAAAATAGATTAACATGCTTCCTCATAGCGGTAGATTTGTAAAAATCCAACAATAATGAGGAAGCAATTCTTTTTCTTTTCAGTTTTCATAATATAACTCCGTAAAAAATAGAAAACCGGTACCACGGTTGTAAAGATGTCAGAAACTGGGCCGTTTACCAATGGTACACCGGTAATGATACACCGGCTGGAATTTCTTCGCCCAATGTTAAGGAGGTTGGAGCGCTCCACACTAGTCAAATCAGTGCTAAATTTTTAAAAGCGTTTCTACAATTTCAGATGGCTTAATAATCTGTTCCAAGGTGTTAATCACATAGCAGCATTAGTTCTTGATATTCAAATACATTCACAGCTGTCATATGAACAGTAAATCGATCAATATCTCCAAATTTCCGATGTCATGTTTTTTCATCCAGTTTTGTAAAAGGGTAAACTGTAATATCAGTCCGATTATGACGAAACATAGTTCATTTTGATCAGTGGAAGATCCTTAATCGATTGACCGTCCGGATTTTCTATAGTATCAGGCGTTCAAAAGTTACAGCCATTTGTATACTTGATGTTAGGTTATATTAGGATAAACAAACGGTTGTATCTTTTGAACTACTAATACGATTTTAAAAAATAGATGGCCAATCGATAGAATATCTTTTAGTTAACAAAATGAGCTATTCGTTGTCATAATCGGACTGATATTACGGATTACACTTTTAAAAAACTGGATGAAAAAACATAACATCGGAAATTTGCACATATTGATCGATTTACTGTTGATATGACAGCTGTGAATGTATTTGAATATCAAGAACTAATGCTGCTATCTGATTAACACCTTGGAACAGATTATTAAACAATCTGAAATTGTAGAAACGCTTTTAAAAATTTAGCACTGATTTGTCTAGTGTGGAGCGCTCCAACCTCCTTAAACGCCTATAGGTCTGTCTCTCTCGCACATAGCTCTGTCTCTCTCGCACTATTTTTCTTTAAATTCTCCTGACCAGACGGCTGTTTTGATCCAGGAGCCCGAAGCTTAGCCCAATTCTGCCATACTTCCGCACATTCGGTTAAATTCTGAGCTTTATCTGCCGAGTATTTTGAAAGAAAATAGCTTTCAAAATTTCGAAGTGAGTACATATCACTGCCTCTTAAGAAGGTTGGAGCGCTCCACACTAGTCAAATCAGTGCTAAATTTTTAAAAGCGTTTCTACAATTTCAGATGGTTTAATAATCTGTTCCAAGGTGTTAATCACATAGCAGCATTAGTTCTTGATATTCAAATACATTCACAGCTGTCATATGAACAGAAAATCGATCAATATCTCCAAATTTCCGATGTCATGTTTTTTCATCCAGTTTTGTAAAAGGGTAAACCGTAATATCAGTCCGTTTATGACGAAACATAGCTCATTTTGATCAGTGGAAGATCCTTAATCGATTGACCGTCCGGATTTTCTATAGTATCAGGCGTTCAAAAGTTACAGCCATTTGTATACTTGATGTTAGGTTATGATAGGATAAACAAACGGTTGTATCTTTTGAACTACTAATACGATTTTAAAAAATAGACGGCCAATCGATAGAATATCTTTTAGTTAACAAAATGAGCTATTGGTCGTCATAATCGGACTGATATTACGGTTTACCCTTTTAAAAAACTGGATGAAAAAACATAACATTGGAAATTTGCCGATATTGATCGATTTACTGTTGATATCACAGCTGTGAATGTATTTGAATATCAAGAACTAATGCTGCTATGTGATTAACACCTTGGAACAGATTATTAAACCATCTGAAATTGTAGAAACGCTTTTAAAAATTTAGCACCGATTTGACTTGTGTGGAGCGCTCCAACCTCCTTAAGTACTCGGCTAACTTCACTGTGGTATCATCGTCTTAGCACGTAACGCGTGCTACGACGACGTGTGCTCTTTTTTTTGGTCTGGCAACGCCGGAACGGAAGTGTCGAGCTATTCCGTCGTCGCCATCACAGCGACGAGATACCAAGGAGAGTTTGGGCCTGTCCCGAAACGCGTGAAAATCGTCGGTAAACGGCGAAAGGGAGAGCAAACTCTCCCTACAAAAGGCAGCGATCGTAAGTTCGTGGGTTTTGTTTCCGCCAAACCGGCCCAATCCTTCTGTTTAACACAGCTAGCGACAACCTCGTCGAAGGTCTTAAACTTTGTAACTGACGAACATGGCTTACTGAAGAAAATGAAGGGTCTGCAGCAGGTAATCGTATCTCCATACGGAGGAGACGTAATCTCTGTCGCTTACGAAAGCTTGGCCGTGCTTAACGCGCCCTGCTATGGACAAAAAGTCAAAATACACTCAGTCCTCCGCCAAGGGCGCTGGTCCTGGTGATGGAAAAAAAAATCAAGGTTCGTAAGCAATTTTTCTTTGATTGCGTTTAAGCATCGCAGATTATTCAATATTCAAGGTAATTGTCTGTATCGATAAATCTTTTTTGTTGTTGTTGTTGCGCAGATGTCGTCAATGGTAGCAAAGTCTTTCCCAAAACTTCGCGCAGACGAGAACCTACGGGCGCTGCTTTCGCTGGCAAGAATGAACAACAATCTAAGAAATCGGGTGTGCAGAAAGCGAGAAGTTTTGATAAGAGACCGAAACCTAAAGGACAATATCATGGCGGTGCAAAGGAGGATACCAAGGTCCTTTTTTTGTTCCATTTTTGGTTTTTTTTTATGGGGTTTATGATTAAAGATGGTTTTTGGAAAAACTCATTTTTGGAAATTATGGAATTTCTATACAATTATACTATAATTTTATGCTAATTATTTATTTATTCATATAACAATATCGTGGCAGTAAAAAGGAGAATCTCAAGGTCTTTTTTTTTATGGGATTTGTGATTAAAGATGGTTTTTGGAAAACCTAATTTTTGGAAATTATGGAAATTTTGTACAATGAATAGAGTTATTATCTTGTTAATTTTAATTTTATGCTATTTATTTATTTATTTATTCAACAATATCATGGCAGTAAAAAGGAGAATCTCAAGGTTCTTTTTTTGTTCAATTTTTTTTTTATGGGGTTTATGATTAAAGCTGGTTTTTGTAAAAAGTAATTTTTGGAAATTATGGAAATTTTATACAATGAATAGAGTTGTTGTCTTGTTACCTATAATTTTATGCTATTTATTTATTTATTTAACAATATCATGGCAGTACAAAGGAGAATCTCAAGGTCTTTTTTTTTATGGGATTTATGATTAAAGCTGGTTTTTGTAAAAACTAATTTTTGGAAATTATGGAAATTCTATACAATGAATAGACTTATTGTCTTGTTAATTATAATTTTATGCTATTTATTTATTTATTTAATAATATCATGGCGGTGAAAAGGAGAATCTCAAGGTCCTTTTTTCGTTCAATTTTTTTAAAATGGGGTTTATGATTAAAGCTGCTTTTTGGAAAAACTAATTTTTGGAAATTATGGAATTTCTATACAATTAATAGAGTCGTTTTCTTGTTACCTATAATTTTATACTATTTATTTATTTATTTAACAATATCGTAGCAGTGAAAAGGAGAATCTCAAGGTCCTTTTTTTGTTCCATTTTTTTTTTTAATGCGGTGTATGATTAAAGCTGGTTTTTGAAAAAACTAATTTTTGGAAATTATGGAATTTCTATACAATGAATAGAGTCATTGTTTTGGTATCTATAAATTTATACTATTTATTTATTTATTTATTTAACAATATTGTAGCAGTGAAAAGGAGAATCTCAAGGTCCTTTTTTTGTTCCATTTTTTTTTTTTTTAATGCAGTGTATGATTAAAGCTGGTTTTTGGAAAAACTAATTTTTGGAAATTATGGAATTTCTATACAGTTAATAGAGTCGTTGTCTTGTTACCTATAATTTTATGCTATTTATTTATTTATTTATTTAACAATATCATGGCAGTAAAAAGGAGAATCTCAAGGTCTTTTTTTATGGGATTTATGATTAAAACTGGTTTTTTTAAAAACTCATTTTTGGAAATTATGGAAATTCTATACAATGAATAGAGTTATTGTCTTGTTAATTATAATTTTATGCTATTTATTTATTTATTTATTTAATAATATCATGGCGGTGAAAAGGAGAAACTCAAGGTCCTTTTTTCGTTCAATTTTTTTAAAATGGGGTTTATGATTAAAGCTGCTTTTTGGAAAAACTAATTTTTGGAAATTATGGAATTTCTATACAATTAATAGAGTCGTTTTCTTGTTACCTATAATTTTATACTATTTATTTATTTATTTAACAATATCGTAGCAGTGAAAAGGAGAATCTCAAGGTCCTTTTTTTGTTCCATTTTTTTTTTTTAATGCGGTGTATGATTAAAGCTGGTTTTTGGAAAAACTCATTTTTGGAAATTATGGAATTTCTATACAATTAACAGAGTCATTGTCTTGTTACCTATAATTTTATACTATTTATTTATCTATTTATTTAACAATATCATGGTAATGATATGATTCCAATTTTGACAGAGATTTAAAAAAATAAGTAAAAAATATGTGTAGAGAACACTAAACGAAATTATTGCAAAGAATGTGTAGAGAACACTAAACGAAATATAATGCAAATATTTGCACCAATACAAGTAAATATTTAACTTCGTATATTAATTTCGTTAGGTAGTGGAAGAAGAGGCTGCTGAGCTTGGCTCAGTGATGGTCCCAGGAAGCAAAAAGCAGAACTTGAACCATCTGCTAAACTTTCATTATGCGCCGCGTGATGTACCAAATGGTTCGGGGGGTTGGAACAGCGGAAGGCCTCACAGCAACAACAATAGATGGTTGCCACCCATTCAACGACACAAATACAACAAGGAACAGTTTCTACAGGCAAAGTACGTTGTTACTCTTTTTTTCCCTCGATAATAGACTCAAAAAAAGTAGAACCTTGCACATTGCTTCCTCATTATTTTTCGCTTTTTACAAAGCTTCCTCTCTAAGGAAGCAAAAAAGTATGTTATTCAATTTTGGCTTCCTCATAGAGGAAGCTTTGTAAAAAGCGAAAAATAATGAGGAAGCAATGTGCAAGGTTCTACTTTGCATCCTTTTTTAAATTAGATAAATAAACATGTTGTGAATTCGCTTTTTCTATTTTGTTATTCCGTTATTTCGTTATTATTAGAACGTTTTCGAAAGTAAATGTGATAACGTATATTATTAAAAATAATTCAACATTCTATAAAATCACAAATTTCATACCGTTTGTCACTAAATTATACATATATAATGGCTGAATACTGTTTCATTTATATACTAAATTTGAGCTCGCTATTTCAAGTTTTGCAAAAGTTACAATAGAGCGATAATGTCAATTTTTTGAAAAATTCAAAATTCCATAAAATCTGTACAACTTTACCGATTCGAGCCAAATTCAATACCAAACAGCGTTGAGTGCACCTACTCTTATAACCAACTATTTAGCAAAATAGACTAAATTTTACGAAAGTTAGAGCGATCATGTCCTTTTTTAAAAAAATTCAAAACGGCATAAAATCGAAATTTTCGCACAGATTTTGTCGAAAATTGCTACAGTTGAAGAGGGTCTACTGCTACACTAGTGTGCCAAATTTGAGCGCGATATACAAAACCGTTCTTGAGTTATCGGCGTTCGAATTTTCGGAGTTGTATACATACACACACACACATATATTAGGGTGTATCGAATTTTTTTTTTTTTTTTTTTTTCATATTGCATGGTCTCAAACCATTGTTTGTGCCTTTAAGCAACTCGTCTGAAAATTTGAGCGCGATAAAAATTTTTTTAGAGGTGGCTCAAACGATGTATCTATTTCTCATTTAATTAACACGTAAATGAATACGGCTCTTAATAAATTCATGTCCCCAAATTACGGATACGATATATTGGAATTTGTATATTTTTTTTCGTCATCTTCATATCATTCGGAAGTTAAAAAGTGTTTACAAATTTTTCGTTTAGATCAATAGTTTTCAAGTCATGATTTTTTTAAGGCGCGAGATATTCATTTCGCCTAAATTCGAGAAATTCGGGCAAGAATTGCAAACACTTCCCGATGTTAAAAAAATTTGAAAAAATTCATACTCATTATAGGCACTCAAAAGACTAATTTCGCATAATAATAATTTCAAAATGTTATTAACAAATTGTTAAAAAGAAAATTGTTCATCAAAATATGCGGTGTCTCAACTTTTTTTTGTATGAAAAAGATTCGTTCATTTTTCGGAATACATATGAATTTTTTCAGATTTTTATCTTTATTTTGATTTTTCTTGTTATTTACATGGAAAAATGTGCAAAAATAAAAATAAAGACAAAAATCTGAAAAAATTCATACGTATTCCGAAAAATGAACGAATTATTTTCATACAAAAAAAGTTGAGTCACCGCATATTTTGATGAACAATTTTCTTTTTAACAATTTGTTAATAACATTTTGAAATTATTATTATGCGAAATTAGTCTTTTGAGTGCCTACAACGAGTATGAATTTTTTCAAATTTTTTTAACCTCGGGAAGTGTTTGCAATTCTTGCCCGAATTTTTCGAATTTAGGCGAAATGAATATCTCGCGCCTTAAAAAAATCATGACTTGAAAACTATTGATCTAAACGAAAAATTTGTAAGCACTTTTTCACTTCCGAATGATATGAAGATGACGAAAAAAAAAATACAAACTCCAATATATCGTATCCGTAACTTGGGGACATGAATTTATTAAGAGCCGTATTCATTTACGTGTTAATTAAATGAGAAATCGATACATCGATTGAGCCACCTCTAAAAAATTTTTTATCGCGCTCAAATTTTCAGACGAGTTGTTTAAAGGCACAAACAATGGTTTGAGACCATGCAATATGAAAAAAAAAAAAAAAAAATCGACACACCCTAACATACATACATACGGACATTTTTTCTAGGTCACTTTTCTGGACGTTTTGGACAATTCTAAGTGTCCTGACATAAAAATCTCGAAAAATTTTTTTTTCTTGAAAACAAAGCTTCCTCTGTGAGGGAGCAAAAGTACTGAACACGAAAAAAAAAATCGTATTTATTTGCTTTTATCCGACTTTATTAATTTCATATGTTAATCTTCATTGCTAAAATAGCTAAAAACCTTTTTTCTTTTAGTTGCCAATTCGTGGTTAATGACGATGGCGGTTACACCGCCTATTTAGCCGATCCGGATACTCTCGTCGATTGGAAACTCATAGAACAAATCGTAAGAATCCTCGATTGTAATTAATTACAATTAGATTCAGAGAGAATCGAAAGAATCTCGATGAAATAAAAATCTGAAAAAACTGAAGCACAGAAAATATGTTGAAAAGATTAATTTAGCATGATAATAATTCCAGAATGTTATTAACAAATTAGCGAAAAAAAATAAAATTGTTTAACAAATTATCCGGCAACCTAACTTTTTTTAAGAACGAAAATAATTTGTTAATTTTTCCGCATACGTATGAATTTTTGAAGAATTTTATGTATTGTTTGAAAATTGTGTTTTTAAAATTTTTTTACTAAAAAAAATTTGTGAAAAGTCACGAATTTTGAATATATGTTTGAAATAAAATCACACATTATATCCAAGAAGTGTCCGGATGATTGACGAAATATATTCGTAAATACAGTTTAAACACTTCGAAAAAAAAAAACACAATTTTTAAACATTACATGAAATTCTTTAAAAAAATTCATACGCATTTGGAAAAATCACCAAATTATTGTCATTTAAAAAAAAAGTTATTCTGCCGGGTAAATTGTAAAAAAAAATTTCCGTTTTTTTTTTTTTTTTTTCATAACATTTTGGAATTATTATTATGCAAGATCAATCTTTTCAGCACTTTCTATGATTGATTTGTACTACGAAATGAAAATTGCTGCTACACGCAGAGAAACCGAATATTTATAATTATCAATTTCTGCGATTATTTTACGAAAAACGTAAAAGATTTGGCAGTGGAAATTTATTAATATTAATAATTCAAATATTATTAATATTATTAATAATATTAATAATATTAAATTTTATGTTTTATTTTTAATTTTAAAAATCCATTATTTTTTATTAAATATTAATATTTGAATTATTAATATTAATAAATTTGCACTGCCAAATCTTTTACGTTTTTCGTAAAATAATCGGAGGAATTGATAATTATAAATAGCCGATTTATCTATTATTAATAATTAATATTATTATTTATTATTATTATTATTATTTAATTTTGGAGTTAAAAAAATGATAAAATTGTTGTTTTACGCAGCGAATCCACAGCTCCGAGTGTTTGTCGTGTCCCATTTGCTTGTCTCCACCAATTGCCGGAAAAATGACTCGCTGTGGTCACGTTTATTGCTGGCCGTGCATTCTTCACTATTTGGCACTTTCGGACAAAGCTTGGCGCAAATGTCCCATTTGCTACGAGTCCATACACAAAACCGATCTGAAATCCGTAGTCGAAGTTACGGAATTTCCGTTCAACATCGGAGATCGCGTTAAATTGCGCCTGATGCGACGAGAACGTGGCTCTCTCATTGCTATGCCAGTTCGTGAAACTGATACTCCAATTCCATCGACATTTATCTCAGTTTCGGAGCATAATACCAATCAGATTTACTCAAAATTATTGCTGGCTAACGTTGGAGATGTAAGAGAAATAATTGAGAAGGAACGTGTGCAACTAAAACTTGAACTTGTCGAAGATCCTCAATCGCCTGAGAATTGCTTCATCGAACAGGCGTTAACCGAACTTACTACGCGAGAACAACAACTATCCGTCGTTGTAAGTTTATCTTCGTGCGCAATTTAAAAAAAATGGATTTTTTACACTGTTTTCATCAATAAAATGCATTTTTTAAATACTTTTTTAATCAATAAAGTGGATTTTTTAAGCAATTTTTTAATCGATACAATCCATTATTTTTTCACTTTTTTCACTAAAAAATTCATTATTTTTTTCAGTTCTTGTTACCAAAAAAATCCATTATTTTTCACTTATTTGCCAACAAAAATTCTTTTTTTTTTTCACTTTTTTTCAAAAAATTATTTTTTTTCACTTTTTTTGCAAAAGAAAATCCGTTATTTTTACACTTAAAAAAATCATTGTTTTTTTTTTCACGTTTTTTGCCACAAAAATCATTATCTCTTTCACGTTTTTTGCCAAAAAATTCATTATTTTTTCACTTTTCTTTTGCAAAAAAATCATTTTTTCACTTTTTTTTGCAAAAAAAATCATCATTTTTTCACTTTTTTTGCAAAAAAAAAATAATCATTTTTTCACTTTAAAAAATCATTATTTTTTTCACTTTTTTCGTTTAGAAAAATCATTTTTTCACTTTAAAAAAATCATTATTTTTTCACTTTTTTCGTTTTAAAAAAATCATTTTTTCACTTAAAAAAATCATTATTTTTTTCACTTTTTTCACTTAAAAAATCATTATTTTTTTTCACTTTTTTCGTTTAAAAAAATCATTATTTGTTCACTTTTTTTCGTTAAAAAAATTCATTATTTTTTCACTTTTTTCGTTAAAAAAATCATTATTTTTTCACTTTTTTCGTAAAAAAACCATACTTTTTTCGTAAAAAACCATACTTTTTTCACTTTTTTCGTAAAAAAAATACCATACTTTTTTCACTTTAAAAAAAAATCTATTTATCACTTTTCACAAACAAAATCCATTTTTTTTCTCTAAGATTGTTTTTTTTTTTTAATTGACATTTTTTCTGATTTAGAAGGTTTTTAAGCCTGAATTAGTCAGCCCAGTTGGTGTTGGATGCATCGAGCCTCGAAAAATCGTCGAGCAGCCAACGGAAGCGAAAAGCGAATCGGAGCGAAGTTTTGAAACATCTCGACATTCGCTCGATCCGGATGGATCAGCGATTCACACTGAGGGCTTGGATATCGGGAAAGACGAAGCTAATAGTGAACCTCGGGGTCTATCGAAATTCTTCTACTTCTATCAAGGTATAAAAACCCTAAATAATGTCCAATGCTTCAAATAATTGCATTGAAAATACTTTTTTTTTTTTACATACGTTCCGCATTTTGCGTATTTTTTTTTATTAATAATTACAAAATAAATTTTACAATATTTTGCAACTATTTTGTAAATTTGGCAGTATTTTGTAACTATTTTGTAAATTACGCAATAATTCGTAACTATTTTGTAAATTACGCAATAATTCGTAACTATTTTGTAAATTACGAAATAATTCGTAACTATTTTGTAAATTACGAAATAATTCGTAACTATTTTGTAAATTACGCAATAATTCGTAACTATTTTGTAAAACTGGCAATAATTTGTAACTGTTTTGTAAATTTGGCAATAATTTGTAACTATTTTGTAAATTTTGGAATATTTTGTAAATTTTCCAATATTTCGTAACTATTTTGTCAATTTTTCAATATTTTGTAACTTTTGCAATATTTTGCAACTATTTTGTAAATTTTGCAATACTTTGTAATCTTTGCAAAATATTGCGTAACTATTTTCTAAATTTTGCAATATTTCATAACTATGTAAATTTTGTAATTGCTTTTGTAGCGAAATAGTAACAAAATTTACTTCCTTAATTTTTTAAAAATATCTATATTTTAATTCTAGTAAATTTATTTTGTAACTATTTTGTACAATACTTTTTTTTTAAATGCATTTTTTAAATGCGTTTTCTGAAATCAACTTAAATACAGAATTTTACAGGATTTTTATTAATTTTACGTTTGGTGGAAATAAGATAATAAATAAAATTGTTTGCAGCTGAGGATGGGCAGCATCTATATCTCCACGCGATGAACGTCAAGATGTTGGAGCTTCAATACGGAAAGTTGGAAGATTGTCCCCGCGAAATTTGGGGCAAAATCGTGGAGAAGGAAGTTGGAAGTTTTACCGAAGAATTGCGACGTAGAATGCGTTATTTGTACCATTTGCCACTGACTTGCCAATTCGAGATTGCGGAAATCGAATTAACTCCGCCGCTGATAACCGAAGAGGTTCTCGGTTATTTTGCCGAACAGATGGAGAATCGAGAGAAACGAAGACGCAGACGCGAACGTGAAGAAAGAAAACGAGAGAAGAAAATAACCGCGGAGGAAAATAAACGAATGGGAAAATTTCCTGCCCCAAAAGTGCACATCGAGTCGCACAAACACTTTCCTCAATGGCAACCCGAACCGCAATCCTCTGGGTAATTAATTAAAAATCAAATCTCAAGTTTTCAGAATTAAAAAAAAAAAAAAAAAGGATGCAAAGTAGAACTTTGCACATTGCTTCCTCATTCTTTTTCGCTTTTTACAAAGTCGCCTCTATGAGGAAGTTTCTTTATTTTATTTTTGGCTTCCTCATAGAGGAAACTTTGCGAAAGATGAAAATTATTGACGAAGTTGATGATTTCTGACGTTTTACGAAATCCAGAGCGACACCAATAAATTTTTAAAAAAATTCAAAATCACGTAAAATCCGAACCGCTTTACCGATCATCACCAAATTTTCGTACGTAGCAGGGCTGAATGTTATTTTTCCTGTGTAGAAAATTTCAGTCGATTAGTTGAAATTTTACCTGAATTAGAGCAAAACGAAAATTTTTCGAAAAATTCAAAATCTCATAAAAACCGAACCGCTTTACCGATTTGGCACAAATTCAATACCAAAGGTCGTATCACTTTGTTCTATTTTAATACGAAGTTTCAGCCCGATAGCTCAAAATTCGTTCGAGCTAGAGCGTTTATGTACTTTTTTCAAAATTTCCAAATTCTTATAAAAATGAAATGCGTTAAGCGATTTTTGTAATATTTATACCAATTGAAGATTAGCCAGTACTGTACATGTTGTTCAAATTTTAGCTGATTCGGTCGAATACTTTATAAGTTACAGTTATATGAATTTTTGGCCTTTCATCACACACACACATAAATATATCCGGACAATTTTACTAAACCACTTTTATCGACGTTTCAGACCATTTTAAACGTTTTGACATGAAAATCTCGAAAAAAAAAACAAATTTTTCATGAAAACAAAGTTTTTTCTATGAGGAAGTAAAATGAAAATTTCATCTTGAGTTTGAATTGAGAAAAAATGAAAGTACGTCTCAAGTTTTCATTGCTTTAAAACGGGTATTTTATTTATTTTTTTGCATTTGGAAAGAAATCAGAAATTAGGGATTTTTAACTGAAATTTGGAAAAATATCATATTCATCCCAAATTAAAATTTACACAAATTGAACAAATATCAGTTTAAATTGAGAAAAATTAAATGTACGTCTCAAGTTTTCGTTATTTTAAATTGCGTATTTATTTTATTTTTTGCATTTGGAAAAAAATTAGAAATTACGGATTTTTAACTGAAATTTGGAAAAATATCATATTCATCTCAAATTAAAATTTACACAAATTGAACAAACATCAGTTTAAATTGAGAAAAATTAAATGTACGTCTCAAGTTTTCATTGTTTTAAATTGGGTGTTTTTAAAATTTTTTGCACTTGGAAAGAAATTAAAAATTAGGGATTTTTTGCCGAAATTTGGAAAAATCTCAGATTCATCTCCAGTTAAAATTTATACAAATCGATAAAACATCAGTTTAAATTGAGAAAAATTAAAAGTACGTCTCAAGTTTTCATTGCTTTAAATCGGCTATTTATATTATGTTTTGCATTTGCAAAGAAATGAGAAATTAAAGATTTTTAGCCGTAATTCGGAAAAATCTCAAATTTATCTAAAGTTTAAATTTAGAAAAATCTCAAATAAATCTTAAGTTGAAATACAGAAAAATCGGCAATTCATCTCAAATTGAAATATAAAAAAATCGAAAATTCATCTCCAGTTTAAATTTAGAAGAATATCAAACAAACCTTAAATCAAAACATTTTAAAAATCGAAAAATTAATTTCAAATAAATTTGAATAGATGAAACATGATTTAAATTTTGAAAAATCGACAATTCATCTCAAATTGAAATATAAAAAAATCGAAAATTCATCTCAAGTTTAAATTTAGAAGAATATCAAACAAACCTTAAATCAAAACATTTTAAAAATCGAAAAATTAATTTCAAATAAATTTGAATAGATGAAACATGATTTAAATTTTGAAAAATCGACAATTCATCTCAAATCGAAATATACAAAAATCGAAAATTCATCTCAAGCTTAAATTTAGAAGAATATCAAACAAATCTTAAGTCGAATTATCAAAAAAATCGAAAAATTAATTTCAAATAAATTTGAATAGATGAAACATGATTTAAATTTTCAAAAATCGACAATTCATCTCAAATTGAAATATAGAAAAATCGAAAATTCATCTCAAGTTTAAATTTAGAAGAATATCAAACAAATCTTAAGTCGAAACATTAAAAAATCGGAAAATTAATTTCAACTAAATTTGAATAGATGAAACATGATTTAAATTTTGAAAAATCGACAATTCATCTCAAATTGAAATACAGACAAATCGAAAATTCATCTCAAGTTTAAATTTAGAAGAATATCAAACAAATCTTAAGTCGAAATATGAAAAAATCGAAAAATTAATTTCAAATAAATTTGAATAGATGAAACATGATTTAAATTTTCAAAAATCGACAATTCATCTCAAATTGAAATATAAAAAAATCGAAAATTCATCTCACGTTTTTAATTTAGAAGAATATCAAACAAATCTTAAGTTGAAATATTTTTTAAAAATCGAAAAATTAATGTCAAATAAATTTAAATAGATGAAAAATCGGTTTAAATTTTGAAAAATCAGACACTGAAATTCAGTAAAATTTTTGAAACTTAACATCCTTTTTTCGGCTAAAAAAAAATAATTTTGAAATGACGTTTTCTCGATGGAAAATTTGTATTAAATTATGTTAATTTTTTTGTTTAATGCAGAATTAGCGTTCCATCGCCTGCGGAATCCCTGGCAACGTCCAGCGTTGCAAGCAGCCCATCTCGCGGTAGTTTTGTCGAGGACAACACGATCACAATGGACGATTACAACAAATGGCAAAATAGTTCGGCGAATCTCGTGGATCAACAACAGCTCGGTCCATCTTTCGCTCAGATGCTGAGGAACACAGGATCGCGAATGGGTTCGAACGTTGCTTGGCCTTCGATCGGTATCTCCGAACCCGTGAGGAATCGATCAAGCGCTTTGGCAAACGTTTCTGCGGATAACGAGGAAGACGCTTATGCTGTAGCACCTTCTTACAATCAGAGTTTCGGTGACGCTTTGGCGCAAGCTTTCGATCATACGGAATTTTTAGACAACGGTAATTTAACTAATATTCGTGCAATTTTGTTATAATTTATTTTGTCATTTTTGGTATAATTTATTTCGTCAATTTTGATATAATTTATTTTGTCAATTTTGGTATAATGTATTTTATCAATTTTGTTACAATTTATATTGCCAATATTGTCAATTTTGTTATAATTTATTTTGTCAGTTTTGTTATAATTTATTTTGTCAGTTTTGTTATAATTTATTTGGTCAATTTTGTTATAATTTATTTTGCCAATTTGGTTATAATTTATTTTGCCAATTTTGGCATAATTTATTTGATCAATTTTGTTATAATTTATGTTGCCAATTTTGTTATAATTTATTTGGTCAATTTTGTTATAATTTATTGTGCCAATTTTGTTATAACTTATTTTTTCAATTGTGTTATAATTTATTTTGTCAATTTTGTTATAATTTATTTTGCCAATTTTGGTCTAATTTATTTTGTCAATTTTGTTATAATTTATTTTGCCAATATTGTCATAATTTATTTTGCCAATTTTGGTATAATT
Organism: Ephialtes manifestator; assembly: GCA_963970395.1. NCBI lineage: Eukaryota > Metazoa > Arthropoda > Insecta > Hymenoptera > Ichneumonidae > Ephialtes > Ephialtes manifestator. The sequence continues at coordinate 25,390,377 of OZ019979.1, forward strand.
TATTTTGCCAATTTTGTCATAATTTGTTTTGTCAATTTTGTTATAATTTATTTTTCCAATTATGTTATAATTTATTTTGTCAATTTTGGTATAATTTATTTTGCCAATTTTGTCATAATTTGTTTTGTCAATTTTGTTATAATGTATTTTTCCAATTTGGTTATAATTTATTTTGCCAATTTTGGCATAATTTATTTGATCAGTTTTGTTATAATTTATGTTGCCAATTTTGTTATAATTTATTGTGCCAATTTTGTTATAACTTATTTTTTCAATTGTGTTATAATTTATTTTGTCAATTTTGTTATAATTTATTTTGCCAAGATTGTCATAATTTATTTTTTCAATTTTGTTATAATTTATTTTGCCAATTTTGTTATAACTTATTTTTTCAATTTTGTTATAATTTATTTTGCCAAGATTGTCATAATTTATTTTGCCAATTTTGGTATAATTTATTTTGTCAATTTTGTTATAATTTATTCTGCCAATTTTGTTATAATTTATTTTGTCAATTTTGTTATAATTTATTTGGCAATATTGTCATAGTTTATTTTTTCAATTTTGTTATAATTTATTTTGCCAATTTTGTTATAATTTATTTTGTCAATTTTGTTATAATTTATTTTGCCAATATTGTCATAATTTATTATGTCAATTTTGTCATAATTTATTTTTTCAATTTTATTATAATTTATTTTGTCAATTCTGCTATAATTTTTTTCATCTGTTTTGTTATAATTTATTTTGTCAATTTTATTGTAACTTATTTTTCCAATATTGTCATCATTTATTTTGTCAATTCTGTTATAACTTATTTTGTCTATTTTGTCATAATTTATTTTGTGGATTTTGTTACAATTTATTTAGCCACTTCTGTCATAATTTATTTTGTCAATTTTGTTATAATTTTTTCTGTTAATTTTGTTATAATTTATTTTGTCAATTATCAATATTAATGTTTTAGCAAAAGCGTTTGGTGACGAAATATTATCTATTTGTACAAATCGATCTTTTGAACAAATCATAATTCTAACAAAATTTTTAATAACTGGTTTATCGAATTATCGATAATATTGTGATAAAATCGTTACGAAACGATTTTAATAATTGATTGTAAAAATCTATGTGATTGTTTCAGGGCGAAATGGGGAGGCGAGTGGCGCGGCAGGAAAGAAGAAGAAAAAGAAGAACAAACCTACGGTTCTTTTCGCGACTAGCATGTCACGAGCATCATGATTCCAATCGTAGTAATTCCCGATAGATAATGCTTCTAAAAAGAAAAAAAAACACACAATTTGCTTTTCATAATAAAAACGTAGAAACCATTGACGACAATTTTGTAGTGATTTTAATGAAGGCTAAAAGGAGTAAATCTGCTTAAATTATCAGTTTGTGATTATTAGGATATTCGAAATTGCTCACTGTTGTATCTGAATAATCAATTGTAATATTCCTACTGTTTCGTTGTAGAGGCCTCAGGTATAAAATAAAGATTTATTTGCAATGCAAAATTATTCCCTGGTCTTTTTATTTTTTCCTAAAATCCCTAAGTTTAGTAAATAAAATATTGTAGATTAGTGACAATAAATTACTAATCTACTCTCTTCATCATTCCCGATCGCTTACCAACTAATTTAATAAATATATTGATCAGAGATCATTAAGTCTCCGAACAGTTAAATGTTTATCTTTAATAACTGAACGACTATTGATTCCTCTTTTATGATAAAGATCTACGAATTTGCTTCTTCGCGAAATTTCAAGGATTGTATAAAAAGGAAATTGAATCGCCAAATAGTTATGAATGTCCACTTTTCCCTTATCAAAACTTATAATTATCGTAGAGATGTACGAATTTGTTTCTTAGCGAAATCTCGAGGATTGTACAAAAAGGATTTGAAATCGTCAAATAGTTTTAATGTCCACTTTTTCCTTATCAAAATTTATAATTATAAAAATCCATGAATAAGTTTCTGAGCGAAATCTCGAGGATTGTGTAAAAAAAATAATTGAATCGCCAAAAAGGATTTTGGTTGAATTAGACTGGGACCTTAAAGTCCTTGCTCATTTTTTACAGGGTAAATTCGTTTTAAAAAATCTGAAAAAATTCATAGATACTCTTCAACATTTCTAGAATGTGAATCGACGATCATTTAAGTGAAAAAGTTAATATGTTTAATAGTATCAGTTATTGTTTAAGGAAAAACGATCGAAAAACGGTTTTTTGCTTGAATTTCAATAATTAAAAAATGGGACATAATTAATAATTGTACGATTATTGATTCCTGCTTGAATCCAAAGGCCGTTGAGAATTAAATAACAATTTACCATGAAAAATTATCGCAAATGAATGGAACAAATGTACCATGAAAAATGATCCCGATTGAATGTTTTTAACATTCGAGTTGATAATTGTTTCACTAATACGCTAATAAATTACTATAGAGCTGTGATTTCATGCACGTTGATTTTTTTTCAATCTTACTTTCGAAAAATGATGGATAAAACCTTAAATTAAGTTCTTTCCTAAATTAGGCAATATTATTATCTAAAATAGGTAGGAAATTAAAGTACTCCAAGACCTCAAAGAAAATTCATTGTTCTGATTTGTTTTTATTCGTTTCATATTCATCATTGAATCTCTTGTTTCTTTTTATTATTTCTTTTTTATCGTGAAGATTAAATTTGGAAGAATATCAAACAAATCTTAAGTTGAAATATTTTAAAAAAATCGAAAAATTAATTTCAAATGAATTTGAATAGATGAAACATGATTTAAATTTTGAAAAATCGACAATTCATCTCAAATTGAAATACAGAAAAATCGAAAATTCATCTCAAGTTTTTAATTTAGAAGAATATCAAACAAATTTAAGTTGAAATATTTGAAAAATCAAAAAATTAATTTCAAATAAATTTGAATAGATGAAACATGATTTAAATTTTGAAAAATCGACAATTCATCTCAAATTGAAATATAAAAAAATCGAAAATTCATCTCAAGTTTTTAATTTAGAAGAATATCAAACAAATTTAAGTTGAAAAATTTGAAAAATCAAAAAATTAATTTCAAATAAATTTGAATAGATGAAACATGATTTAAATTTTGAAAAATCGACAATTCATCTCAAATTGAAATATAGAAAAATCGAAAATTCATCTCAAGTTTTTAATTTAGAAGAATATCAAACAAATTTAAGTTGAAACATTTAAGAAATCAAACAAATTAATTTCAAATAAATTTGAATAGATGAAACATGATTTAAATTTTGAAAAATCGACAATTCATCTCAAATTGAAATATAGAAAAATCGAAAATTCATCTCAAGTTTTTAATTTAGAAGAATATCAAACAAATTTAAGTTGAAATATTTGAAAAATCAAAAAATTAATTTCAAATAAATTTGAATAGATGAAACATGATTTAAATTTTGAAAAATCGACAATTCATCTCAAATTGAAATATAGAAAAATCGAAAATTCATCTCAAGTTTTTAATTTAGAAGAATATCAAACAAATTTAAGTTGAAATATTTAAGAAATCAAAAAATTAATTTCAAATAAATTTGAATAGATGAAACATGATTTAAATTTTGAAAAATCGACAATTCATCGCAAATTGAAATATAGAAAAATCGAAAATTCATCTCAAGTTTTTAATTTAGAAGAATATCAAACAAATTTAAGTTGAAATATTTGAAAAATCAAAAAATTAATTTCAAATAAATTTGATTAGATGAAACATGATTTAAATTTTGAAAAATCGACAATTCATCTCAAATTGAAATATAGAAAAATCGAAAATTCATCTCAAGTTTTTAATTTAGAAGAATATCAAACAAATCTTAAGTTGAAATATTTTAAAAAAATCGAAAAATTAATTTCAAATAAATTTGAATAGATGAAACATGATTTAAATTTTGAAAAATCGACAATTCATCTCAAATTGAAATATAGAAAAATCGAAAATTCATCTCAAGTTTTTAATTTAGAAGAATATCAAACAAATTTAAGTTGAAATATTTGAAAAATCAAAAAATTAATTTCAAATAAATTTGAATAGATGAAACATGATTTAAATTTTGAAAAATCGACAATTCATCTCAAATTGAAATATAGAAAAATCGAAAATTCATCTCAAGTTTTTAATTTAGAAGAATATCAAACAAATTTAAGTTGAAATATTTAAAAAATCAAAAAATTAATTTCAAATACATTTGAATAGGTGAAACATGACTTAAATTTTAAAAAATCGACAATTCATCTCAAATTGAAATATAGAAAAATCGAAAATTCATCTCAAGTTTTTAATTTAGAAGAATATCAAACAAATTTAAGTTGAAATATTTAAGAAATCAAAAAATTAATTTCAAATACATTTGAATAGGTGAAACATGACTTAAATTTTAAAAAATCGACAATTCATCTCAAATTGAAATATAGAAAAATCGAAAATTCATCTCAAGTTTTTAATTTAGAAGAATATCAAACAAATTTAAGTTGAAATATTTAAGAAATCAAAAAATTAATTTCAAATAAATTTGAATAGATGAAACATGATTTAAATTTTGAAAAATCGACAATTCATCTCAAATTGAAATATAGAAAAATCGAAAATTCATCTCAAGTTTTTCATTTAGAAGAATATCAAACAAATTTAAGTTGAATTATTTAAAAAATCAAAAAATTAATTTCAAATAAATTTGAATAGATGAAACATGATTTAAATTTTGAAAAATCGACAATTCATCTCAAATTGAAATATAGAAAAATCGAAAATTCATCTCAAGTTTTTAATTTAGAAGAATATCAAACAAATTTAAGTTGAAATATTTAAGAAATCAAAAAATTAATTTCAAATAAATTTGATTAGATGAAACATGATTTAAATTTTGAAAAATCGACAATTCATCTCAAATTGAAATATAGAAAAATCGAAAATTCATCTCAAATTTTTAATTTAGAAGAATATCAAACAAATTTAAGTTGAAATATTTAAGAAATCAAAAAATTAATTTCAAATAAATTTGAATAGATGAAACATGATTTAAATTTTGAAAAATCGACAATTCATCTCAAATTGAAATATAGAAAAATCGAAAATTCATCTCAAGTTTTTAATTTAGAAGAATATCAGACAAATTTAAGTTGAAACATTTAAAAAATCAAAAAATTAATTTCAAATAAATTTGAATAGATGAAACATGATTTAAATTTTGAAAAATCGACAATTCATCTCAAATTGAAATATAGAAAAATCGAAAATTCATCTCAAGTTTTTAATTTAGAAGAATATCAAACAAATTTAAATTGAAATATTTAAAAAATCAAAAAATTAATTTCAAATAAATTGGAATAGATGAAACATGATTTAAATTTTGAAAAATCGACAATTCATCTCAAATTGAAATATAAAAAAATCGAAAATTCATCTCAAGTTTTTCATTTAGAAGAATATCAAACAAATTTAAGTTGAAATATTTGAAAAATCAAAAAATTAATTTCAAATAAATTTGAATAGATGAAACATGATTTAAATTTTGAAAAATCGACAATTCATCTCAAATTGAAATATAGAAAAATCGAAAATTCATCTCAAGTTTTTAATTTAGAAGAATATCAAACAAATTTAAGTTGAAATATTTAAGAAATCAAAAAATTAATTTCAAATAAATTTGATTAGATGAAACATGATTTAAATTTTGAAAAATCGACAATTCATCTCAAATTGAAATATAGAAAAATCGAAAATTCATCTCAAATTTTTAATTTAGAAGAATATCAAACAAATTTAAGTTGAAATATTTAAGAAATCAAAAAATTAATTTCAAATAAATTTGAATAGATGAAACATGATTTAAATTTTGAAAAATCGACAATTCATCTCAAATTGAAATATAGAAAAATCGAAAATTCATCTCAAGTTTTTAATTTAGAAGAATATCAGACAAATTTAAGTTGAAACATTTAAAAAATCAAAAAATTAATTTCAAATAAATTTGAATAGATGAAACATGATTTAAATTTTGAAAAATCGACAATTCATCTCAAATTGAAATATAGAAAAATCGAAAATTCATCTCAAGTTTTTAATTTAGAAGAATATCAAACAAATTTAAATTGAAATATTTAAAAAATCAAAAAATTAATTTCAAATAAATTGGAATAGATGAAACATGATTTAAATTTTGAAAAATCGACAATTCATCTCAAATTGAAATATAAAAAAATCGAAAATTCATCTCAAGTTTTTCATTTAGAAGAATATCAAACAAATTTAAGTTGAAATATTTGAAAAATCAAAAAATTAATTTCAAATAAATTTGAATAGATGAAACATGATTTAAATTTTGAAAAATCGACAATTCATCTCAAATTGAAATATAGAAAAATCGAAAATTCATCTCAACCTTATAATTATAAACTAAAAAAAATTATTATCTCAATTGAATATTTTTAACATTCGACTTAATAATTTGTTCATTAATTTGCAAATAAATGACTATAGAGTTGTAGCTTCATGCACGTTAAATTTTTTTTTCAATGTTACTTTCGAAAAATGATGGATAAAACCTTAAATCAAGTTATTTCCCAAACTAGGCAATATTATTATCTAAAATGGGTAGGAAAATAAAAAACTCCAAGACCTCACCAAAAATTCATTGTTCCGATTCATTTTTATTCGTTTCATATTCATCATTGAATCTCTTGTTGTTTTCATTATTTCTTTTTTTTATCGTGAAGATGAAGAATGCCTCAGGCTGTGTTGGGATGTTTTAAAGGATTTAGGAAGTGCGAATTAGCCGCGAGATCGTAATATAGCGATAACAGATGTAAAGAAAATAGGTAAGAGGGGGAAAAAAGGTCTCGGTGAGTTGTGAAATAAATAAATTTATCCTCTAAATCGCGGGGTTTAATCGACTTCCTCGATGGTAGGTCCAGAAGCTCCACCGGCTCCAGGTGCTCCAGCTCCAGGTGCTCCGCCTCCAGGTGCTCCAGGCATTCCACCAGGGAATCCTCCAGGTGCTCCTCCAGCTCCTTGATAAAGTTTCGTCACAATAGGATTGCAAATGCCTTCGAGTTCCTTTTGCTTATGTTCGTATTCCTCTTTATCAGCAAGTTGATTGGCATCGAGCCACTTGATGATATCGTTGCATTTATCAAGAACAACTTGTCTATCAGCAGCGCTAATTTTGTCCTTAAGCTTCTCATCCTCAACGGAACTCTTCATATTGAAGCAATAAGATTCGAGTCCATTTTTCGCTGAAATTGTTTCCTTTTGCTTTTCATCCTCAGTTCTGTATTTCTCCGCCTCGTTGACCATTCTTTCGATGTCCTCCTTGCTGAGTCTTCCCTTGTCGTTGGTAATTGTGATCTTGTTCTCTTTTCCAGTGGATTTATCGACGGCGGAAACGTTTAGAATGCCGTTGGCATCGATGTCGAATGTTACCTCAATTTGTGGAACTCCACGTGGCGCTGGTGGAATTCCGCTGAGTTCGAATTTACCAAGAAGGTTATTATCTTTAGTCATGGCTCTTTCACCCTCGTAAACCTGAATAAGTACTCCAGGTTGATTGTCAGCGTAGGTCGTGAATGTTTGCGTCTGTTTAGTGGGAATTGTGGTGTTTCTCTTGATAAGAGCGGTCATAACGCCACCGGCGGTTTCGATACCAAGCGAAAGTGGTGTAACGTCGAGTAGCAAAAGATCCTGAACCTCCTCGGATTTATCGCCGTGAAGAATCGCCGCCTGAACAGCCGCGCCGTAAGCAACAGCCTCGTCGGGATTGATCGATTTGTTCAACTCCTTACCGTTGAAAAAGTCTTGCAAAAGCTTCTGAATCTTCGGTATACGAGTGGAGCCACCGACGAGAACGATATCGTGAATTTGTGCCTTGTCCATCTTAGCATCGCGTATCGATTTCTCGACGGGTTCGAGAGTACCGCGGAAAAGATCGGCGCAAAGTTCCTCGAAACGCGCGCGAGTTATCGATGTGTAAAAATCGATACCCTCGAAGAGAGAATCGATTTCGATACTCGCTTGAGTCGAGGACGAGAGAGTTCGCTTCGCGCGCTCGCAAGCTGTACGCAAACGACGAAGCGCTCGTTTGTTCGACGTTAATTCTTTTTTGTACTTGCGCTTGAATTCCTGGACGAAATGATTGACCATTCGATTGTCAAAATCTTCACCACCGAGATGCGTATCACCGGCTGTAGATTTAACCTCGAAAATACCGTCCTCGATCGTTAGGATCGATACATCGAATGTACCGCCGCCGAGATCGAAAATTAAGACGTTACGCTCGCCCGTTGCCTTTTTGTCGAGGCCATAAGCGATTGCTGCGGCTGTTGGCTCGTTTATTATACGCAATACGTTCAGGCCCGATATCGCGCCAGCGTCTTTTGTTGCCTGACGCTGCGAGTCGTTGAAGTAAGCTGGCACAGTGATCACGGCGTTGGTGACATCCTGGCCGAGATATGCCTCGGCGGTTTCCTTCATCTTCACCAGGACCATTGAACTCACCTCCTCCGGGAAAAATGTCTTCGATTCCCCTTTGTACTGGACTTCGATCTTTGGACGACCACCGTCACTCACTACGTTGAATGGCCAGTGCTTCATGTCAGCCTGCACTGTCGCATCCTCGAAACGACGGCCGATTAATCTTTTGGCATCTGTAAAATAATTGACAATGAAATTAGAGTTATGAATATAATAGTTTTTTTTTGGAATTTTAGAGGATTGTTTTCGATTTTTGCGATTTATCTTTTGGCATTTGTAAAATAATAATTGACAATGAAATTAGAGTTATAAATACAAGTTTCTTTTTGGATTTTTTTTTGGAATTTTAGAGTATTGTTTTCGATTTTTGCGATTTATCTTTTGGCATTTGTAAAACGACAATTGACAATGAAATTAGAGTTATAAATACAAGTTTCTTTTTGGAATTTTAGAGTATTGTTTTCGATTTTTGCGATTTATCTTTTGGCATTTGTAAAACGACGATTGACAATGAAATTAGAGTTATAAATACAAGTTTCTTTTTGGAATTTTTTTGGAATTTTAGAGTATTGTTTTCGATTTTTGCGATTAATCTTTTGGCATTTGTAAAACGACAATAGACAACAAAATTAAAGTTATAAATACGACAGTTTGTTAATTTAAAATTTTTTTTTTTTGTAATTTAAAAGCCTATTGTGTCTGATTTCTACCATTAATCTTTTGGCATCTGTAAAACGACAATTGACAATGAAATTAGAGTTATGAATACAATAGTTTTTTTGTATTTTTTAAATATTTTTTTTATGATTTTAGAGTCTATTGTTTTCGATTCTTGTGATTAATCTTTTGGCATTTGTAAAACGACAAGAGACAACAGAATTAGAGTTATAAATACGACAGTTTTTAAATTAAAAATTGTTCTTTTTTTTTTTGTAATTTAAGAGCCTATTTTGGTTAATTTCTACGATTTTTTTTGGCATCTGTGAAACGACAATTAACAGCAAAATTAGAGTTATAAATACAACAGTTTTTTTGGTAATGTTAGAGTTTTTTTTTCGATTTATGCGATTAATCTTTTGGCATTTGTAAAACAACAATTAACCACAAAATTAGACTTATAAATACGACAGTTTTTTTAATTAAGAATTTTTTTTTCTTTGTAATTTAAGACTATTTTGTTTGATTTCTACGATTTTTTGGGCATCTGTGAAACGACAATTAACAGCAAAATTAGAGTTATAAATACAACAGTTTTTTTGGTAATTTTAGAGTTTTTTTTTCGATTTATGCGATTAATCTTTTGGCATTTGTAAAACAGAAATTAACCACAAAATTAGACTTATAAATACGACAGTTTTTTAAATTAAGAATTGTTTTTTTTTCTTTGTCATTTAAGACTATTTTGTTTGATTTCTATGATTTTTTGGGCATCTGTGAAACGACAATTAACAACAAAATTAGAGTTATAAATACAACAATTTTTCTTGTAATTTAAGAGTCTATTGTTTTTTATTTTTGCGATTAATCTTTTGGCATTTGTAAAACAGCAATTGATTACAAAATTGAACTTATAAATTCAAATTTTTTTTTTTTGCTATTTTTTCCGTAATATAAAAGCCTATTGTGTTTGATTTCTGGGATAAGATGCAACATTTACTCAATAAATTGTTAATAAATTGTTTACAAATTGTAAACAATTCACACAAACAAATGTGTGTGAATTGTTTACAATTTGTATGTAATTTTACAGAATTGTCTACAGAATTTGTTTTGTATAAACAATTCTCTAGAATTGTTTATACAAATTGTACATACAGATAAAACTGTTTTACAGACAAATTCGTGAACTATTTCAGTTGTGCTATTGAATTACGTCTTTCAATTGCTTCTATATATTCTTTCAATTATCATGAAAACATGAAAGTCATGCTTAAGAGACTCGGGTTAAAACTCTGAAAATCCAAAAAAGGATATAAAGTAAACGAAGCCATGAGTCATTCTTTACAAACCATCTTGGGAAGATGCTGAAGGTTACGGCAAAAAAAATTTATCACCATGATGACATTTCTGCGATGAAAATGTCAAACTGCGGTATGGGAAATAAAAAAGGGCAATTCAAGGCCAAACAATTTCCGATATTGATTTTCAATGATTATTAAATATTGTGTAATATTTATAGATGGTTTGATATTTGTTTTTTTTTGTGCAAGGAAAAAAGTTTTTTTTTTTTTTTTTTTTTTTTTTTTTTTTTTTTTTTTTTTGTATTTGCAACACTTAAGTTTTATGCAATTAAGAAGTTTTATGGACTTCTTTTGGTCTGCATAGTAATGTTAAAAATAAAAATTGCATCAAACACAATAATTTATAATTAAAAAGCCAATATTTGGATTTAAAAAAAAAATTATTTTTATCGTATGTGCAATTTTTGTTTTAAAAATAAATATTCTACTCTAACTTGCCAATCAAATACCAAAAACCATCAAATTTTCGCACAGACTTCATAAAAAATTATGTACCAAAATCCTTCAAAATAAGTGCAACAATTTTTCTTTCCGAAAATTCCTAAATTAATTAATTTTCATAAAATTTCTAATCAGATTTGCCAAATACAAAAAATTTTTTTTTTTATTTCAATTTAAAAAAAAAATTTTAAAACCATCAAATTTTCTCGTTTCCCATAGACATCATAAAAAATTACATGCCAAAATCCTTCAAAAATAAGTGCAACAATTTTTCTTTCCGAAAATTCCAAAATTAATTATATTTTCATAAAATTTCTAATCAGGTTTGCCAAATATGAAAAAAAAGTTTTGATTATTTGAATTTTTTTTTTTTTTTTTAATTAAAAAAACCATCAAATTTTCTTGCTTCCCATAGACGTCATAAAAAATTATGTGCCAAAATCCTTCAAAAAATAAGTGCAACAATTTTTCTTTCCGAAAATTCCAAAATTAGTTATATTTTCATAAAATTTCTAATCAGATTTGCCAAATACGAAAAAAAAGTTTTTTTTTATTTCAATTTTTTTTTAAATTCCAAAAACCATCAAATTTTCTCGCTTCCCATAGACGTCATAAAAAATTATGTGCCAAAATCCTTCAAAAATAAGTGCAACAATTTTTCATTCCAAAAATTCCAAAATTAATTACACTTTCATAAAATTTCTAATCAGGTTTGCCAAATACAAAAGAAAAAAATTGATTTTTCTAATTTCAATTTTTTTTAATTCCAAAAACCATTAAATTTTCTCACTTCCTTTATAAAAAATTACGTGTCAAAATCCTTCAAAAACAATTGCAACAATTTTTCATTCCAAAAATTCCAAAATCAATTAAATTTTCATAAAATTTCTAATCAGGCTTGCCAAAAACGAAAAAAAAAAATTGATTTTTCTAATTTCAATTTTTATTAAAAAATTCCAAAAACCATTAAATTTTCTCGCTTCCTTAATAAAAAATTACGTGTCAAAATCCTTCAAAAACAATTGCAACAATTTTTCATTCCAAAAATTCCAAAATCAATTAAATTTTCATAAAATTTCTAATCAGGTTTGCCAAAAACGAAAAAAAAAAAAATTGATTTTTCTAATTTCAATTTTTTTTAAATTCCAAAAACCATCAAATTTTCTCGCTTCCTTTATAAAAAATTACGTGTCAAAATCCTTCAAAAACAATTGCAACAATTTTTCTTTCCAAAAATTCCAAAATTAATAACAGTTCCATAAAATTTCTAATCACGTTTGCCAAATACGAAAAAAAAAGTTTTTTATTTCAATTTTTTTTTTAATTCCAAAAACCATCAAATTTTCTCGCTTCCTTAATAAAAAATTACGTGTCAAAATCCTTCAAAAACAATTGCAACAATTTTTCATTGCAAAAATTCCAAAATCAATTAAATTTTTCATAAAATTTCTGATCAGTTTAGCCAAATACGTAAAAAAAAAAAAAAAAAAAATCCATCCATATATAATCGTCGAGTAATAATGCCGAAGGTCATAATCGACCGGCCGTGAAAAAAAAGTGTAAAAAAAAACGTGGTACGACCGCGAGGCAAGAGAACAAAAAAAAAGACCGTTGGCGATGTGAATTAAAATGGTGGACACTAACCGAAGATGGTGTTGTTGGGGTTCATGGCGACCTGATTCTTGGCAGCATCACCGATGAGACGTTCGGTGTCGGTGAATGCGACATAGCTGGGCGTGGTTCGATTGCCCTGATCATTGGCGATAATTTCGACCTTTCCATGTTGAAAAACTCCGACACAGGAATACGTAGTTCCAAGATCGATACCGACTGCGGGTGCTTTAGCCATTTTCTTAATATTCTGCGTGAAAACGAACAAGAAATTACAAATATATATATATACAACAATATATCTTTTCGTGTCTCGTAATCGCAATCACAAAACTGTCGAACAAATTCGCGATGCCATTTTGTTTCTCGATAAAACAACAAAAAAAAAACGTCCAACAGCAAACTCGTAATACCTTTTCTCGTAGTTTTCAGTCTTAAGATTGTATATAGCGGATACGAAGAGATGTTCTCAGTACAACGATTCGCAACGTAGTGATAAACTCGCGCAAGCTTCCTCTATATAACATTCGATAAACGACGCTTCTGGAATGTTCCTTCCCGCCTGAGGGCGTAAGTGGACCAATAGGATCGCGTCTTCTGCTCCTCCCACTCGCTGATTGGCCGCGAGTATATTAACTGCGCGAATCAGCTGCGCGACGCTCGTCGTCATTATAAAAGGAAAAATTTCGTATATTTTCACGCAGAATTTCTTTACCCTCGTAACTAAACGTCTCACGAATTTTCCGCGAGTCTAAATAATACAATTCTGCGTTTTGCTTCGAGGTTAATAGGAATTTAGAGCCTGGAGGCAAATATGATGTCACTTCCGGTGCGGCAGACACGCCGGAAGTGACAATCGCGGAAACATGGAGAAAAATCTAGCCTAATTCTAGAATCGTCTCGAGCACATGGCGAAAACGACGGTTATTCCAATTAGTTTCATCATGACGTGCGTTTTGCTTTTTTATTCGCGATTTTATGACGCGCGACTATTTTATGCGTCATCTTCGAGGATTTCACGTCTTATCTGTAACTTATTCGGGGTTTTTGTCCATTTATTTACTATACCGGGTGTCTGTAGCTTTTATTTTTTTTTGGTATCTATGGGAAATTTGATTCATGCACTTTTTTGGACTTAAAAGGAAAACGTGGATTGGCTGTAGGTTTGTATTTCACGGATGTGGATTAACCACAGATATAAATAATTTTACGCTGCGTGGGTCGCGTTTGCGTGTGACTCATAAATATACACTGTGTCGGCATTGTAACTGTACCATTACTTAAGAATTCTACTTATTTTTTCAAGGAAATATCGTGTGTTTTCTTTATTTACAAAATCCTGACATATTTGTAGAAAAAGTATTTTTTATTCTTTTTTTATTGCGAATGTTTTGGTAAAAATATCACGAAGGTCAAGGGCAATGGAAAAACCTTCGTTTAATAAATATACTCTGTGTCGGCTTTGTAACTATCTATTTATTTTTTCGAGGAAATATTTTTTTTTTACCAAATTTTGAGATATTTGTAGAAAAAGGTTTTTTATTCTTTTTTTATTGCGAATGTTTTGTTAAAAATATCACGAAGGTCAAGGGCAATGGAAAAACCTTCGTTTAATAAATATACTCGGTGTCGGCTTTGTAACTATCTATTTATTTTTTCGAGGAAATATTTTTTTTTTTTACTAAATTTTGAGATATTTGTAGAAAAAGTCATTTTATTGACTTTTTGTTTTTTTTTTTGTAAATGTTTTGGCAAAAATAACACGAAGGTCAAGGCGATGGAAAAAACCTCCATTTATTTGAAATATTTAAGACTCTCGCGGATATTTTCATACTTTTCGCCCTGACCTACTACAAACATCGAATTTTTATTTTCATTTACTCGGAAAATATTGTCATTTTTTTTGTTTCTTAAATTTGTGTTAAAGGAATATTTTGCGGAGTGTAAAATATGTATGACGTTAAAGATTTTTAAAAATCGTAAGTTGTTCGTGATAATCTAGTTATCCAATTTGTAATTAGGTGTTAAAAAACCTCAACAAATAATTATTCTATTCTATATTTTATATTTCAGCATTATTACAAAATGTAAAAAGCATAAGTATTGTTAAATTTAAGCAAATTTTTATTTATTTATTTATTTATAACAATTATTTTGTTAATTTTAAGTTGTTCGTGATAATCTAGTTATCCAATTTGTAATTAGGTGTTAAAAAACCTCAACAAATAATTATTCTATTCTATATTTTATAGTTTAGCATTATTATTAAGTTGTAGAACATTGGTTAAAGTTTAATTATATGGGGCATTCCAGGTGAATTTTTCATGCTCTGACCCTGACGTCCATTAATAATTTTGACAATTTTTTATCAAAAAGTATTTTGAAAAAGAAGAGACACGTATTTTTTTGTTTAGCGCTACGACCAATATTTCCGAAAGACGAATTTTTGTAAAAGTTTGAATTTTTCGGGATTGATATTATTTTTATCGTTAATATCTTGAAAATGAACAGTCCTATCGAAAAATGTCTACGATGAAATTCGTTCAGTTTGCAAAGGGCTACATAACGTATATAAAAAATGTTATTTTAGTTTTTCGAAAATTTTGTTATATGACGTTAAACAACAAATTATCGTTTTGCAAAAAAGCGCCACTTTTTATCATTTTTATATACTTACATAAAAATTCTGTGTAAAATAACAAAATTTTTGAAATCCTATACAGGTTTGCAAGTATTTTTTTTCGAAATGTACTACGTAATTCAAAGCTTTACGTAATAATTCGGGATGTTAAAAAAACTTCAATTACGTTGGACTTCTCATTAAAAAATCTTGCCATTCTAAATAGGGTCCCAAAAATTTCGTAATTTTGAACAGAATTTTTCCGTCATTATATAAAAATGATAAAAAGTCGCGGTTTTTGACGATTTTTAAAAATCGTTTGTTATCATTAAAAAAAAATCCACAAGAAAATTTTGTCGAAAATATCGAAATATTTTTATGAATTTTTTTTATATCGCGAAATCGCGTTCGAAAAACTTTTTTTTCTGCTTTATGTCATTAATTAACAAAATTGTAATTTTTTAAAATATTCATGACGTAATTTTTACGATTTGAACAAATTTCGATATATTCAATAAGATGACAAATTTCCAAATTTTTTTATGATTGAAAAAAAAAAAAAACGTTCATCAAAATTTTGGTAAAAATTTCAAAACATTTTTATAACTTGTAACGAAATGTTTATGAATTTTTTTTTATATCGACAAATCGCGTTCGGAAATTTTTTTTTGGTCCCTAACGTCATTTTACTTAACAAAATTGTAGACTTCACAATTTTTTTAATATCCATTATGTAATCATTTCGATTTGAAAAAATTTCGATTTAATAATTGTTCAACAAGATTGCAAATTTTCAAGATATAAACATTTTCGAAAACATAATTAGAAGAAAAAAAAAAAAAAAAAAACGTTTATCAAAATTTTGGTAAAAATTTCAAAACATTTTTGCAACTTATAACAAAATGTTTATGAATTTTTTTTTTATTTCGACAAATCGCGTTCGGAAATCTTTTTTTTGGTCCCTAACGTCATTATACTTAACAAAATTGTAGACTTCACCATTTTTTTAATATCCATTATGTAATCATTTCGATTTGAAAAAATTTCGATTTAATAATTGTTCAACAAGATTGCAAATTTTCAAGATATAAAGATTTTCGAAAACATGGTCGAAAAATTGAAATTTATATAATAATCTCTCTCTAATATTGATCAAATAAAAAAATATAGGTCTTCTGTTCTTTATTTTGAATTACTATTCTATTCTATTCTATTTTGAATTATAATTATTATCAACATAATTCTAAAGCCGAAAAGGCAAGAATGAGTAATAAATATAATTAAAAAAAAAAAAACAATACTATCAACATAATTATTTAAAAATTCACAGGATTTTCTAAAATATATATGTATATATAATAATAATAATAAAATAAAAAAAAAATAAATATATAGATATATATTTTTTTTTAGAAAATCCTGCGAAATTTAAAAATAATTATAGAATTTTATGATGATAATATATATATATACATATATATTAAGTACTTGATAGAATAAATAACAGATTTAAGCGTGTTTAAAAGTAATATGATGTTTATAGAGTCGCTGCCAAAAAACGTTGTTTTGTGGTAAATATTGCGGCCACCAACGTTGATAGCAAAATATACGATGTGTAACTGGCACAATTTTGTTTCCTCGTTCCGTAAGAGTTTGCCGCAGAATTGGCCAATAGCTATGCGGCCAATAGTTGCACTCGTAGTTTAATATATCGATGGGTTGTCGGCCTCGGTGCCGGTCAGCTGTGGGCGAAATAGGTTATGGAAAAAGAAAAAAAAGTTACAACTTGAATCAACGTTCCAAGATGAAACGAAAATTTTCTTGCTTGTTTATAAATTCTCTTTAATCAGGAAAATGTGCTTTGCACATTTCTTTCGACGTAATAAAAAATACCTTTTTATTTATCCTTATCCTATTCAAGGTTTAACTGATTTATTTTTGCTTCCTCATACAGAAAGCTTTGTTTTCGTAAAAAAAATTTTTTTTTTTTCAGAATTGTCCAAAACGTCGAGAAAAGTGGTTAAGAAAAAATGTCCGGATGTATGAATGTGGCACGTTTGCAAAATTCAAACCGCTGTATCTCGAAAATGGGTTTAACAATCAAGCTGAAATTTGGAACGCTGGTAGAGGATAAACGCCCCTTCCTATGTATAAATTTTCGAAAAAATTGAAGAAAAAAAATGCAGATTTTATAAGCCTTTGAATTTTTCGAAAAATGTCTGTATGTTCTCTAGCTTCCGCAATTTTTCAGCTAATGAACTAAATAGTTCTGGACAAATAGAGAAATGAAAAATGACGATCGGTATTGAATTTGAGCGAAATCCATAAAGCGGTTAAGATTTTATAAAATCTTGAATTTTCGAAAAAATTTTGTTTTCGTTCTTATTCGAGTTAAGTTCTACCAAACCTGCTCAAATCTTTTGTAAGGTAAAATCAACATCCAGTTTGTAGTAGATATCGAATTTGGTGAAGATTGGTAAAGTGGTTCAGATTTTATAAGACATTGAAATTTTCAAAAAATCTCTGTATGTTCGCTAGCTTCCACAATTTTTTTAGATAATGAACTTAAACAGTTTTTGACGAATAAAGCAATGAAAAGTGAAGATCGGTATTGAATTTTAGCGAAATTCATAAAGCGGGTTAGATTTTATAAAATTTTGAATTTTCGAAAAAATTTTGTTTTCGTTCGTATTCAAGTTAAGTTCGCGCAAACCTGCTTAAATCTTTTGCAAGATAAAATTAACATCCAGTTGTAGTAGATATCGAATTTTGTGAAGATTGGTAAAGTGGTTCAGATTTTATAAGGCATTAAATTTTTCCAAAAATCTCAGTATGTTCTCCAGCTTCCACAATTTTTTAGATAATGAGCTTAACCAGTTTTTGACAAATAAAGCAATGAAAAATGAAGGTTGGTATTGAATTTGAGCGAAATCCATAAAGCGGTTTAGATTTTATAAAATTTTGAATTTTCGAAAAAAATTTGTTTTCGTTCTTATTCAAGTTAAGTTCTACCAAACCTGCTCAAATCTTTTGCAAGGTAAAATTAACATCCAGTTGTAGTAGATATCGAATTTGGTGAAGATTGGTAAAGTGGTTCAGATTTTATAAGACATTGAATTTTTAAAAAATTCTCTGTATGTTTTCTAGCTGCCACAATTTTTTAGATAATGAGTTAAAACAGTTTTTGACGAATAGTGCAATGAAAAATGAAGGTCGGTTTTGAATTTGAGCAAAATCCATAAAGCGGTTTAGATTTTATAAAATTTTGAATTTTCGAAAAAATTTTGTTTTTGTTATTATTCAAGTTAAGTTCGAGAAAACCTGCTCAAATCTTTTGCAAGGTAAAATTAACATCCAGTTGTAGTAGATATCGAATTTGGTGAAGATTGGTAAAGTAGTTCAGATTTTATAAGACATTTAAATTTTCAAAAAATCTCTGTATGTTCTCGAGCTGCCACAATTTTTAAGATAATGAGCTTAAATAGCTTTTGACGAATAAAGCAATGAAAAATGACGATCGGTATTGAATTTGAGCAAAATCCATAAAGCGGTTTAGATTTTATAAAATTTTGAATTTTCGAAAAAATGTTGTTTTTGTTATTATTCAAGTTAAGTTCTACCCAACCTGCTCGAATCTTTTGCAAGGTAAAATTAACATCCAGTTTTAGTAGATATCGAATTTGGTGAAGATTGGTAAAGTAGTTCAGATTTTATAAGACATTTAAATTTTCAAAAAATCTCTGTATGTTCTCGAGCTGCCACAATTTTTAAGATAATGAGCTTAAATAGCTTTTGACGAATAAAGCAATGAAAAATGACGATCGGTATTGAATTTGGGCGAAATCCATAAAGCGGTTTAGATTTTATAAAATTTTGAATTTTCGAAAAAATTTTGTTTTCGTTATTATTCAAGTTAAGTTCGAGCAAACCTGCTCAAATCTTTTGCAAGGTAAAATTAACATCCAGTTGTAGTAGATATCGAATTTGGTGAAGATTGGTAAAGTGGTTCAGATTTTATAAGACATTGAATTTTTCCAAAAATCTCTGTATGTTCTCTAGCTGCCACAATTTTTTAGATAATGAGCTGAAACAGTTTTTGACGAATAAAGCAATGAAAAATGAAGGTCGGTATTGAATTTGAGCGAAATTCATAAAGCGGTTTAGATTTTATAAAATTTTGAATTTTCGAAAAAATTTTGTTTTCGTTATTATTCAAGTTAAGTTCGACCAAACATGCTCAAATCTTTTGCAAGGTAATATTAACATCCAGTTGTAGTAGATATCGAATTTGGTGGAGATTGGTAAAGTGGTTCAAATTTTATAAGACATTAAATTTTTCCAAAAATCTCTGTATGTTTTCTAGCTGCCACAATTTTTTAGATAATGAGCTTAAACAGTTTTTGACGAATAAAGCAATGAACAATGACGATCGGTATTGAATTTGAGCGAAATCCATAAAGCGGTTTAGATTTTATAGAACTTTGAATTTATGAAAATTTTTGTTTTCGTAATTCTTTAATTTATATTTAAAATAAGGATGCAAAGTAGAACTTTGCATATTGCTTCGTCAATAATGTTCATCTTTCGCAAAGCTTCCTCTATGAGGAAGCCAAAAATAAAATAAAGAAACTTCCTCATAGAGGCGGCGTTGCGAAAGATGAAAAGTAATGAGGAAACAATGTGCAAAGTTCAACTTTACATCCTTTTTTTTAAATTTTTTTAACGGGAATAAAAATTGACAAAAATTTTGTTACTTTCAAGAAACGAAATTTCGTCTTTGCTGGATATAATTTGTAGAGGAATCTCATTCTGAGCTCGGCATGGGCTAAGGGAAGGACGATAGACCTTTTTTTTTTAGCCAGGTGCTTCTGGCGACCTCGTAGACAGCTGCAAGGATTCTCGAATGATTCAGACGCAGGACACATGTATTGTCGAACTCTGCTGGCCTTTTCATCTGAGAAAATGTATACGTTTAGAAATCCTTGCAGTGGAGGCTCTCTGGCTGTTTCCACCGGGAATCAATTTGGCTCGAAATAGTCACCAAGCGATAAATAGGTCTTGCACACCTCGTTCTCAATTCGATTACAGTTGAAATGTATGCAGTGGTATTATTACTAAGTACTTTTTTTATTTTTTTTTTTATTGTGAAGATGATACATGTTAAATATAAACTAAAATATAATAAATGCTATTAATACTTATGGTAGAGAAATAAAGAACCTAAGGTCTGTAATGACTCATGCGAACATCGATTGGTTGGGAAGGTTTTTAAAGCGCTGGTTTTTTCTTTTTTTTTTTTTTCGTGAAAAATTCTCTTTTTTTTCTGGGGAAAAATTCTCTTTTTTTTTTTTCTGGGAAAAAATTCTCTTTCTTTTTGTCAATTCTTATCTGGGAAAAAAGTCTCATTTTTTTCTGGGAAAAAAAATCTTTTTTTATAGGGAAAAAAATCTTTTTTTTCTGGGGAAAAATTCTCTTTTTTTCTGGGAAAAAGTCTCTTTTTTTCTGGGAAATAATTCTCTTTTTTTTTTTTTTTGGGAAATTATTTTCTTTTTTTTTCTGCGAAATAATTCTTTTCTTTTTCTGGAAAAAAAATTCTCTTTCTTTTCTGGAAAAAAAATTCTCTTTCTTTCTGGGACTAAATTCTCATTTTTTTTTCTGGGAAAAAATTCTGATTTTTTATCTGGGAAAAAAATCTCATTTTTTATCTGAGAAAAAAATCTCATTTTTTATCTGGGAAAAAAATCTCATTTTTTATCTGGGAAAAAATCTTTTTTTTTATCTGGGAAAAAAATCTTTTTTTCTGGGAAAAAAAATCTGTTTTTTCTGGGAAATAATTCTCTTTTTTTTTTGGGAAATAATTTTCTTTTTTTTATGGGAAATAATTCTCTTTTTTTTTTGGAAATAATTTTCTTTTTTTTTTCTGGGAAAAAATTCTCATTTTTTTTCTGGGAAAAAATTCTCATTTTTTTTCTGGGAAAAAATTCTCATTTTTTATCTGGGACAAAATTCTCATTTTTTATCTGGAAAAAATTCTCATTTTTTGTCTGGGAAAAAATTCTCATTTTTTTTTCTGGGAAAAAAATCTCATTTTTTTTTTCTGGGAAAAAATTTTCATTTTTTTTCTGGGAAAAAATTCTCATTTTACCCTCGGAAAGTGGTTGAGAAGAAATGTATGGTTGGATGATGTAATGGGTATTTTCTCACAAGAAAAAAAAAATAATGGGGAAACAAGTAAAACCCAAATTAAAAAAGTGGATATTTCCCAGAAATTTTTTTTAAAAAATTTCCCAGATAAAAAATGAGAATTTTTTCCCAGATAAAAATTGTGAATTTTCTCCCAGATAAAAAATTAAGATTTTTTTCCTAGATAAAAAATGAGATTTTTTTCCCAGATAAAAAATGGGAATTTTGTCCCAGATAAAAATTCAGAATTTTGTCCCAGATGAAAAATAAGAATTTTCTCCCAGATAAAAATTGTGAATTTTCTCCCAGATAAAAAATGAGATTTTTTCCTAGATAAAAAATGAGATTTTTTTCCTAGATAAAAAATGAGATTTTTTTCCTAGATAAAAAATGAGATTTTTTTCCCAGATAAAAAATGAGAATTTTGTCCCAGATAAAAATTCAGAATTTTCTCCTAAAACTTATTTTTCAAAATAAGTTATTTCTAAACCACTTTCCTCGACGTTTTGGATTATTTTAAGTGTCCTGATCGAAATTTTTTTTTTTTCACAAAAACAAAGTATTCTCTATGAGGAAGCAAAACAACAACTCTCGTTTCTCAAAATAACGGCGAAATATAGGACGTAATATTTTTATGTGCCATAATTTTTTCAGTTATTACGACCTGTTGGAAAATTGCACTGTTATTAAGGTGTAATAAAACAAACTGTATTATTTTTCCCGTCATGTTGACCTTTCTCGTGAGTTTTAGGGCTGCGGCTGAGAAAATACATACATATATTTGTTCAGAGATGCTTGCAGCTTGCCCTGGAAGTTTCCGCTGGTTTCCACCGGGAATCAATTTGGCTCGAATCAGTGACTAAGCGATAAATAGGTCTCGCACGACTCTCATTTCGATTGCAGTGAAAATGTATGCAGTAGCATTATTACAAAATGTAAAAAGCATAAGTATTGTTAAATTTAAGCTAATTTTTATTTATTTATTTATTTATAACAATTATTTAGTTAATTTTAAGTTGTTCGTGATAATCTAGTTATCCAATTTGTAATTAGGTGTTAAAAAATCTCAACATATAATTATTCTATTCTATATTTTATATTTCAGCATTATTACAAAATGTAAAAAGCGTAAGTATTGTTAAATTTAAGCAAATTTTTATTTATTTATTTGTTTATAACAATTATTTAGTTAATTTTAAGTTGTTCGTGATAATCTAGTTATCCAATTTGTAATTAGGTGTTAAAAAACCTCAACAAATAATTATTCTATTCTATATTTTATATTTCAGCATTATTACAAAATGTAAAAAGCATAAGTATTATTAAATTTAAGCTAATTTTTATTTATTTATTTATTTATAACAATTATTTCGTTAATTTTAAGACGTTCGTGATAATCTAGTTATCCAATTTGTAATTAGGTGTTAAAAAACCTCAACAAATAATTATTCTATTCTATATTTTATATTTCAGCATTATTACAAAATGTAAAAAGCATAAGTATTGTTAAATTTAAGCAAATTTTTCTTTATTTATTTATTTATAACAATTATTTAGTTAATTTTAAGTTGTTCGTGATAATCTAGTTATCCAATTTGTAATTAAGTGTTAAAAAACCTCAACAAATAATTATTCTATTCTATATTTTATAGTTTAGCATTATTACAAAATGTAAAAAGCATAAGTATTATTAAATTTAAGCTAATTTTTATTTATTTATTTATTTATAACAATTATTTAGTTATTTTTAAGTTGTTCGTGATAATCTAGTTATCCAATTTGTAATTAGGTGTTAAAAAACCTCAACAAATAATTATTCTATTCTATATTTTATATTTCAGCATTATTACAAAATGTAAAAAGCGTAAGTATTGTTAAATTTAAGCTAATTTTTATTTATTTATTTATTTATAACAATTATTTAGTTAATTTTAAGTTGTTCGTGATAATCTAGTTATCCAATTTGTAATAGGTGTTAAAAAACCTCAATAAATAATTATTCTATTCTATATTTTATATTTCAGCATTATTACAAAATGTAAAAAGCATAAGTATTATTAAATTTAAGCTAATTTTTATTTATTTATTTATTTATAACAATTATTTAGTTAATTTTAAGTTGTTCGTGATAATCTAGTTATCCAATTTGTAATTAGGTGTTAAAAAACCTCAACAAATAATTATTCTATTCTATATTTTATATTTCAGCATTATTACAAAATGTAAAAAGCATAAGTATTGTTAAATTTAAGCAAATTTTTCTTTATTTATTTATTTATAACAATTATTTAGTTATTTTTAAGTTGTTCGTGATAATCTAGTTATCCAATTTGTAATTAGGTGTTAAAAAACCTCAACAAATAATTATTCTATTCTATATTTTATATTTCAGCATTATTACAAAATGTAAAAAGCATAAGTATTGTTAAATTTAAGCAAATTTTTCTTTATTTATTTATTTATAACAATTATTTAGTTATTTTTAAGTTGTTCGTGATAATCTAGTTATCCAATTTGTAATTAGGTGTTAAAAAACCTCAACAAATAATTATTCTATTCTATATTTTATATTTCAGCATTATTACAAAATGTAAAAAGCATAAGTATTGTTAAATTTAAGCTAATTTTTATTTATTTATTTATTTATAACAGTTATTTAGTTAATTTTAAGTTGTTCGTGATAATCTAGTTATCCAATTTGTAATTAGGTGTTAAAAAAACCTCAACAAATAATTATTCTATTCTATATTTTATAGTTTAGCATTATTATTAAGTTGTAAAACATTGGTTAAAGTTTAATTATATGGGGCATTCCAGGTGAATTTTTCAAGCTCTGACCCTGACGTCCATTAATAATTTTGACAATTTTTTATCAAAAAGTATTTTGAAAAAGAAGAGACGTATTTTTTTGTTTAGCGCTACGACCAATATTTCCGACAGACGAATTTTTGTAAAAGTTTCAATTTTTCGGTATTGATATTATTTTTATCGTTAATATCTTGAAAATGAAGAGTCCTATCGAAAAATGTCTACGATGAAATTCGTTCAGTTTGCAAAGGGCTACATAACGTATATAAAAAATGTTATTGTAGTTTTTCGAAAATTTTGTTATATGACGTTAAACAACAAATTATCGTTTTGCAAAAAAGCGCCACTTTTTATAATTTTTATATACTTACATAAAAATTCTGTGTAAAATAACAAAATTTTTGAAACCCTATGCAGGTTCGCAAGTATTTTTTTTCGAAAAGTACTACGTAATTCAAGCTTTACGTAACAATTCAGGATGTTAAAAAAACTTCAATTACATTGTACTTCTCATTAAAAAATCTTGCCATTCTGCATAGGGTCCCAAAAATTTCGTAATTTCCAACAGAATTTTTCCGTCATTATATAAAAATGATAAAAAGTGGCGGTTTTTTGAAAAACGATATTTCGTTGTTTAACGTCATAAAACAAAACATTAGGAAAACGAAAATAATATTTTTTATATACATTATGTAGCTCTTGATAAACTGAACAAATTTGATCTTGGACATTTTTTGATAGGACTGTTAATTTTCAAGATATTAACGAATAAAAAAATATACATACCGAAAAATTCAAAATTTTGTAAACATTCGTCTGTCGAAAATATCGCTCCTAGCGCCAAACAAAAAAATACGTGTCTTTTCTTTTTCAAAATACTTTCTGATAAAAAATTGTGAAAATTATTGGGTCAGGGTCGAAATATGAAAAATTCAAATGGAACGCCCCATATAGTGCTGGTAAATGCTATGGTAAAAACTGCAGCACCGAAATTGTAACAAAATAAAAATCACCTATGCTGCGATTATAGTTTGTAGTGAGAGAAATTCGCTACTCACTATTACGTAAAAATATGTATGACATCATAATAAACCGGCTTATGTTACGTCGACAATGCGCAAGATTCGCCGAGTCCGTTAGGTCAAGTTCATTGTGATTCGGCTTCATAAAATTAATCTTTTTTTTTTTTTTTTTTTTTTGTTTGGACGTTTGATCCTTTGGATAAAAACTAATTAGCTTTGATTAAGTTCATCAGTCGATGCATTTTTGTAGGTAACGCAGTTGACCTAATTTAGATTCGCCCCAAATATTAGTAAGTTACTGGGATAACCCAGATAATTTGTAAGGCGAGGCGAAATCTGCTCAGTCGGTAACGAAAACTGTAAACAAAAGTATGGAGACGCCGTGTACATTTTGAAAAAAAAAAACATGTCACTTAATTCTAAATAATGCAATTTAATTCTGATCTAATTCTTTTTTTTTCTTTTTTTTTCAAAGTTAACGAAAGCCTCTGAAATAACAATGGCGAGAAATTACATGTTTCGCCCGCTCCCAATATCGAAAAATTTTAAAAACGTCCCACTGAAAAAAAACGAATTTAATTAATACACAAATTGTGCAAAAAAATTTTTTTTGAAATAATAATCATTTGCATATTAAAATCGTGAGATTTACACGTTCTTGACGAATTAGAGTTTTCTTTTATACGAGAAATCAACTGTAGCACCAAAATTTGCATTACAGATTTCATTACCGACCGAGTTATGCGTCCGCACTCAGACGATAATAAAATCTGTAAATTAATTCTTCAAAGGACATCAAAAGTTTTTGGACAAAAGCAAATTCGTATACGAAAATAAAAATTGACAAATTTGCTTTCGTACAGAAAGGTTGGAAAACCTTGAAAAAAAAAAAAAAAAAAAAAAACCAGAAACTTTGCAAATTGTTTTCTCGTTATTTTTAACTTTTTGAAAATTTACCTCTATGACTTTTTTTTTTTTTTGGGGAAGTATGTACATCGATTTTTCTCAAATTTGTATTTAAATGTTTAAATTAAATTTAAATTTAATCCATAAATTTTTTTTTTTTTTTCATGACAGCAATTTTTTTTTTATGAATTAAAATCGAAAATTTATAACATTGCGATTGTTCCTTGGACTAAATTCATCATTGATATAATCACTTATTGTGATTCACGTGGAAAATTGCGGCCAGATATTTCAGAATTTATACGAGTTAAAATGTTTACACACTTAAAAAAAAAATTGAAATTGCAATAAAACTAGAAGCAATTTATCGATTTTTGCTAAATTTGGCACCGATTATGTTTTAATATTAGTCCATTTGCGTACAAAATTTCAGTCTGATATCTCGTAATTTACGAAAGTTATAAAAAAAGGACATTTTTTGGAAATTTTCAAAATGCTGTAAAATTTGAACCTCTCAACCAATTTGTGCCAAATTCAATCCCAAACAACATTAAATGTACCTAAACTTATGAAAAGAACTATTTACCAAAAAAACCCCAAATTTTACGAACCATTTACCTCATTTTTTTTTTTTTTATTAATAAAGTTATAGGATCTAAATTTCTGCATACATGTTGTCAAAATTTCGTACAATCAAAGACTGCTGCTTTATTTTTATGTTGAGTTACAGGTAATTAAAATTTTGATAATTCTGAACGCTCTGACATAAAAATAAAAAAAATTCATGAAAATAGTTTCATCTTTAAGGAAGTAAAAAAAGGATGCAAAGTAGAATCTTGCCCCTGTTAAAAATATATTATAGAGATTGATAGAGATCGATAGAATTTGAATGGGATTTAATCGTATGTTATCATCTCTATCTATTCAGACTTTGGACAATTTATAAAAATTGAATCGTTGTTATTAGTTTCCTTTAGTTTACGTTTTCTATTGTTTAAATACGATAGATACGTTATCGGGATGTATGCTACACTAACGGATTTATAATATTTTATAATTTTTTTCAAACTGATTTTTTAATAAATTCTTAGACCTCTTATTATCCGAAATCAATGCTCTTATTAGTATCTTGATATGCTTGATTATTTATTAGATTTTTCTCGTATCGCGAAGTACTCAAATACGGATAAAATAAAACTTTCGGTAAGGAATGTATACGTGAAGCATTCTTAAAGAGTTAATTAACATAAATAATTTAGTAAGAAAGATGCAAAAAAAACTGCTCAATTTACTGTTGTTACTCATAAGTACGTGAAGCGGCTTATATATTATTGATGTATATTATATTACAAGAACGAGTTTGGATGGAATAGTTAGGCATTCTATCAGGGATCATGAAAGTTAAGCAGCTTCGGCCGCGGTCACTACAAAGATGGGTGACCAGAAAAAAAACGTAATTATCCGGTCGATTTCTTTTTTTTTTTTTTTTGCTTGGAATAGTACATCATGGGTATATACGTACAATCATATATTTTTATTAAATTAAATACAAAAATTATATTATTTATAATAATATTATAGGATATGGACGAAACATAGAATTTCGATCGTAAATTCACGAACCAAAATCCGTATTCGGAACGATAGAATTTTTTATAATCGTTTTCTATCATTTATTATTACCAGCCCTGGTAAAAATATATAATAGAGATTGATAAAATTTGAAAGGGATTTAATCGTATGTTATCATCTCTATCTATTCAGACTTTGGACAATTTATAAAAATTGAATCGTTGTTATTAGTTTCCTTTAGTTTACGTTTTCTATTGTTTAAATACGATAGATACGTTATCGGGATGTATGGTACACTAACGGATTTATAATATTTTATAATTTTTTTTAAACTGATTTTTTAATAAATTCTTAGACCTCTTATTATCCGAAATCAATGCTCTTATTAGTATCTTGATATGCTTGATTATTTATTAGATTTTTCTCGTATCGCGAAGTACTCAAATACGGATAAAATAAAACTTTCGGTAAGGAATGTATACGTGAAGCATTCTTACAGAGTTAATTAACATAAATAATTTAGTAAGATAGATGCTAAAAAACTGCTCAATTTACTGTTGTTACTCATAAGTACGTGAAGCGGCTTATATATTATTGATGTATATTATATTACAAGAACGAGTTTGGATGGAATAGTTAGGCAGTCTATCAGAGATCATGAAAGTTAAGCAGCTTGGGCCGCGGTCACTACAAAGATGGGTGACCAGAAAAAAAAACGTAATTATCCGGTCGATTTCTTTTTTTTTTTTTTTGCTTGGAATAGTACATCATGGGTATATACGTACAATCATATATTTTTATTATTAAATTAAATACAAAAATTATATTATTTATAATAATATTATAGGATATGGACGAAACATATAGAATTTCGATCGTAAATTTATGATAGTACATCGTAAATTCACGAACCAAAGTCCGTATTCGGAACGATAGAATTTTTTATAATCGTTTTCTATCATTTATTTTTATTTTATTTTATTTTTGGCTTCCTCATAGAGGAAGCTTTGCGAAAGATGAAAATTATTGACGAAATTGATGATTTTTTACGTTTTACGAAATCCAGAGCGACACCAATAAATTTTTAAAAAATTCAAAATCACGTAAAATCCGAACTGCTTTACCGATCATCACCAAATTTGGTACGTAGGAGGGCTGAATGTTATTTTTCCTGTGTAGAAAATTTGAGTCGATTAATTGAAATTTTACCTGAATTATAGCAAAACGAAATTTTTTCGAAAAATTCAAAATCAAATTCAATACCAAAGATCGTATCACTTTGTTCAATTTTAATACGAAGTTTCATCCCGATAGCTAAAAATTCGTTCGAGCTACAGCATTTACGTACTTTTTTCAAAAATTTCAAAATTCTTATAAAAATGAAATGCGTTAAGAGATTTTTGTAAAATTTATACCAATCGAAGATTAGCCAGTACTGTACATGTTGTTTAAATTTTAGCTGATTCGATCGAATACTTTATAAGTTACAGTTATATGAATTTTCGGCCTTTCATCACACACACACACACACACATACATCCAATTTTTCTAAACCACTTTTCTCGACGTTTCACACCATTTTTAACTTTTTCACATGAAAATCTCGAAGAAAATTTTTTTTCATGAAAACAAATCTTCCTCCACGAGGAAGCAAAAATGAATTACAGTTTTTTCTATCGACTGAGCACAAAATGTGGGAGGATTTTGCAGTAGCACATCAAAATAAATCAAGCGTGTGTGCATAATATTATTATCACGTATAACTATATAAACGTTGCGATTTTTTTCAGCCAATAAGACGCGTCAACGTGCCGAACGCGCGCACGAATTACAAATGGCGTCGTGCGTGGTCAACACGAATTCTCCGCGAAAGTTTCGTAGCAAAAATCGCGTATTCTCGTAAACCTCAATTAAAAAACTATCCGCTTAAAACGTTGACGATTGTTTAAATGAAGAATTGGTTCTATCGATGCGAGAATTCGTAAGCCGGAAGGAAAAACGCGAAGAGTTTTTAAACGTGTCGACGAGCAGCTGCTTATAACCTCAAATTCACGAGTTATGATAAAAAACAAGTCGTTATTACCGGCTTACAAACTGTATTCCTCTATCTAAACCAAATTCCCATTTTCTCCGAATGAAATGACAAATTTTACGGCTAAGAATGACAAATTTTCGCGATGGCTTTTTTACGCCATCGCAGGTTGCTTTTTACTCAGCGCAACACAATTACCAACTATTTATTGCCTCGAAGTCATCTACGCTATTAACGCAGGAGGCGAAGCTCACTCCGATAGCTACGGCGTTCGATATCTCAGAGATCCGTTGATGGGCAAAGTCGGAACTGCCTCCGATTATGGGAAACAGCTTATCATCGGACGAGTCAATACGATAGATCAAATTCTGTATCAAACGGAGCGATATCATCATAGTACCTTTGGCTACGATATTCCTATCAACGGGGATGGAGAATACGTTATGATACTCAAATTTTGCGAAGTTTACTTCAATTCGCCCAATATGAAGGTGATTTTTCTTCTTAAACGTTTTATCGTTATTCTGTATTTGAAAAAAAGGTTTCGTCACAGTTGCGAAAGCCTAATTATTTTTTAAACAATATTGACGCTATAATTTGCTTTGTAATTATGTTGTTTATTTATTTGCAGTGATTATAGAGGCACCGTTTGAAGCGAGTCACCCTGATTTTCAATGTTTATTTATGTATTTATTTATTTCAATAAAAACAGGCATACAACGAATTACATTTGCGATGGGGAGAAGCCCTTACAGAATGCCAGATTGCTAAAAACGAAAGATAAACATTTCTTATGAAGAGATATATAACAAGAAGATAAAACATTTCAAGAGAACAATAGTAAAGAAAAAAATTTTAAAAAACTAAAAGAGAATGAGAATGTTCGTAGAGTGGGTTCATAATTTTTTTCCAGAGTATTTAAAGTTCCCCGAACACATACGAATTATTTCAGATTTTTGATCCCCATAGTTTTTCCACAATAAAATACGCTTTTTTAAATTTTTTTTTTTTTTCCATTTCGCTGCCGATTTAAAACTATCTATGAGACAACAAAATTGTTTTGGGATAAAACGTAGGGTATCGCGTATACTTTTTGATAAAAATGTTTCCAAATAAATCTAGATAAATTTTCAGGCATTTTTTGGCAAAATAATGCCATATCATTTTTTTTCGTTGAGAGGAACCTATTTTATTTTACTCAAAATTTCACAGAATTTCCGTCATAGTGTTAAAAAACGACGAAAAAATCAACACGATGGCAAATTGATATCTTCACAATGTACGTCTCGGTTATTTGCTGAATCATTAACAATTCACATGTTCACATTATGAAGGTATGAATTTATCATCGCGCTAATTTTGGTGTAGTTAGTGGACGTAATAACGGAAATTCTGTCAAATTTTGAGCAAAATCAAAATGGTCCCTCCCAATGAAAAAAAATGGTATGACTTTGTATTGCCAAAAAGTCATTGAAAATGTATCTAGACTAATTTGGAATCATTTTTATCAAAAAGTATACGTGAAATTTTACATTTTATCCCTGAACAATTTTGTTGTGTCATGGATAGTTTTAAATAAATCCACAACGAAATGAAAAAAAAAAAAAAAATACTTTATTTTTATTTTTGTTTTTGTTTTCGTTTATAAATCTAAAGTAATGGAAACCTGTTGTTGTCCATTATTCTCACAATTTTCAACAAAATTAAATTAAAAATTCGATTTTTCTTAAAGCTATTTAAAAGTTCACATATCATTTTATAATTGCTACAGATTAACATTACAAATTCATAACTACAACACAAACTGTATTGTAAACTTACAACACTCGGTTTCGTTGCTCATTTGGAAAGAATTTCGTTGACTTTAGATCAAAAGCAAAGAGTCTAAAAAAATTTGATTCAAAGAAACCAACAAAAATTAATGTTTACACAACTGTGAATTATTTTTAAATATTTGGAAAGAATTTATCTTGGCTAATCTGCAATTTATATTTTTTATTATTCCTTAAAATCTGTTTTGAAGTTTATCGTATTTCAATATATGGGAAGAAATTAATATTTACATAAATGTGAATTATTTTAAAATATTTATAAAGAATTTGTTGCTTAGCGAAAAATTTGGTCTTGGTGAACTTGAAATTTATTTTTTAATTATTCCTTAAAATCTGTTTTCAATTCTATCACATTTCACCATATCAGAAAAAATTAATGTTTACACAATTCTGAATTATTGTTAAATATTTATAAAGAATTTATTGCTTAGCCAAAATCTGGTCTTCAAAAAAAGACATTTTTTTTAACTTGAAATTTACCATATTTTGCGATATCAGAAAAAATTTATGTTTACATAATTGTGAATTATTTTTTAATATTTATAAACGATTCATTGCTTAGCAAAAAATTTGGTTTTGGTGAACTTGAAATTAATTTTTTTTTATTATTTCTTAAAATCTGTTTTCAAGTATCAGGGAAATTAATGTTTACACAACTGTAAATTATTGAAAAATATTTGTAAAGAATTTGTTGCTTAGCTGGCCAAAAGTATATATATTTTTAAATATGATATTAACCAAACAAATGTTAAAAAAATCATTTGACCTGAATATAAACAATTATAGAGGGAGTTTTATTTTTATTTACTATTTTTATTATTTTCAATTCAACAAAATAAAAAAAGAGTGTAATGAAATTAATTAGAAAAATACCATTTTTATTTGATTTTTTTACTGACAGTACATTTTTTTTTTCAATTGTATTCAGATTTATTCATGTAAATTATAAATACCATTTGTTTCACTTTCAACGTTGATTTAAAAAACACTGAAACATTATTTCTATCTGCAAAATTTCAATAATGATGCACACTTTTCAAACTTGTTCTAATTTAAAGTATTTCGTTTTATGTGATTTTTTGATTGTCAGTAAAATTTATTTTTGTTATTATTATATTATTCAGATTTGTTCATGAAAATTATAAATATCATTTGTTTCACATTCGACGTTGATTTAAAAAACACTGAAACATTATTTCTATCTGCAAAATTTCAATAATGATGCACATTTTTCAAATTTGTTCCAATTTAAAGTATTTCGTTTTATTTGATTTTTTGATTGTCAGTAAAATTTATTTTTGTTTTTATTATATTATTCAGATTTGTTCATGAAAATTATAAATATCATTTGTTTCACATTCGACGTTGATTTAAAAAATACTGAAACATTATTTTTATCTGCAAAATTTCAATAATGATAAACACTTTTCAAATTTGTGCTAATTTAATGTATTTCGTTTCAGGTTTTTGATGTTGTTCTGAATGGAGATCACACAGTTGTAACAGATCTGGATATCTTTGAGAGAGTTGGTCGTGGTATTGCTCACGATGAGTACATTCCTTTCAAAGTGCAGAGAGGCAAACTAATATACAACGACGAGGAGTCTGATATTCTTGGGGGAAAGATAAGAGTCGAGTTTATCAAGGTAAACATAAATATTATGTATAAAATTCAACACCGTATTTCTAGCAGGTTGTATTGCTTAAAAAATCTATCTAATCCATTTTGATGTCGATAAAAAAAGATTATCTAGGAAATTGCTATTTTAAGACGAGAAAAAAAATGAAAAAATATTTGCTTTTTTATTTTTAGGGTTACTGAGATAATTATGAAATATATGTATAAAATTCAACACTGTATTTCTAGCAGGTTATATATTGCTTAAAAAATTCATCTAATCCATTTTGATGCCAATAAAAAAAGATTATCTAGGAAATTGCTATTTTAAGACGAGAAATAAAATGAAAATATTTTCTTTTTTATTTTTAGTATCCATTTTGATGCCAATAGAAAAAAGATTTATAGGAAATTACTATAAAAAAAAGAAAAAAATGAAATTTTTTTTGCTTTATCATTTTTAGGGCTATCGAGACAATCCTAAGGTGAACGCGATTGCTGTTATAAAAGGAACAGTGGAAGGTACAGTATTTTAAAAAAATATTGCACATTGCTTCCTTATTATTTTTCGCACATTTGATTTTTTTTTTCATATCAAGAGATGAAAAAATGAAAATGAAAAATTCAATCCTAAGCAGCGAATTTTTCTGAGTCCGAATTTTTCTTGCTCTGCTTCATGTGTTATTATTCTTAGATTCGATAATGAAGCTATAAAATGAAAAATGCATTGGAAATGGAAAAAATAACCGTCTATTATTTAATTATTATTATGTTTCCCGAAAAATTAGAGAACAAATTTCTTTGAAATGTCACATAACTTTTTTAAATTTATTACTCTGAGGATTCAATAATGATGATGGCAATATTCGAATTTTTCATACGTTCTTTATGTCCAACTATTCGGAAATTATCAGTTTTCGCTAATTGAAGTATCAAATGTCTAGTTTCACCGCGATGTCGCTGTCTCGCTGAATATATTTCATGTAAAAATTTTTGAGAATCGATTATCAAAAGAATCGTGGCAAAATAATCGATTAGCAAATAATCGAACCGCCAAATAATCGTGAAAATATAATCGATTCGCAAATAATCGACCCGCTAAATAATCGTGGAAAAATAATCGATTCGCAAATAATCGACCCGCTAAATAATCGTGGAAAAATAATCAATTAGCAAATAATCGACCCGCTAAATAATCGTAGAAAAATAATCGATTCGCAAATAATCGACCCGCTAAATAATCGTGAAAAAATACTCGATTCGCAAATAATCGACCCGCTAAATAATCGATTCGCAAATAATCGACCGTCTAAATAATCGTGGAAAAATAATCGATTCGCAAATAATCGACCCGCTAAACAATCGTGGAAAAATAATCGATTAACAAATTATTAACCGTCTAAATAATCGTGGAAAAATAGTCGATTCGCAAATAATCGACCCGCTAAATAATCGTGGAAAAATAATCGATTAGCAAATAATCGACTGCCTAAATAATCGTGGAAAAAGAATCGATTCGCAAGTAATCGACCCGCTAAATAATTGTGGAAAAATAATCGATTAGCAAATAATCGGCCGTCTAAATAATCGTGGAAAAATAATCGTTTCACAAATAATCGACCGTCTAAATAATCGTGGAAAAATAATCGATTCGCAAATAATCGACCGTCTAAATAATTGTGGAAAAATAATCGATTAGCAAATAATCGGCCGTCTAAATAATCGTCGGAAATAATCGATTCGCAAATAATCGACCAGCTAAATAATCGTGGAAAAATAATCGATTAGCAAATAATCGGCCGTCTAAATAATCGTGGAAAAATAATCGATTCTCAAATAATCGACCGTCTAAATAATCGTGGAAAAATAATCGATTCACAAATAATCGACCCGCCAAACAATCGTGGAAAAATAATCGACCGTCTAAATAATCGTAAAAAAATAATCGATTCGCAAATAATCGATGAATAATCACGATTAATTCATGAAAAAAAAAATCGATTCTCGATTAATCGAATCAGAATCTCGCATCACTATCACAAATCATAATTTTTCGCTGTTTGAGGTGTCAGACAAAAATTTAAAAAAAAATCCTTAGAAAATTCTCCTTAAAAAATTATGGCAATATTCGTGTTTTTTTAGACGTCCCACAGTTGGGTCCGATACCTCAGGAGCCTGAAGAGTACCACGGAATGCAAGAGGACGAGGAGGAGGCGACGGTTCGAAACCGACACACAAGTGGCCCGCGAACTCCTGATCCTTATTCGATCGAGGATTCGTCGGTGATGTTGCCAGTATTCGTGGCGATTGGAGCTTTTATACCGCTTCTATTTTGCCTGTGCAAACTATAGGCCAGCGAGAAACGAGCTTATCCATCGCCTCAACAACAAAAAAGTACTTAAACACACACACATACACAAGAGCAAAAACGACGTCTACTGTACATTACGAATTAACGTTAATTGAGAGAAGAGTGACTATGAAAACTAACAAAAAAAAAAGGAGAAGAATACCACATAAACCTAAGCATTAGGCACGCGCGTGCGGTTATTTAAATGAGAAATATGACGCCTAGGATGTAATAGATTTATTTATTATTTATTTTATAAAGCGAGAGGAGGTATATATATATTATATATAGCTCAACGCAATGACAATGCGTTTGTAATAACTTCTTAAAAAGTCTGATCGGTCCGTTCCAACGAGGGATTTTTATTCTAACGTAGCTTTTTGCATACATCACGAATCTGTCTCTATCGAAGACTTCGGATTTTGCGAATTCTCGTGAATAAAAACTGTTGTTACCGTAGATTTTTGTTCGTTCTTGAAATTATTGTCGTTTAAACGACGATTATTTTTACAAAAGCTCCTGAATACCTAACAAAGTCCTCTACAAAATCCTTAAGGGATCGTCGCAGCGTAACCCCCTGGAAAATAGCAGATTGTTGCGATTTTTTTTTTGCAAATTAAAGCACTGATGGAGAATACAAAATGATTTTTAAAAAATTGATTTATTTATTGTTTAACACTGTTTTTATACATCGAAAATTCCGGTGATAAAAAAGATCCTGTATGTTGGTCAGGATTGGGAACGCAAATTTGATCTGAAACAAAAATTTCAAGAAGATTATTAATCTGTGGGAAAGTCGCTATGGTGCTATGGAGGATGTTTTTTTCTTGGATGAAATTTGAAAAAAAATGGCGGCGGTTTGAACAAAAAGTATCGAATTTAGCCTATTTTTCAACAGTTTTTTGTTAAAAGAAAAAGCGAATTCACAACATGTTTATTTATCTAATTTAAAAAAGAGTGCAAAGTAGAACCTTGCATATTGTGTCCTCATTATTTTTCGCTTTTTATAAAGCTTCCTCTCTGAGGAAGGAAAAAAGTATGTTATTCAATTTTGGCGTCCATACAAGTACTGAAGATCATATAACCTAATTGTATGGCATCGACATCCGAGATCCCAATTTTCAGGTCCCAAGTACTTACATGGTCTCGAAATATTACGTTTCGTCAAAAAATGCCCCAATCAGCCCGGGACAAAGAAATGTCCACGTTTCATGACATTTCTAATCGCATAGGATCGACATCCGAAATCCCAATTTTCAGGTCCCAAGTAATTACATGGTCTCGAAATATTACGTTTCGTCAAAAAATGCCCCGATCCGCCCGGGACAAAGAAATGTCCGCGTTTCATGACATTTCTAATCGCATAGTATCGACATCCGAAATCCCAATTTTCAGGTCCCAAGTACTTACATGGTCTCGAAATATTACGTTTCGTCAAAAAATGCCCCGATCCGCCCGGGACAAAGAAACGTCCACGTTTCATGACATTTCTAATCGTATGGCATCGACATCCGAAATCCCAATTTTCAGGTCCAAAGTACTTACATGGTCTCGAAATTTTAGGTTTCGTCAAAAAATGCCCCAATCAGCCCGGGACAAAGAAACGTCCACGTTTCATGACATTTCTAATCGTATAGCATCGACATCCGAAATCCCAATTTTCAGGTCCAAAGTACTTACATGGTCTCGAAATTTTAGGTTTCGTCAAAAAATGCCCCAATCAGCCCGGGACAAAGAAATGTCCGCGTTTCATGACATTTCTA
Source organism: Ephialtes manifestator (assembly GCA_963970395.1). Taxonomy (NCBI): domain Eukaryota; kingdom Metazoa; phylum Arthropoda; class Insecta; order Hymenoptera; family Ichneumonidae; genus Ephialtes; species Ephialtes manifestator. The sequence goes on from OZ019979.1 coordinate 25,427,656, forward strand.
ATCGCATAGTATCGACATCCGAAATCCCAATTTTCAGGTCCCAAGTACTTACATGGTCTCGAAATATTACGTTTCGTCAAAAAATGCCCCGATCCGCCCGGGACAAAGAAACGTCCACGTTTCATGACATTTCTAATCGTATAGCATCGACATCCGAAATCCCAATTTTCAGGTCCAAAGTACTTACATGGTCTCGAAATTTTAGGTTTCGTCAAAAAATGCCCCGATCCGCCCGGGACAAAGAAACGTCCACGTTTCATGACATTTCTAATCGTATGGCATCGACATCCGAAATCTCAATTTTCAGGTCCAAAGTACTTACATGGTCTCGAAATATTACGTTTCGTCAAAAAACGCCCCGATCCGCCCGGGACAAAGAAACGTCCACGTTTCATGACATTTCTAATCGTATAGCATCGACATCCGAAATCCCAATTTTCAGGTCCAAAGTACTTACATGGTCTCGAAATTTTAGGTTTCGTCAAAAAATGCCCCAATCAGCCCGGGACAAAGAAACGTCCACGTTTCATGACATTTCTAATCGTATGACATCGACATCCGAAATCCCAATTTTCAGGTCCAAAGCACTTACATGGTCTCGAAATTTTAGGTTTCGTCAAAAAATGCCCCAATCAGCCCGGGACAAAGAAACGTCCACGTTTCATGACATTTCTAATTGTATGGCATCGACATCCGAAATCCCATTTTTCAGGTCCCAAGTACTTACATGGTCTCGAAATTTTAGGTTTCGTCAAAAAATGCCCCAATAAGCCCGGGACCAAGTAATGTCCACGTTTCATGACATTTCTATTCGTATGATATCGAAATCCGAAATCCCAATTTTCAGGTCCCAAGTACTTATATGGTCTTCAGTACTTCAGGAAGTACTGAAGACCATTTTATTTTTGGTTTCCTCATAGAGGAAGCTTTGCGAGAGATGAAAATTATTGACGAAGCAATGTGCAAAGTTCAACTTTGCATCCTTATTTTAAATACAAAATTAAAGAAGTACGAAAACAAAAATTTTCATGAATTCAAAATTCTATAAAATCTAAACCGCTTTATGTATTTCGCTTAAATTGAATACCGATCGTCATTTTTCATTGCTTTATTCGTCAAAAACTGTTTAAGCTCATTATCTAAAAAATTGTGGCAGCTAGAGAACATACAGAGATTTTTTGAAAAATTCAATGTCTTATAAAATCTGAACCACTTTACCAATCTTCACCAAATTCGATATCTACTACAACTGGATGTTAATTTTACCTTGCAAAAGAATTGAGCAAGTTTGGTCGAACTTAATTTGGATAAGAACGACAACAAAATTTTTTCGAAAATTCAAAATTTTATAAAATCTAAACCGCTTTACGGATTTCGCTTAAATTCAATATCGATCTTTATTTTTCATTTCTCTATTTGTCCAGAACTATTTAGCTCATTAGCTAAAAAATTGCGGAAGCTAGGGAACATACATACATTTTACGAAAAATTGAAAGGCTTATAAAATCTGAATTTTTTTTTCAATTTTTTCGAAAATTTATACATAAGAAGGGGCGTTGTTCCTCTACCAGCGTGCCAAATTTCAGCTTGATTATTAAAGCCGTTTTCGAGATACAGCGGTTTGAATCTGGCGCGGAAAAAAAAACTGGATATATAATCTAGAAAATTAAGGAAAACGTTAGAATTTTTCATTAGAATAATAAAGCCAGTGCCGAATTTTAGTAACTATTTCTACATTAAATAATACGCGCAAAATAATATTCGTGGAATGATAGCATATCGTTTGCTGTGTCAGCAAACTTTTTGCTGTCAAGGCAAAAAATATCTGCCACACCTTGCATTTTTTTTCCTTGTGGATGATTTCGTTATATCATGTGCAGTAAATCGTGAAAAACAAAATTTCGCAGAAATATCAATTGATTAACGTTAATGTCCAGAAAGTTACGATTTCAATCAGTTTTTTCCAAGAATGATCGATAATTCTTCACCTATTTTTATTTGGCATGTCTCATTCTATTTGTCGAATAATGATTCACAATATTACCGTCTGGCTATTTGATAGCGTTGCTTGTTTATAAATTACAGCTCGTTTGCCTCAGAGAAAATTATTTTCATTAATTAATTTATTAATGATTTTCTATGTTCGTAGAGTGGGTTAATAATTTTTTTCCAGAGTATTTAGAGTTCCCCGAAAACGTACGAATTATTTCAGATTTTTGATCCCCATAGTTTTTCCACAATAAAATATTTTATTGTTATTTTTATTTATTTTTTTTTCATTTCACTGCGGATTTATTTAAAACTATCCATGACACAAAAAAATTGTTCAGGGATAAAATGTAGGATTTCACGTATACTTTTTGATAAAAATGTTGCCAAATTAGCCTAGATACATTTTGAATCACTTTTTGGCACAAAGTCATACAATTTTTTTTCGTTGGGAAGGACCATTTTGATTTTGCTCAAAATTTGACAGAATTTCCGTTATTACGTCCACTAACTACACCAAAATTTGCGCGACGATCAATTCATACCTTCATAATGTGAACATGTGAATTGTGTATGATTCAGCAAATAACCGAGACGTACATTGTGAAGATATCAATTTGCCATCATGTTGATTTTTTCGTCGTTTTTTAACATTATGACGGAAATTCTGTGAAATTTTGAGTAAAATAAAAATGGTCCCTCTCAACGAAAAAAAATGATATGGCATTATTTTGCCAAAAAATGCCTGAAAATTTATCTAGTTTAATTTGGAAACATTTTTATCAAAAAGTATACGCGATACCCTACATTTTATCCCGGAACAATTTTTTTGTGTCATAGATAGTTTTAAATCGGCGGCGAAAGGAAAAAAAATTAAAATAAAAAAAGCGTATTTTATTGTGGAAAAACTATGGGGATCAAAAATCTGAAATAATTCGTATGTGTTCGGGGAACTTTAAATACTCTGGAAAAAAATTATGAATCTATTCTACAACCATTGAATTAATAATATCAAGTATTTAAGACGCCATTATTAAAAGATTATAGATCATCTTTTAATAAACCGAAAGAAACATGTTGTATTAAATTTTATCAGAAATCACCGATCAATCTTCAGAAAAAAGTGAACAACGTACATTTCCAGAATATTATTCAGTATTAAAAAAAAAATAAAAAAATAATTTGCTCAAGGAAATTTCCTTAATAAAAAAAAAGTATTGGATTCGCCAATATACAATTGATACTAAATAGTGACTAATAGTTTTTTTAATAGTTCTCACTATTAAAAATTAATAGTACCTATTTGTTCTCAATAATATTTTGGCGACTTGAATATTTTTTTTTGCAATGAAAAGTCGACGATTTTTTCGTTCCCATTTTTTAGTGGTCCTTGCAATTTATCTTTTATTTATAGATAACGATACACTTGATCATTGCGCAAGTTTATCGGAGCCTCTGAAACGCGCGATTTCGATTACCTTTTTTTCGACTTTTGTTTTTTTTTTAAATTTGTTTGCTCTTAAAAGTGATAAGCAAAGTACAAACTTCAAGTTTTATCGCAGGAGCAAAAAAAGACGAGGTACCTTTACGGTATATTGTGAGCAAAATGTTGCAGAGACGAGCGGTTAGGCTAACACAAATCCTTGAGAAAATAATCCGTCGTCGAGAGAGAGAGAGAAAAAAAAGAAAGATAGAGGACGTAATGCACTTATCGAACACGCCACCCTCAAGTCGAGTATTATTAATGCTCTATAGAAGAAGGCTCGTCGTGTAATTCAATCGTCGCTCCGCGGCTAGACTTCTACACGCAGCGAGACTCTATATATATATGTATATGGGGCGTTCCATTCCAATTCGACTTGGGTCTGACCCTCGACCTCCCCGATTTGGCTTGTAATTTTTTGTAGAATTGGTTAGACCCTCAAATGCAGCAGATTTTATTTTTGCTTTCTCGTAGAAGAAGGTTTATTTTCGTGAAAATTTTTTTTTTTCGAGATTTTCATGTCAAGACACTCAGAATGGTCCAAAATGTCGAGAATAGTGGTTTAGAAAAAATGTCCGGATGTATATGTGTGTGTGTGGCACGCTTGCAAAATTCAAACCGCTGTATCTCGAAAACAGCTTTAAGGTAGTTCTGCCGTGAAGGCAATCCAAACTCATATGCATGAATTTTTGACATGTTGTAATTTAACAATTAAATTTTACTTGCACAAAATCTTAAAGGCTTTTACCGACTATTTGAATGAACAATTAAAACTTGAAAATCGATCTTTTTACACGGCGCTCACGGGAGGGCTGGAAAAATTGATCTCTAAATCGAAAATTAACATACTTAGATCAAAGATAGAGAAAAAATAAAAAGTACTACGGATTCGCAAATCATTCAGGAACTGATGCATCATGAAAAAAGGTGAAGTCTCCGGAATAATATTTAATTAAACCAAGGTCAAAGTGCACGATACCGGGCCAAATGACGTTTTCTAACCTAATTATCGTAAAAATGAAGTCAAATCCGCACTAAACATATCAACTATTTACAAATATCCGTTTTAATTTGATTACGACAATTTCGAAGGATTCTCGATTATTTTTGATATTATTATTGAGGCAGTCAAAGTGATGCGTATGATTATTTTTTAATGTCATATAGACTCTGAGATTTATGACTCCGGCGTACCGACAGAACTACCTTAAGGGGATGCTGGAGTAGATTTTTTTGCCGAATTTGGTCGGTAAAAAGCGTCGGTTTCGTAGTTTACAAACTACGTTGCTAATATATTACAAATATATTTCAAATTGCAGAGGATTATAATATCAACATAGGAGCATCGGCATTCAGCATCCCCCTTAAGGGGATGCTGGAGTTGATTTTTCTATTGACTTTGGTCGGTAAGTTTCCCGATTATGATACAGATGGCGCCGACGTAGTCTGTTTACTTTTGGCAAAATATACTGAATCTCCCGAAATTCAATATGGCCGCACACTATATGGCAACAGACTTTTGCTGTTAGATATTATTGTTTCTGGAAATTAGATATGTAAAATCAGACCGGACGTCAATTCTGTGATGATTTCTGAATATTCCAAAACCATCAGAATGTCGACTACACAAGCCAAATCCATATATAGTGTATATTACGTTCGTGTTGCAAAGGCTCGGAGCTTTTCCAAAAGTAAACAGACTACGTCGGCGCCACCTGTGTCCTAATGGGGAAACTTTATTCACGCTCTTCTCGACCTACTCTGATCGCGAACAAACTGCGTAAACGTACTTTACAAACTACGTGCGCTTCTTTTGTGCTATCGCCAATCCAACAGTCTTAAAAAATGCGAAGAACCTCATAGAATCGGCGTCCACGCTCTTCTTTTGAATATGATGTTTAGAAATGTTTATATAGGACGAAATAGGTGGTGTTGACAGTTCGAGCGGCCATATTGGTTTTCGGTAGGTTTACAAAATTACGATTTTCTTTATTTTTCAAGTGTTTTCATAAAAAATTCGAGCGGACTCCGATGCGCCTATGTTGATATTATAATCCTGTGCAATTTGAAATATATTTGTAATATATTAACAACGTAGTTTGTAAACTACGAAACCGAAGATTTTTACCGACCAAAGTCGGTAAAAAAATCTACTCCAGCATCCCCTTAAGGGGAGTAGAAGTAGGGAGTATCCCTACTTCTCCCTCCAGCATCCCCTTAAGGGAGTAGAAGTAGGAAGTTAAATAAAATAAAGAAACTTCCTGATATCATCCTTTTTTTATTTTTTCTATGCAAATTTTTTTTTAAATATTTTTTTAAAGTGACATATTGAATGCCATAATTGAAAAATCTGAAAAAATTCTGAAAAATACTTTGATGAATATCAAAATTTTCTAGCCAATAGCCAAAGTGGGCAAAATTTTTCTTTTTATAGTTTTTATGCTTTTTTGACTAAAAAAAATTATGAAAAACAGAAATAAAAATTAATCTACTACAGGCGATTGGTCACAAGTTTATTTATGTAAACTCGGATTTTTTCGAATTTTTTGCGATTTTTAGGAATTTATCAAATTTTTTAAAATTAAGACTATTCCAGCACCATACACGCCATACTCTAGCACTAGCATGCCATAATTAAAAAATCTGTAAAAATTCTGAAAAATACTTTGTTGAATCTCAAAATTTCCTAGCTTAAAGCCAAAGTGTGAAAGATTTTTCTTCACATAGTTTTTAAACTTTTTCGATTAAAAAAATTAGAAAAAAATAGAAAAAAAAATCAAACTCCTATGAACGAGTTGTCAAAAATTTCTGTATACAAAACTGCATTTTTCCGAATTTTTTCAGATTTTTAAATTATGGCATGTTGGTGCTAGAATGTGTCGTGTATGGTGCTAAAATAGTCTTAGTTCCGAAAAATTTGCCAAATTCCTAAAAATCTGAAAATAATTCTAAAAAAATCCGATCTTACATAAATAAACGTTTGACCAATCGCCTGTAGTAGATTACTTTTTTTTTCAATTTTTTTCATAATTTTTCTAAATAAAAAAAGCTTAAAAACAATAAGAAAAAAAATTTTGTCCACTTTGGCTATAAGCTAGAAAATTTTGATATTCAACAAAGTATTTTTCAGAATTTTTTCAGATTTTTCAATTATGCCATTCAATATATCTCTTAAAAAAAAAAAAAAAAAAAAAAAAAAAAAAAAAAAATTGCATAGAAAAAATGAAAAAAAAAACAATCTGGTGCATTTGAGGGTCTAAACAATTCTACAAAAAATTACTAGCCAAATCGGGGAGGTCGAGGGTCAGAACCAGGTCGAATCGGTATGGAATGCCCCATATATTCTTGATGGGAATAAGCTCATTCATGCCGGTTCTTCTCTCTTCTATGCCGGTATATAAAACCCGTCTGTCGGTCACGTGAGGTCGAGAGTACAATGTATGTGTAAGGGGAATTCGTTCATGTCTATATTGCGCTCGCTCTTCTCGTTTCTTTATTTCTCTTTGCTTCTCTCTTTCTCTCTCGATTGCAATTAGTCGTCAATTCAAGGCTCTGGCGATGCTCGTGAACTTTTCAAGCCCTTATAACCGGCTCGTCTGGTGAACTCTGCGCAAAGTACAAGCAGTTTTGTCCTCCTGCACTCGTAAAAATATTTGCAAATTTATTAATAGTAGTACAAACTCTTTATTGGTTTCCTATTACAATTTAATACATCTATACGTGTAACATCGAAAATGAGTCTGGTTTTTTTTTGTACGGAGACCAACAGGTCATTGACCTTCAACTCTACATGTTTTTTTTAAATAGCCAACATTTATAAAAGAAAAAACAAAAAAAATAGAAAAGGCGATTTCACAACATGTTTATTTATCTAATTTAAAAAAGGATGCAAAGTAGAACCTTGCACATTGCTTCCTCATTATTTTTCGCTTTTTACAAAGCTCCCTCTATGAGGAAGCAGTATGTTATTCAATTTTGGCTTCCTCATAGAGCAAACTTTGTAAAAAGCGAAAAATAATGAGGAAGCAATGTGCAAGGTTCTACTTTGCATCCTTTTTTAAATTAGATAAATAAACATGTTGTGAATTCGCTTTTTCTATTTCGTTATTCCGTTATTTCGTTATTATTACAGCGTTTTCGAAAGTAAATGTGATAACGTATATTATTAAAAATAATTCAACATTCCATAAAATCACAAATTTCATACCGTTTGTCACTAAATTATACATATATAATGGCTGAATATTGTTTCATTTATATACTAAATTTGAGCTCGCTATTTCAAGTTTTACAAAAGTTACAATAGAGCGATAATGTCAATTTTTTTAAAAATTCAAAATTCCATAAAATCTGAACCACTTTACCGATTCGAGCCAAATTCAATACCAAACAGCATTGAGTGCACCTACTCTTATAACCAACTATTTAGCAAAATAGACTAAATTTTACGAAAGTTAGAGCGACCACGTCCTTTTTTCAAAAAATTCAAAACGGCATAAAATCGAAATTTTTGAACAGATTTTGTCGAAAATTGGTACAGTTGAAGAGGGTCTGCTGCTACAATCTAGTCTATAGTTCAAACGTTTTGTTGCACGTAATAGTATTTTTGAGAATTTTTTGAGATTTTAAAATTAGGGTGTTTTTTTAGATAGCTTTAATAATTGTTAACTCAAAAATTCCGATAAAAATAAATCTGAAAAAATTTCTGAATGTATTTTTCTGTTAGAAGAATAACATAAAAAATTGCTGCTAAAAATAAATTGAGGTTCAGCTTTCTATTTTTTTTTTTTTAGAGATTTTTAAATCGGGGCGTTTTTCTTAACGTTTGAAATACCTTTAATTAATATTATACAATGAAAAAAAAAATTGAAAAAAGTCTTCCTCCTCTTTTTTCTTCCCAAAAATGTTGTTGTTCATCACAGTAGTTTTGAGATTTTTTTTAGATTTTTAAATCGAAGCGTTCTTTATTTAACCTTTAAAAAACCTTTGAATATTGTTATAAAATGGAAAAAAAAATAGCGGGAGTTCTCGGCCCACTCTGGTCTATGGTTCAAACTTTTTGTTGCACATCATAGTATTTTTGAGAATTTTTTGAGATTTTAAAATTAGGGCGTTTTTTAGATAGCTTTCATTATTTATAACTCAAAAATTTCGATAAAAATAAATCTGAAAAAATTTCTGAATGCATTTTTCAGTTAGAAGAATAACATTAAAAATTGCAGCTTTCCATTTCTTTTAATATTGATAGTTCTGTCGTTTGTTCCAAAGAGTCAAAAGAAAATACCCTGATTTATATAATATTGTATTTTTTAAAAATCAATTTCAATATTATTGTAATATTGATAATGATTGAAAGAGTAGATAATAAGGTTTTTGTCATTTTGTTCTGTATTTATTTTTTAGATGTTCTTTATGTCTGACTATTGGGAAATTGTAATTTTTTGCTACTCGAAATTTCAGATGAAATTTTTTTAAAAAATTACTCAGGTTTCAATAATGATTTTGGCAATAGAAGAATTTTTCTGTAATTTTACATTTAATTTGCATATCAAATTTAATATTTCAGTTTCTGTAAAAAAAACTTTCTTTTCTCGTCATGGAAATTTGTACTAAATATTTTTAACCGTGTATTTTTCACAACCAGAGTTAAAACCACTTATTGATTGCAAATTCCCTCTATTCATTTTTTTGCTTCATAAATAATTAGTAATTAATATATTTCTATAAATTATCCTATCATATTAGTAAAAAATATATAAACATTTAATAAAAATAAAAGTAAAAATATTTTTCTACAAAAATCCATGAAAAAATGGGCAATTATTATTTCCATAATCTATTATACATTACATTTATTTTTATTCATTTTTTTTAAAACAAATCTGGATAGAAATTTTTCTTTTTACTAAAATGTTTCCACATTTTTTTTTTTTAATATGCTAGAAAATTCTAAAAAAATTATAGATCTTAAATTATTTGTTTTTACAAATAAGCAAAAAGCGTAAAGTAAAAAGTAATATGTGGTTGCAATTCTCGTCATAATAACGAGGGTTATTTAATCTCCAAAGCGATATTATATTCGCAGACGATTCGAGTTTGAAATATATATTTTTTCGCACACGTCCCAAAGCAATGACGTGGCTTGTGATGAGTCGCTACCAATCGGGACTCTATACTTTCCTCAAGCAATTAAAAGTAAGCCGATTACGAAGCGACTTCTATCATTCGTCATGCAAGAGGTCAGAGCCTGGCATTGTTTGGCATTAAAGTATTGTTTCGGCCACACTTTAAATTAAAGTGTGTTACAAAATATGTTATTCTTTTTTGCTTCCTCCAAGGAAGCTTTGTATTTATGAAGAAAAAAAAAAATTCAAGATTTTTATGCCAGTATGCTTAGAATTGTCCAAAACGTCGAGAAAAGTGGTTTAGAAAAAATGTCCGTATGTGAAGCATTCTCTGTCAATTCAGCCACTTTTTTTTCGACCCTTTCCGATTTGCCCTGTAATTGATTATATGAATGTACCACTAAAAGACACTCTATGTGAATTTTTTCAGATTTTTAAAAATAAATTTTCAGAAAATGGCTTTTTTTATTCAAGTGCCAATATCTCAGAATTTTGAAGTTACTGAAAAAAATGTCTGCACATAAAAGTTGTCGTTTATTGTTAGCTTTCGAGCGGAATATTCCAAATAATTGTCACGTTCCTGTGAGTATGATTTTTTTCCGAAAAATGGAGGAATTATTGTTTAATTAAAAAAAGGATATTTTTTTTTACTGAAAAAATTACAGAGTATTGCTACATGACTGTTGATATCACAAAAAAATCGCCAGAGTGGCACCGATCGATCTTCTGGGATTAAAAAATGCATTTGTGTGAAAGTTCCGAAAAACGGGGGCATTATTATTTTTTTGATAAAAAAAAGGTTACTTTTTTTGGCTAATAAAATTACAGAGTATTCTTGCATGACTGTAGATATTGTAAAAACATCATCAGAGTGGTACGGATCGAGCTTCCGGTATAAAAAAAATAATTCCCCCGTTTTTCGAAACTTCCACACGAATAATTTTTTTTAATACCGTAAGCTCGATCCGTACCACTCTGATGATTTTTTTGCAATATCTACAGTCATGCAAGAATACTCTGTAATTTTATTAGCCAAAAAAAAGCAACCTTTTTTTTATCATAAAAATAATAATGCCCTCGTTTTTCGGAACTTTCATACAAATGCATTTTTTAATACCAGAAGATCGATCGGTGCCACTCTGGCGATTTTTTTGTGATATCAACAGTGATGTAGCAATACTCTGTAATTTTTTCAGTAAAAAAAAATATCCTTTTTTTAATTAAACAATAATTCCTCCATTTTGCTTCCTCATAGAGGAAGCTTTGTTTTCATGAAATTTTTTTTTTCGAGATTTTCATGTCAGTATGCTTAGAATCACCTAAAACGTCGAGAAAAGTGGTTTAGAAAAAATGTCCGTATGTATGTATGTGTGTGTGTGTGTGTGTGTGTGTGTGTGTGTGTGTGTGCTGGGCTTCGAAAATTCAATCTCCTCTCACTCGGTAACCGTTCGAGCGATCCGGCTCAAATTTGGCACGCAAGTAGAGTAGCTGCCCCTCTTTGAATGTTGTGATTTTTGCCAAAATATGTGAAGTCATTAAGATTTTATGTTGATTTTAATTTGTTGAAAAAAGGGCGTGGTCGCTCTAACTTTCGTAAAAGTTCGCCGATTTGGCTAAATAGTTCTTCATAACTGAAGATACGTTCAATGTTGTATGGTATTGAATTTCGACGAAATCGGTAAAGCGGTTCGGATTTTATAGAATTTTGAATTTTTCGAAAAAAATAGATTTTGATCTAAATTACGTCGAATTTCAACAAATGAACAGAAATTTTGTACAGACGAAAAATAACATTCAGAAATGCCATGTACCAAATTTGGTGATGATCGGTAAAGTCGTTCGGATTTTACACCATTTTTCATTTTAAAAAAAATGTAGATTTTCGCTATAACTTCCGGAAAAGTTGAGAAAGTACGACAAAAATTTGTATCTAATCAAAATTAGATGTAACGGTGTTTGCAGAGGTGATTTATAGCTGTATAAAACACCTCTGCAAAAGAGACACAAGGTATAAAAAAAAGATGCAAAGTAGAACCTTGCACATTGCTTCCTCATTATTTTTCGCTTTTTACAAAGCTTCCTCTATGAGGAAGCCAAAATTGAATAACATACTGCTTCCTCACAGAGGGAGCTTTGTAAAAAGCGAAAAATAATGAGGAAGCAATGTGCAAGGTTCTACTTTGCATCTTTTTTTTTCGGAAAAAAATCATACTCACAGGAACGCGACAATTATTTGGAATATTTCGCTCGAAAGCTAACAATAAACGACAACTTTTATGTGCAGACATTTTTTTTCAGTAACTTCAAAATTCTGAGATATTGGCACTTGAATAAAAAAAGCCATTTTCTGAAAATTTGTTTTTAAAAATCTGAAAAAATTCACATAGTGTCTTTTAGTGGTACATTCATATAATCAATTACAGGGCAAATCGGAGAGGGTCGAAAAAAAAAAGTGGCTGAATTGACAGAGAATGCTTCATGTATGTGTGTGTGTGTTTTCTGGGCTCCGAAAATTTGATGAACTATTACTCAGTAACCGTTCGAGCGATATGACTCAAATTTGGCAGGCAAGTGGAGTAGTAGCCCCGCCTTGAATGTTGAGATTTTTGAAAAAAAAAAATCAGCCATTTTGATTTTATGGTACTTTTAATTTTTTGAAAAAAGGACGTGATCGCTCTAACTTTCGTAAAAATTACACGATTTTGCTAAATAGTTGTTTATAAATAAAAACACGTTCAATGTTGTTTGGCATTGCATTTGGGCGAAATCGGTAAAGCGGTTCAGATTTTATAGATGTTTGAATTTTTCGAAAAAAATCATTTTTTTTTATAAATCACGTCGAATTTCACCAATTTAACCGAAATGTTTTACAGACGAAAAGGAACATGCAGCTATGCCACGTACCAAATTTGACGATGATCGGTAAAGTGGTTCAGATTTTACGACATTTTGAAATTTATAAAAAAAAAGACGATTTTCGCTCTAGCATCAGCAAAAGTTGATAATGAGAGACAAAGGTTTGTACTCAATGGAAATAAGAATGCAAAGTAGAACTTTACACATTGTTTCATATATAATTTTTGTTTTTTTAAATTTATAATAACCGCTTGTCCCAAAATAGAATTGCTCATAACTCTCGAACGGCGTGACGAATCGAGATGAAAATTTACACAAAAGAGGAGGATAAACTCCGTTTTCGTTATTTCGATTAAGGTAGTCCTTGCGCATTAAGCTGAGGTCAAATAAGTTTTCGAAAAATGGGAGGGAATTGCAAACACTTTTCGCCAATATAAACAAGGCTGCAAAGTAGAACTTTGCAAATTGCTTCCTCATTATTGTTGGATTTTTACAAAGTTTCCTCTATGAGGAAGCCAAAATAAATTAACATGCTTCCTCATAGAGGAAGATTTGTAAAAATCCAACAATAATGAGAAAGCAATTTGCAAAGTTCTACTTTGCAGCCTTTTTTATTTTTATTACAGTCACTTTTTCAATATCTAAAATTTGATTTTCAAATTTTATTTTCTTGAATATACTGAGAATATTAATTTTTGATAAAAATAATGGCAAGAAATAAAGTGAAGAAATTACATTAAAATTACGTTGTCGATTTATATGAAAATTTTTGATTTTTTTTTGGATTTGAGAAATAAAAAATAAAGGGACTAAATTATGGAAAAAAAAATCATAACTTTTAATCTCATTGGGAAGAAATTTTAAGATCATGAAGCTAAAAATTTGCATGAGTGTTTATGTCGTTTTATCAATAAAAATAAAAATTGATCTCTGGGTATAATAACAAAATTTAAAAAATAGTATTACAGAGCGTTTCGAGGGTATTTATAACTTGAAAAAAATTATCGCCTTTCAACTGTCATGAATTATCGGGTTTAGCAGACGATAGTGAGTCAAATTAGCATTTATAAGTCACTATTGCAAATGCAATCGACTTTTTAGTAATAACAAAGTAACTGGAAATACACATTTATTCTCACAGTAAATTATTAAATACAATTTTATTTATTTACGATTTTTTAATTCTTTGAGTCAATTCGTTAGTTGATTAATAAAAATCGATTAAACATAAAAAATAAAAATTCTCACGTTTTTATAGAAATTTTTTTTAGTTTTCGAACAACAATTTTGTAAATCCGTGAACAACTGAAATATTTCAAATTGATAGAATTTTGAAATATTAGAAAAGACATTTTTTCCAACTTTTGTCTTAAAATCCAAAAAAGATGATTTTTTAATTTTTAATTTGTGTAAACTGAAATTCGCTCCAATTTGTGAGACTTGATTGTTTAACTAAATTTTAATTTTCAATAATTAATCGTTTAAATAAATTAAAATTTTTTAAACTAAATTTTAATTTTCAATAATTAATCGTTTAAAAATTTTAATTTATTTAAACGATTAACTAAATAAAGATTTAGTTTTGAAAATTTTACTTTATTTAAACGATTAACTAAATTTAAATTTAGTTTAAAAAATTTTAATTTATTTAAACGATCAACTAAATTAAAATTTAGTTTTAAGAATTTTAATTTATTTAAACGATTAACTAAATTAAAATTTAGTTTTGAAAATTTTACTTTATTTAAACGATTAACTAAATTAAAATTTAGTTAAAAATTTTTTAATTTATTTAAACGATTAACTAAATAAAAATTTAGTTTAAAAAATGTTAATTTATTTAAACGATTAAAACTAAATTAAAATTTAGTTTAAAAATTTTTACTTTATTTAAACGATTAACTAAATTAAAATTTAGTTTAAAAAATTTCAATTTATTTAAACGATTAACTAAATTAAAATTTAGTTTTGAAAATTTTACGTTATTTAAACGATTAACTAAATAAAAATTTAGTTTAAAAAATTTTAATTTATTTAAACGATTAACTAAATTAAAATTGAGTTTTAAAAGTTTTAATTTATTCAAACGATTTAGTTTTTTAGATATTTATTAGCCGTTCTTGCCCTACGGGCTTAAGAATCATACAATCGTTCAACATATATAATTTCTCTTAACATAACTTTGGTAGTTCGTACATTATTTGGTTTTCTTTCTTATAATTATGATTAACTCCATTCCCGTCCCATCACATCCTCCCATAACTCCGATTGTTCTTTTGCTCTCGCGGTTGTTTCGAATAACCTGCAGTATTCGCAAAGTTCAGCCTTTACCGACCCACATAAAATCCTCTTCCACTGTATTCGTGCGCCCTCTCCTCCCCCCAAAATTCCTTCCACCGCCATCTTTAGATCCGCTTTTATCACCTTCTTGAATTCACTGCATTCCAATATGTGCTCCAAGTTCTCTTTTTCCGCTGCACACAATCTGCATTTAACCTCTCCGTATCCCTTATTTCCTGCTCGCCCCACGTTGCCGCACCTCATTCTTGCCCATTGCTCTTTATCTTTAAGCTTTGTGTTCCGCTCGTCCCAATACTTCTCATATCCCAATATACCTTTGCAATCCCTGTACTCTGGACAGTACCTCGAAGCGTCAATTCGATTCCAGTCCTCTTGTACCGTTTGGTCTTCAATTGTTTTGCATCCTTGTATCATCCTTACTAGCAGTTCTCGTGGCTCCCTCTCTTCTCTCAGACCTCTCAATGTCTCCCCATCCCCCACTCTTCTTAGAGCCATTTCCACTTCCTTCATCCACTTTGAACTATTCCCATTCTCCCAGTTTCTCAGCTCCTCTTTGAGGCAGATTTTTGGCCAGCGGTTGTCCTCCATCTTCACAATTTGGATAAGGTATTTCGAAGCTCTCCACCTGGCATCCACCTCTAGTTTCTGTCTGCCTGCTTCCATCCGCCAAATATACGCCGGTGTGCATTTACTCACTCCCAGCATCATCTTTACGTATCTCCCTGCCATTTTTTCGATAATCTGCCTCTCTTTCCAACCCCAAATCTCCGCACCGTACATAAGAATCGTTCTCACCAACGTGTCCATTAGGTAAGCTCTTCTTTTTAGGCTCCCGATGTTTGCCCTATGCATTATCCCCCATGCCGCATTCGTGGCGACCTGCGCCTTTCCGGCGAGGTTGCTGAGGTGCTTCGTGAACGAGTTTTTTGTTGTGTACGTGAATCCCAGATATTTGTAGCTCTTTACCTCTTCGATTTCACTTTCTCCGTATTTCCAGACCTCTCCCACTTTTCTCCTTCCGCCGTTCTTGAAGACCATTACCTTTGTTTTCTTCACATTAACTTGCATCTTGTTCCTTTCCACGTATCTTGATAAAACCCTCAGCATCCT
This sequence comes from Ephialtes manifestator, assembly GCA_963970395.1. Lineage (NCBI taxonomy): Eukaryota > Metazoa > Arthropoda > Insecta > Hymenoptera > Ichneumonidae > Ephialtes > Ephialtes manifestator. The sequence continues at coordinate 25,443,520 of OZ019979.1, forward strand.
ATTTAGTCCTCCTGCGTCCTCCGCCAGCACAGCCACGTCATCAGCAAACTTCAGAGCAAAGATTTTTGTCCTTCCGATCGCTATGCCCCCTTCATTCCTCCTCCTCCACTGATCGTCCAGGTCGTCCAAGAAAATATTAAATAGAGTGGGGCTAAGTGGGCAACCCTGCCGTACCCCTCTACTCGTTTCAAATCTCGTTGTGCATCCATCCTGTGTGATGACCTCATTCGTTGTCCTTTTGTAAATACTTCTGACCATTCTCACTATCCTCCCTCTCAAGCCCATTCTCTTCATCTTTTCCACCATCAGTTCGCGGTCCACCATGTCAAACGCGGCCTTGAAATCGACAAAAGCAACATACAGCTTACCTTTCTTCTCCTTCAACTTTTTTCCTATCAAGGAATTCAATACAAAGACGTGGTCTCTTGTCGCTCTTTTTGCTCGAAATCCATTTTGACTCTCCTCCAGTTTATTGTTCTTCTCCAACCAGTTCCGTAGTCGGTTTGCCAAAATTGCCGTCAGGATCTTGTATCCCACGTCGAGTAGAGCCACCCCTCTGTAGTTAGCTGCATCGTCTTTATCACCCGTTTTGAAGATCGGAAAAATTCTGGCTACCTCCCATCTTTCACTGATTTTTCCCTGCTTCCAAAAGTCGTTCAGAATCCCGTGCCATACTACCAGCATCCTTGCATCCATTCCAGCTAGAAATTCCAGCCGTATACCGTCCTCTCCTGGCGCTTTCTTCTTCTTCATAATCCTCATCACTTTAGTCATCTCCTCTAGTCCGATTTCTTTATTCAACTCGTTCAATTCCTCGTTCAGTTCCTCGTTCTCTTCCTCGTTCTCGCTCTCTGAATTTGGTTCTTGCTGTCTTCTTTCTGCATCCGTTTGTTCGCCGCCTCGTAGCAGTTTCTCGAAATGTGCTCGCCATATTTCTTTCTTAATTCGAGCCCCACCTGTTTTCTTCCGTGGCCGAAAGGATCTAATCGCCTCCCAAAAGTCCGTTAGATTTTTGCTCTGTTCTACCTTTCTCCATTTCTTCTCTATCTGACTCTTCTTCTTGCGCTCATACAGCCGTTTTAATTCCTTTTTCTCTCTAACCATATTCAGCCTATCCGTTGCCTTTTTTGTTCTTAAAAAAGTGATTAGCAGTTTCCATACTTTGGCTCTTTGCTCCTTGCACTCTTGGTCGAACCAACACCCACCCTTTCGCTTCTTCTTCTTCTTTGACATTCCTGTTTTCTTCGCCGCTCTTTTTATTATCGTTATCAGGTTTTCCAATTTTTCTTCCACTGTCCCATCCCTCATATCCGCCGTCCACATTTCTTGAACCTGCTTAGCGTACTCCTCCCTTTTTTCGTCATTCCAAACCAAATTCTCCTCCCCAGTTCTCTCTCGGTCCATTACTCCATCTTCATCTTCTTGTAGTTCCGCACTCAGCTTTATCATTATTGGAAAATGATCCGACTCGGATCTTGTAATCACCTCCATATTGTTGATCTGTTCGCACGCATCCTCCTCCTCTTTCACTATTACGTAGTCCAGTACCGAGCTTCCTCTCGGACCTACATAGGTCAACTTGCCGTCTCTATCTCCAGTGATCCTTCCGTTCAATATTGTTAGACCAAACTCGTTGCACATTTCCAAGAGCCTCTGTCCTTCCGAGTTTACGCACTCATCCTCCGAGCTCCTTCCCCATTCATCATCGTCCGTTCTCTCTTCTCTTCCTTGCTCTGTTCCTATTCGAGCATTCCAGTCTCCTAATATCATCAACTTGCCCCCACTGGCTATTTCGCTGCTAATCCTGTCATCTAAATACTTTCGTACTTCCGTCACCCCAACGTTATTATATACAGATATAAAACACCAACTCTCCTCCCTCATTGATATTTTAACCTGCAAGCCATACTCCCATTCACTCACTCTTGTCAAACGATTTAGTTTTTTGTCTAGTTAAAAAATTAGACAATTTAAATTAAACCCAAAATCTCGATTTAATTGTCAGCAAAAAAAATGCCAACGCAAATAAAGTACAAAAACATTAAGCCACAAAAAAAAATCGAGTAATCATTACCAAATAATGATAACCTGATGTTCTTATCATATTTTTGAAGGTCGAACGATTACGAATAAGATAATCATGCATTTCTATTCGAAAACAAACTAAGGTTCCCTTGACGAATTTTAGCATTATGCGATTTAAAAAAAAAAAAATAAAAAAAAAAATTTATTAAAAATATAAATTTTGAAAAAATGTTTGAAATATTGATTCTTTATTTTTTAAATTTTTTTACCATTTATATTTTTATTTTTTTTATATATATATTTTTTATATTTATATTTTTTTTATATATATATATTTATATTTATATTTTATATATATATATATATATATATATATTTTTTTTTATATTTATATTTTTTATATATATAAATTTTTTTTATATTTATATTTTTTTATATATATATATTTTGTTATATTTATTTTTTTTTATATATATTTTTTTAATATTTTTATTTTTTTTATATATATATATTTTTTTATTTTATTTTTTTGACGATTATTCAATAGCAATACATAATAATCCTTACGAGTACTTAAAGCGATTTATATCTCGGTGACTAAAGTCAAAAGTTCGATGTCTAAAAAAGATAATATAATCTGTATTTGTGATAAGCCTCGGCTGAGAAAAAAACTTGCATCGATTGACCGTGCAAATAATACACTATATGGTTGTAGTCGAGACATTTGTCGCGTATTTGGATCATATACAATATATATTATATATTTTTGCTTATTATCTGTTATATCTGATGATACTAAAAGTACTGTCGTAAAATTACTTTGTGTTGTCAAGCCAATTTCTATAGTCGATAATGGGCAAGTGGCGAATGCCCTGATCGAGGCTGCTGCTCTCGACGAAAGGGTCAAAGCCTATATGGAAATGGGTTGAGAGGGAAGGGGAATAACTCGCGATACTCTTCCACCACTTGTTGCAGAAAATGCTGGGGGGATCTCCGCGAGACTCCCGCATCCTGGGACCAGAGTTCCAACCATTTTATTACTCACTTTGGAATCACTACATTTGTTTATTTATTCTGTAAATAATTTTATTTTTATTTATTTGAGAATTTGATGAAGAAAAAAAATTAAGTATTTTTATGTGAAGTTACATAAAATGGTATAAAACGTCGAAATTTTTTTTTAACCATTTTATTACTCATTTTGGCATCAGTCTATTTGTTTATTTATTCTGGAAATAATTTTATTTTTATTTATTTGAGAATTTGATGAAAAAAAAAAAATTAAGTGTTTTTGTGTGATGTTACATAAAATGGTCTAAAACATCGAGAAAAGTAATTTGGAAAAAATTTTTAGTCATTTGTTTATTAATCTATAAATAATTTTATTTATTTGAGAATTTAATGAAAAAAAAATTAAAATTACAATTTTTTTAAATTCAATAAAATTACAATTTTTTAAATTTAATAAAATTATAATTTTTTTAACCATTTTATTACTCATTTTGGCATCAGTCTATTTGTTTATTTATTCTGGAAATAATTTTATTTTTATTTATTTGAGAATTTGATGAAAAAAAAAAAAATGACATGTTTTTATGTGAAGTTAAATCTAAAACATCGAGAAAAGTAATTTGGAAAAAAATTTCTAACCATTTTTTTTAGATATTTTGGAATTACTCTATTTGTTTATTTATTCTGTAAATAATTTTATTTTTATTTAGTTGAAAATTTAGTGAAGAAAAAAATTTAAGTGTTTTTGTGTGATGTTACATAAAATGGTCTAAAACATCGAGAAAAGTAATTTGGAAAAAAATTTTAGTCATTTGTTTATTAATCTATAAATAATTTTATTTATTTGAGAATTTAATGAAAAAAAAATTAAAATTACAATTTTTTTAAATTCAATAAAATTACAATTTTTTAAATTTAATAAAATTATAATTTTTTTAACCATTTTATTACTCATTTTGGCATCAGTCTATTTGTTTATTTATTCTGGAAATAATTTTATTTTTATTTATTTGAGAATTTGATGAAAAAAAAAAAAATGACATGTTTTTATGTGAAGTTAAATCTAAAACATCGAGAAAAGTAATTTGGAAAAAAATTTCTAACCATTTTTTTTAGATATTTTGGAATTACTCTATTTGTTTATTTATTCTGTAAATAATTTTATTTTTATTTAGTTGAGAATTTGATGAAGAAAAAAAATTAAGTATTTTTATGTGAAGTTACATAAAATGATATAAAACGTCGAAAATTTTTTTTTAACCATTTTATTACTCATTTTGGCATCAGTCTATTTGTTTATTTATTCTGGAAATAATTTTATTTTTATTTATTTGAGAATTTGATGAAAAAAAAAATTAAGTGTTTTTGTGTGATGTTACATAAAATGGTCTAAAACATCGAGAAAAGTAATTTGGAAAAAAATTTTAGTCATTTGTTTATTAATCTATAAATAATTTTATTTATTTGAGAATTTAATGAAAAAAAAATTAAAATTACAATTTTTTTAAATTCAATAAAATTACAATTTTTTTAAATTCAATAAAATTACAATTTTTTTAATTTAATAAAATTATAATTTTTTAAACCATTTTATTACTCATTTTGGCATCAGTCTATTTGTTTATTTATTCTGGAAATAATTTTATTTTTATTTATTTGAGAATTTGATGAAAAAAAAAAAAAATGATGACATGTTTTTATGTGAAGTTAAATCTAAAACATCGAGAAAAGTAATTTGGAAAAAAATTTCTAACCATTTTTTTTAGATATTTTGGAATTACTCTATTTGTTTATTTATTCTGTAAATAATTTTATTTTTATTTAGTTGAGAATTTGATGAAGAAAAAAAATTAAGTATTTTCATGTGAAGTTACATAAAATGGTATAAAACGTCGAAAATTTTTTTTTAACCATTTTATTACTCATTTTGGTATCAGTCTATTTGTTTATTTATTCTGGAAATAATTTTATTTTTATTTATTTGAGAATTTGATGAAAAAAAAATTAAGTGTTTTTGTGTGAAGTTAAATAAAATGGTCTAAAACATCGAGAAAAGTAATTTGGAAAAAAATTTTAGTCATTTGTTTATTAACCTATAAATAATTTTATTTATTTGAGAATTTAATGAAAAAAAATTAAAATTACAATTTTTTTAATTTAATAAAATTACAATTTTTTTAACCATTTTATTACTCATTTTGGCATCAGTCTATTTGTTTATTTACTTTGTAAATAATTTTATTTTTATTTATTTGAGAATTTGATGAAAAAAAAAATTTAAGTGTTTTTATGTGATGTTACATAAAATGGTCTAAAACATCGAGAAAAGTAATTTGGAAAAAATTTCTAACCATTTGTTTATTAATCTATAAATAATTTTATTTTTATGTATTTGAGAATTTAATGAAAAAAAAATTAAGTATTTTTATGTGAAGTTACATAAAATGGTATAAAACGTGGAATTTTTTTTTAACCATTCTATTACTCATTTTGGCATCAGTCTATTTGTTTATTTATTCTGTAAATAATTTTATTTTTATTTATTTAAGAATTTGATGAAAAAATAAAATTAAGTATTTTTGTGTGACGTTATATAAAATGGTCTAAAACATGGAGAAAAGTAATTTGGAAAAAAATTTCTAACCTTTTTTTATTCATTTTGGAATTACTCTATTTGTTTATTTATTCTGTAAATAATTTTATTTTTATTTATTTGAGAATTTGATGAAAAAAAATTAAGTGTTTTTGTGTGATGTTTACATAAAATGGTCTAAAACATCGAGAAAAGTAATTTGGAAAAAAAATTCTAACCTTTTTTTATTCATTTTGGAATTACTCTATTTGTTTATTTATTCTTTAAATAATTCTATTTTTATTTATTTGAGTATAATATGAATTTAAAAAATTCGTATTTTTATGTGAAGTTACATAAAATGTCTAAAAAATTGAGAAAAGTGGTTTGGAAATTTTTTTAAAATCATTTTATTACTCACTTTGGAATCACTCTTTTTTTTTAAATTTATTCTATAAATAATTTTATTTTTATTTATTTGAGAATTTAATGGAAAAAAAAATCTGGATTTTCAAGTCAGTTTACACAAAATGGTCTAAAATATCGAGTCAAGTGGTTTGGAAAATTTATTCGGATGTATGTTGACAAATTCGACACTTTTGGTGAAGATTAAGAAAGAACTTCGGATTTTATAACAATTTCAATTATACAACATTATACGATTTTTTAAAATAATTTCAAATAATTTTTATAAAGATGCACATTATTATTATTATTATTATTTCTTTGTGAATATCCGTGAGATAATTTAAAAAAAACGTGCCAAGAAGAACTTTGCATAATACTTTCACTTTTTTGTTTTATTTTGGAGTACATAAATGAAGGGTCCATGAGAAAGTACGTTGCTCAATTATTGTCTCTTCATAGAAGAAGCTTTGTGTACAGAAGATCAACAAAAATGAGCCAGCAATGTGCAAATGTGTACGACGCAACTCTTTTTTGCTTCTTCATGGAAAAAACTTTTTTTTTTTGGGAATTTTTTAATTTTTTTTTATTTTTACGTCAGGACACTCAAAATAGTCAAAAACGTCAAGAAAAGTGGTCTAGATATAAAGTGATTTAGAAAATAAATATATATAAGTATATATATATTTATTGCCATTTCTATTATATATTACCTTTCTTTTTATAACTTTTCTTAACGAAACTGGATACAATTTCTTTTTTCTTTCTAATAAACTATTTAAACATCCTATTTTACTAATATATTAGGATATTCCAGAATTCACAATTGGCATACAATTCAATAATGCTAATTTGTATATTTAATCTAAAAAAAAAATTAAAAAATAATAAAAGTAAAATAAATAAAAATAAATAAAAGTAAAATTATTTTCTTTTTACAACTTTTTCAACAAAAATGGATAGAATCTTTTATTTTCTTTCTAATAAAATATTTAAGCGTTTTATTTTACTAATATGTTAGGATATTCCAGAATTCACAATTGGCATACAATTCAAAAGTGCTAATTTGTATATTTAATCTAAAAAAAAAAAAAAAAAAAAAAAAATAATAAAATTAAAATAAATAAAAACAAAATTCTTTTATTTTTACAACTTTTTTAACAAAACTGGATAGAATTTTTTATTTTCTTTCTAATAAAATATTTAAACATTCTATTTTACTAATATTTTAGGATATTCCAGAATTCACAATTGGCACACAATTCGAAAATGCTAATTCGTATATTTACTCTAAAAATAAATTTTTTTAAATAAAAAAAATAATAAAAGTAAAATAAATAAAAATAAAATTCTTTTATTTTTTACAACTTTTTCAACAAAACTGGATAGAATTTTTTATTTTCTTTCTAATAAAATATTTAAACATTCTATTTTACTAATATGTTAGGATATTCCAGAATTCACAATTGGCACACAATTCGAAAATGCTAATTCCTATATTTAATCTACAAAACAAAACTAAAATATCGAGTAGCAAAATTATAGTAGGATGGTTAAATTAAAAAAAAAAAAAAAACTAATTTTCGAGTAGCAAAGTAATAGTAGGATGGTTAAAATAAAAATTAAAAAAAACTAATATATCGAGTAGCAAAGTAATAGTAGGATGATTAAATTAAAAAAAAAATAAAAAAAAAACTAATTTATCAAGTAGCAAAGTAATAGTAGGATGGTTAAATTTAAAAAAAAACTAATATATCGAGTAGCAAAGTAATAGTAGGATGATTAAATTTAAAAAAAAAACTAATTTATCAAGTAGCAAAGTAATAGTAGGATGGTTAAATTTAAAAAAAAACTAATATATCGAGTAGAAAAGTAATAGTAGGATGATTAAATTTAAAAAAAAAATACTAATTTATCAAGTAGCAAAGCAATAGTAGGATGGTTAAATTAAAAAAAAAAAAAAAAAAAAAAAAAAAACTAATTTATCGAGTAGCAAAGTAATAGTAGGATGATTAAATTTAAAAAAAACTAATTTATCAAGTAGCAAAGTAATAGTAGGATGGTTAAATAAAAAAAAAAAAAAAAAACTCATATATCGAGTAGCAAAGTAATAGTAGGATGTTTAAATAAAAAAAAATAAAAAAAAAAAAACACTTCCATATAATATAGCAAAGTAATAGTAGGATGATTATATTAAAAAAAAAAACTAATTTATCAAGTAGCAGAGTAATAGTAGGATGGTTAAATAAAAACAAAAAAGAAAAACTCATATATCGAGTAGCAAAGTAATAGTAGGATGTTTAAATAAAAAAAAAAAAAAAAAAAAAAAAAAAACACTTCCATATAATATAGCAAAGTAATAGTAGGATGGTTAAAATTCTGAACCCGCTCACTCTCCGAGATGTATGACCGGGAGTGCGGGTGCTCGACATTGGCCACTGCTCGTGACGATGATGATGAATGCTGCAGATAAATAGACGCTGATTGAAAACGAGGGGCAAGGAGAGGGGCGACAAGGGGTACGAGGACAGCGTCCAAGAGAAACGTCCCTTGTCCCTCTCTCTCTTTCTCTCTTCCCCTTTTCCCCTCTGCCCCCTGTCCTCTTCTCTTTCCCTCCTGTCCCCTTAGCTAAACTCTCTATGCCGATAGCTTAATCTAAGGATCAGTGAGACGCGACGACTGCCAGAGGCCTCGAGATAACGTAGTTGCATAATCTGGGGGGTCTGGCTACTGTCCTGTGGCTTATAAAAGCCGGCTGCAACCCGGTATCGTCGCTTCTTTCGTTCCAACGAATCTACCAGACAATATCACGTCGCTAAGTTCGCGATAAATAAAAAATAAAAAATACAAAAAAATATTCCAAAATGGTGCAAATTGTGGGAAAGTACGAGCACGTGAAGAGCGAGAATTTCGAGGAGTACTTGAAGACCGTTGGTGGTCCCGCTCAGGCTGAAGCCGCGGCTGTTGTTGCTCAGAGCAAACCCGTACTTGAGGTTGCTCAGAAAGGCGACGAATACGTCATCACCGTCACCAATGAAGGCAAAACTGCAGCAAACACCTTCAAGCTTGGAGTTGCCTACGATGAGACGATGCCCTACGGCGCTGTCCTCAAGGTTTGTGTCTTCTTTCATTTTTTCTACATTAATTTTCAAGAATTAAAAAAAAAAAGTAGGTTTCAACATTTTTTAAATAGGAGATTCAAACATTTAAAAGAAAAAGTTCAAAGTTTTAACCATCCTACTATTACTTTGCTATATTGATATATTAGTTTACTTTTTTTTATTAACAATTTTTTTTTTGTTTTGACTTTACAGTTTATTGTAATTGTTAAGGAATTGTTATTATTCACTGGCAAAATGGTTCGCAAATATTTTGGTGCCCTTAAGGTTTTCTTTTTTTTCTTAATTAAGTTTTAAGCATTTTTGAAAAAAGTGAATTTTACTTGGCACTTGAATATTCAAAAAATGATTTACAAATATTTTACTATCCTTAAGGTTTGTTTTTTTATTAAATAAATTTTCAAGTATGTTTTTTTAAACGTGGATTTTTCTTGGCACTTTAATATTGAAAAAATGATTCACAAATATTTTGGTGTCCTTAAAGCTTGTGTTTTTAAAATATTTTTTCTATTTATTTTTAAGAATTTTTGAAAAAAGTGGATTTTATTTGGCACTAAAATATTCAAAAAATGGTTCACCAAAATATTTTGCTGCCCTTAAGGTTTGTGGTTCCTTTTATTTTTCTAAATTAATTCTTAAGCATTGAAAAGAAAAGTGGATTTCGTTTGGCACGTGAAAATTCGCAAAATGGATCACAATTATTTTTCTGAAATATTTTATATGGAGATAAAAAGTGCAATGAAATTTTTAAATAATTGTTAAATTTTTAAAAGTTGTCGTTTGTTTGATTGCAATCTCGCATTGTAATGTTTCTGGAATGATTCAACAATAGTTACTTAATGGTTTCTAACCATTTATTTATGTAAAATGAGAAGCATTTCCAAATACTTTTAAATGTAGGTAAAACTTTGAGATATTTCAAAAAGTAATTATACGTTTTTTTTCACTGTGTTTGAGATGTGATTAAATGGAAATAAGTGTCTATTTTTCCTGAATAATTTTTTAAACAATTTTAAAAAAAGGGCAGCACGTAAATAATGATGAAATTTTTCAAAAATATTTTTCTGAAATATTGTATAATGCTCGAGCTATAGTTTTAAATATTTACAAAATAATGTATAAACTTTAAAAAAATGTAAATCTTACATTATAATGTTTGAACAATAATGCAAAAGAAATGCATTTGAAATTTATGTAATATTCGGATAATGTCTCAAATATTTTCGAATAGGTCAAACGTTAAGAGGATATCACAAAAAGTGATGATAAAATATCGCGTAACATTTCGTAGAATATAAAAAATTAAAAATATTGTTGAAGCAACAAAAAAAAAAGATCTATAATAAGTCCTTTAATATTGATTCGTAGTTTGTATATTCACTTTAATATATCGAATTATCTTTCAATACTTTGTACGCAAGTATGTTTGTTTCTAACTAAAAACAAACACATTTTGTTTGTTAAACAAATTTTAATTTTCATATTTTAATTCTCAATTGGAAAGAAATTATTTGAGTTAAAGAAAATTAATTGAAACCTGAAGAAGTATTAGTGAACATTTTATAAAAATTTACAATAATATTTTTTAATTTTTTTTGCTAATTTAACCCTTAATCTATTTTGTTTTGTTGATAATTAAGTAGAACTGAATTAATTTTTTTTTTAATTGTACGACGGGTTTTATGGAATTATTTGCATTAAAAAAGTAAGCGAAGCCTAAAGATGTATTTAGCAGTAAAATAAATTTAAAAAATTAACGTTGCTATATAAAATATTGAGAATTAAGAATATTGAGAATTAAAAAAGAAATAAGAGAAGCCTAAAGATGTATTTAGCAGTAAAATAAATTTTTAAAAATTAGCTTTGCTGTATGAAATATTGAGAATTAAAAAATTGAAAATTAAGAATATTGTGAACTATTGAGAATTCAAAAAAAAAATTAAGAGAAGCCTAAAGATGTATTTAGCAGTAAAATAAATTTAAAAAATTAACATTGCTGTATAAAATATTGAGAATTAAGAATATTGAGAATTATTGAGATTTAAAAAAATTAAGAGAAACCTAAAGATGTATTTAGCAGTAAAATAAATTTAAAAAATTAACGTTGCTGTATAAAATATTGAGAATTAAGAATATTAAGAAGATTAAGAACTATTGAGAATTTAAAAAAAATTAAGAGAAGTCTGAAGAGGTATTTAGCAGTAAAATAAATATAAAAAAATTAACGTTGCTGTATAAAATATTAAGAATTAAGAATATTGAGAATTATTGAGAATTTAAAAAAAATTAAGAGAAGCCTGAAGATGTATTTAGCAGTAAAAACCATTTTTAAAATTAGCGTTACTGTATAAAATATTGAGAATTAAGAATATTGAGAACTATTGAGAATTTAAAAAAAATTAAGAGAAGCCTGAAGATGTATTTAGCAGTAAAAACAATTTTTAAAATTAGCGTTACTGTATAAAATATTGAGAATTAAGAATATTAAGAATATTGAGAGATATTAAGATTTAAAAAAAATTAAGAGAAGCATAAAGATGTATTTAGCAGTAAAATAAATTTAAAAAATTAGCGTTGCTGTATAAAATATTGAGAATTAAGAATATTGAGAACTATTGAGAATTTAAAAAAAATTAAGAGAAGCCTGAAGATGTATTTAGCAGTAAAAACAATTTTTAAAATTAGCGTTACTGTATAAAATATTGAGAATTAAGAATATTAAGAATATTGAGATATTAAGATTTAAAAAAAATTAAGAGAAGCATAAAGATGTATTTAGCAGTAAAATAAATTTAAATAATTAGCGTTGCTGTATAAAATATTGAGAATTAAGAATATTGAGAACTACTGAGAATTTGAAAAAAATTAAGAGAAGCCTGAAGATGTATTGAGCAGTAAAATAAATTTAAAAAATTAACGTTGCTGTATAAAATATCAAGAATTAAGAATATTGAGAACTATTGAGAATTTAAAAAAAATTAAGAGAAGCCTGAAGATGTATTTAGCAGCAAAAACAATTTCTAAAATTAGCGTTACTGTATAAAATATTGAGAATTAAGAATATTAAGAATATTGAGAGATATTAAGATTTAAAACAAATTAAGAGAAGCATAAAGATGTATTTAGCAGTAAAATAAATTAAAAAAATTAGCGTTGCTGTATAAAATATTGAGAATTAAGAATATTGAGAACTATTGAGAATTTTAAAAAAATTAAGAGAAGCCTGAAGATGTATTTAGCAGTAAAAACAATTTTTAAAATTAGCGTTACTGTATAAAATATTGAGAATTAAGAATATTAAGAATATTGAGAGATATTAAGATTTAAAAAAAATTAAGAGAAGCATAAAGATGTATTTAGCAGTAAAATAAATTTAAAAAATTAGCGTTGCTGTATAAAATATTGAGAATTAAGAATATTGAGAACTATTGAGAATTTAAAAAAAATTAAGAGAAGCCTAAAGATGTATTTAGTAGTAAAAACAATTTTTAAAATTAGCGTTACTGTATAAAATATTGAGAATTAAGAATATTAAGAATATTGAGAGATATTAAGATTTAAAAAAAATTAAGAGAAGCATAAAGATGTATTTAGCAGTAAAATAAATTTTTTAAATTAACGTTGTTGTATAAAATATTGAGAATTAAGAATATTGAGAACTATTGAGAATTTAAAAAAAATTAAGAGAAGCCTGAAGATGTATTTATCCGTAAAATAAATTTAAAAAAAATTAACGTTGCTGTATAAAATATTGGGAATTAAGAATATTAAGAATATTGAAAAATATTGAGAATTAAAAAAATTAAGAGAAGCCTAAAGATGTATTTACCAGTAAAATAAATTTTTAAAAAATAGCCTTGTATAAAATATTAAGAGAATTCGGTTTGTCTGGGACAATTCGTTGATCGATGGTACTTGCAGCGGGAGAAGACAGCATCCGGTCTCCTCGGTCTCCCAGCCTCTCGACCCCTGACCTAGACCAAGCCAGCCTCCTTTCATCGACAATGGGATCCCATTAATACGATTATTATTTAATTGAAAGCCTTCTGTGGCTGGCGAATAATCTCGCGTGATTCGTGCCTTCCGAACCAACTCAACAAGCCATAACTCTCTGAGAACTCCAACTGCCAGACATTCCACAACATTTTTGACACATCAATAAAAATCTAAAAGTTTCTCTAACAAAAAAAAAAAAAAAAAATAATACAAATTTATCGAGCCTCAAAAATTCAGCAAAAACTTTTCGAAAATATTTCTTACTCTGAAAATATAATTAATAAATAAAACTATATTTTTGGATTCGCAACAGCATTTCAAAAAATTAAAATTGTAAAAAAAAAAAATAATAAAATAGTGGAATTTTTTGACAAATTAAATTTGTAAAATTAAATATCAATAATTTGGAGAAATTTAATTATCATTATTGCAGAAAATGGCGACAAATTTACCACAAAAGTTCAATAAATTATCGACAATTTATAATTCTTATTTTGGATTAATTAAAATTCTTTCTTTTTTATTTAATTTATAAATATTAATTTAATTATTAATATTATTATTACAGAGTGTAATCATCTGAAATGGCGACAAATTCACCACAAAAGTTCAATAAATTATCGACAATTTATAATTCTTATTTTGGATTAATTAAAATTCTTTCTTTTTTATTTAATTTACAAATATTAATTTAATTATTAATATTATTATTACAGAGTGTAATCATCTGAAATGGCGACAAATTCACCACAAAAGTTCAATAAATTATCGACAATTTATAATTCTTATTTTGGATTAATTAAAATTGTTCCTTTTTTATTTATTTTATAAATATTAATTTAATTATTAATATTGTAATTACAGAGCGTAACCACCCGAAACGGCGATGCGTTCACCACCGAGACCGAACTTCCCGATGGCAACAAATCCGTCCGCGTCTACCAATTCACCGACGCCGGAATTACCGTTGTAAGTTTAACAAAAAAAAAAAAAAAAAAAAAATCTCATTAATTTTGTCTTCTTGATTAAATAAATTGAAATAATTATAATAAATTAATTTTTCACTGAATTATGCTCTTACGATTTAGATTAACAAAAAAAAAATTCTAATTAATTTTGCCTTTTTGATTAAATAAATTAAAATAATTATAATAAAATAATTTTTCGCTCTTACGATTTATTTTAACAAAAAAAAATCTAATTAATTTTGTCTTTTTGATTAAATAAATTAAAATAATTATAATAAAATAATTTTTCGCTCTTACGATTTAGTTTAACAAAAAAATTCTAATTAATTTTGTCTTTTTGATTAATTTTTCGCTCTTACGATTATTTTAATTTAAAAAATTCTAATTAATTTTGCCTTTTTGATTAAATAAATTAAAATAATTATAATAAAATAATTTTTCGCTCTTACGATTTATTTTAACAAAAAAAAAATCTAATTAATTTTTGCTTTTTGATTAAATAAATTAAAATAATTATGCGAAATAATTATAATAAAATAATTTTTCGCTGAATTAAATACTCTTGCGATTTAGTTTAACAAAAAAAAAATCTAATTAATTTTGCCTTTTTGATTAAATAAATTAAAATAATTATGATAAATTAATTTTTTGCTCTTACGATTTAGTTTAACAAAAAAAAATTCGAATTAATTTTGCCTTTTTGATTAAATAAATAAAAGTAATTATGCGAAATAATGATAATAAAATAATTTTTCGCTGAATTAAATACTCTTGCGATTTAGTTTAACAAAAAAAATGCTAATTAATTTTGCCTTTTTGATTAAATAAATTAAAATAATTATAATAAAATAATTTTTCGCTCTTACGATTTATTTTAACAAAAAAAAAATCTAATTAATTTTGCCTTTTTGATTAAATAAATTAAAATAATTATGCGAAATAATTATAATAAAATAATTTTTCGCTGAATTAAATACTCTTGCAATTTAGTTTAACAAAAAAAAATTCTAATTAATTTTGCCTTTTTGATTAAATAAATTAAAATAATTATGATAAATTAATTTTTTGCTCTTACGATTTAGTTTAACAAAAAAAAAAATTCCAATTAATTTTGCCTTTTTGATTAAATAAATTAAAATAATTATGCGAAATAATGATAATAACATAATTTTTCGCTGAATTAAATACTCTTGCAATTTAGTTTAACAAAAAAAAAATCTAATTAGTTTTGCCTTTTTGATTAAATAAATTAAAATAATTATGATAAATTAATTTTTTGCTCTTACGATTTAGTTTAACAAAAAAAAAATTCCAATTAATTTTGCCTTTTTGATTAAATAAATTAAAATAATTATGCGAAATAATGATAATAAAATAACGTTTCGCTGAATTAAATACTCTTGCGATTAGCTTTATCATCGAATTATCGCGAGGTTTTAATTTTGCAATTTAACGAGGTGACTTTACGCTTTTTTTTTAAATTATTTTCAGCACTTGTCCGACAAGAAGGTCGGAGTCAAGGCAACTCGCACCTACAAGAGACTGTAAAAAGTTATCCACTCACGGATTCATCTCTTCCAACACTGTATTTTCCTTTTTTTCTACGTAAATAAAATAATGTCGAAGGAATAAAGTTTTTGAAAATAAATTGATATACTGTTGTTCAATTATATTTCCCTTAAGCCTGAAAACTTCGCAGGAGAGACAATTACATTTTCCTAAAGCCTGGAGTTCTCAATAAAAATTTGATGCTGATTTTCTGAAGCCTAAAATACTTTAAAAATGTTTAATTTCATTTTTGTAAAGCCTGAAAGCCTCGAGAAGTATTTAAAAAATTTTCCTGAAGCCCAAAACTCTCGACAAGTATTTCATCAAGGGTTCAGAAATCTAAATGCTTCGGGAATATACTTATTAAATTTTCCTTAAGTCGAAAATCCCGAGAAACATCACATTTAATTTTTCTGAAACTTGAAACTCACGAGAAACTTTATGACTTAACTTCAATTAATTTAACTGAAGTGTGAACGAATCGAAAATTGTTTAATTAAATTTTGCTCAAACTTTGAAGCCTTATTAAATATTTCATAAAATTATGCTGAAACTTTGAATCCTTAAGAAATATTTCATTCAATTTTGCTGAAACTTTGAAGCCTTAAGAAGTATTTCATAAAATGTTGCTGAAACTTTGAATCCTTAAGAAGTATTTCATTAAATTATACTGAAACTTTGAAGTTTTGAGAAATATTTCATTAAATTTTGCTGAAGTTTTGAAGCCTTAAGAAATATTTCATTAAATTATACTGAAACTTTGGAAGCCTTAAAAAATATTTTATTAACTTTTGCTGAAATTTTGAAGCCTTAATAGATAGTTTATTAAATTTTGCTGAAATCTTGAAGCCTTAAGAAATAGTTTATTAAATTTTGCTGAAACTTTGAAGCCTTTTGAAATATTTCATTAAATTATGCTGAAGCTTTGAAGTCTTAAGAAATATTTCATTAAGTTATACTGAAATTTGGAATCCTTAAGAAATATTTCATACAATTTTGCTGAAACTTTGAAGTTTTAAGAAATATTTCATTAAATGTTGCTGAAACTTTGAATCCTTAAGAAATATTTCATTAAATTATACTAAAACTTTAAAGCCTTAAGAAATATTTCATAAAATTATACTGAAACTTTGAAGCCTTAAAAAATATTTTATTAACTTTTGCTGAAATTTTGAAGCCTTAAAAAATATTTTATTAACTTTTGCTGAAATTTTGAAGCCTTAATAGATAGTTTATTAAATTTTGCTGAAACTTTGAAGCTTTAAGAAATATTTCATAAAATTTTACTGAAACTTTAAAGCCTTAAGAAATATTTCATAAAATTTTACTGAAACTTTAAAGCCTTAAGAAATATTTCATTAAATTATACTGAAACTTTGAAGCCTTAAAAAATATTTTATTAACTTTTGCTGAAATTTTGAAGCCTTAAGAAATAGTTTATTAAATGTTGCTGAAACTTTGAAGCCTTAAGAAATATTTCATTAAATTATTCTGAAGCTTTGAAACCTTAAGAAATATTTTATTAAATTTTGCTAAAACTTTGAAGCTTTATGAAATATTTCATTACATTATAATGAAGCTTTGAAGCCTTAAGAAATATTTCATAAAATTTTACTGAAACTTTGAATCCTTAAGAAATATTTCATAAAATTTTACTAAAACTTTAAAGCCTTAAGAAATATTTCATTAAATAATGCTGAAATTTTGAAGTTTTAAGAAACATTTCATTAAATTATACTGAAACTTTGAATCCTTAAGAAATATTTCATAAAATTATACTGAAACTTTAAAGCCTTAAGAAATATTTCATAAAATTTTACTGAAACTTTAAAGCCTTAAGAAATATTTCATAAAATTATACTGAAACTTAGAATCCTTAAGAAATATTTCATAAAATTTTGTTGAGGCCTTACGAAATATATAATAACATTTTCTTGAATTTTTAAAATCCTCGAGAAGAATTTCATCGAATTTTTCCCGAGGCTCGAAAATCCCTCGAGATTTCACGAAATCCCGAAATCCTCGCCACAAAATACCTTAATACGTACGCTCCACACGGTTTGTCTTTAATACAAACTTTATTAATTCATCATACTGATTGAAATTTATTTAATAATAAGGTATCACATTAAATCATATAAGTGCTGTACATAAGATGGTAAATACGAATAGTTATAATAATCATAATAGTAATAGTAATTGTTTGTTGACGTGAATCGCATTGTTTTCTTCTGTATGTATTTTCTTATTCTTTTTATAACTCGTTTTTTTTTGTATTTTCGTAATGCACTTCTCGACTCGTCGAAGTTTAGGAACAAAAAGAAAAAGAGAAACTAAAATAAATATTAGGCTTGGAGTTTTGTCATTTATACTCGTTCAAAAGTACAACGTTTCTCGTCCGTGTGTTTTACGTATGTGTGTGTGAGTGTTTGTGTGATTTCTCAGTTATCAATAATGCACATATAAAATTAAAAAATATAGAAAACGTTTCGAGAGCTTCTGTGTCTCAATGCTTTAGCTTTTTTTGTTTTATTCGCATTTATTGTAACGATTAAAATTATTCTGTCTGTGAGACGAAGCGGATCAGCGCGTCGTTTACCGGAAGCCGTTTATAAAAAAAGCGGATCCAATAAACCCAAAATCGCTCAAAACATTTATTCAGCGTCGCGAGCACCGCACAAAATTCTGCCCATTTTTTTTTTCCCCTGTCGCCACAATAATATTCAGAATTCGGGCAAAAAAGATACTCATGATTATTAAAAAAAAAACAAAAATACATAGGACAAAAAAAAGAAACAAAAAAGGAAAACATCGGATTATTTACACAACAAAAAGGCTTTTTTTTTTCTCTCAAGCTCTGATTTTTCCGCCTCACGCCCAATTTTCGTTAAAAAAAAGAAGAAAAAAACCCTCCAATGAAATTTTTTGCAGCACAACGAAGCGGTCAAAGCTAATGCAAAAAAATTCTTCGAAATTTCTCGCGACTCCCCCTAAATACGTTCTACTCGATATTCATATATTATTTCTATAAGTATAATAATAATAATAATAATAATAATAATAATGAGGGAGCAAAAGAGTAACTCATAATTAATCCGCGCGGCGATTTTATGCATCCACATCGATTAATAAACCATTATTGTTTTTTTTTGTTTTTTTTTCGTTTTTTTTTCGGCTTTTCTCAAAGAGAGGAGAGTTTAAGGGTCGGGAATATCTTTTTTTTTGTCTCCCTATCGGTGCAACGTACAATATCGTAAAAAGCTATAAGTTTCGTAATCATTTTCCTTCCTCATATTTTCGTATTTTTTTTTTTTGTTGGTTGTTCCATAATTTTTAATTTTCTCGCTGGGAAAAAAATTCTCTTCAATCCGCGGCAATGATAAGCTGATTGTCGGTCGGAGGATCAACGGGAGAAAGATCTTTCTTCGGGACATCCTCGTCCTCGTTGTTGCTCGTAGTCGAAGTGACGATTTTCGTTTCTTGAGCTTCGGTGCAAACGCCATTTTGTACGACGACTTTGGTCTTGCTGCTCGTTTTTGTAACGTGATTTTTGCCGTTTGTCGTTGGTGTTGGAGCAGCGACGTTCGTTGTTGCAGCAGCTACGACAGTTTTGCCACCTGGTCGAGTTATTGGCGCTGGTTTTCTAATTGGCGGTGGAATTGCTTGTGTAGCTGTTGCATTTGTGGTGCTAGTTGGTTTTGAAGCTGTTAAACGTCTCGTTGCGGTTGTCGTTGACGAGGACACGGAAGTTCTCGTGTTTTTGCTAGCAGTTGTCGTTGTGCTTGTGCGCGACGATGATATTTGCTTGTTCGCTGTTTCCTTTATCTGTTTATCGTTTATCGGAGCTTTTGTCACGGACGAGACGCGAGTTTTCGCTGTGGATGTCGTGGATGTTCCTAAAGGAGCAGTTTTAGGCCTCTGTGTTGTTGTGCCGATTGTTCCGGTTGTTGTTTTGCTCTGAGGCTTCGTTGCACTCGATGAAGCGACTGTTGAAGAAGTTGGGCGAGCTCGAGTGGCGCTTGTGGTCGTTGTGGTTGTCGTGGAAGACGCGCGCGTCGTCGAAGACTTGACTAGAGGCTTGCCCGTTACTTTAGCCGCTGTCGAGGTGACTTTACTCGCGGATACTGACGATTTTGTCGCCTCCCCGTTGGTCGTCGGTTTTTTGTCGATCGATGATGTGGCAGTCTTTGAAATTGTCGAGGCTGCGGGCTTTGTTCGAGGCGAAGATACACTCAAACGACCTGATGGTTTTGGAGCTGATGTTGTGCTCTTTGATGCAGTGGCGGGTGGTTTACTCTGTTAAAAAAAAACGGATATTTATTGTCACGTGTAATATGAAATTTAAAAAAAAAATTGTTTTTCATTATATTCATTGTAAAATTAATAATTGGAGATTTATGTACGTGAAGATTAATCTAAAAAATGGTTTTTTATGGAAATTAAAAAATTTCTGTAGTTTTATAGTTATTACATGATGAGTGGTTTACAATGTTTAAAAAATTGGGATTTTTTGTATGAAATTTATAAAACTTGTGTGTGTGAAATGAAGATTAGTATAATATTTATTGTAAAATTAATAATTGGAAATTTATGCACGTGAAGATTAATTTAAAAAATGTTTTTTATGGAAATTAAAAGATTTCTGTAGTTGTCTAGTTATTACATGATGAGTGGTTTATACTGTTAAAAAAAATTTGGATGTTTATTGTGACGAGTAATATGAAATTTAAAAAAAAATTTGTGTGTGCGGAATGAAGATTTGTATAATAGTCATTGTAAAATTAATAATTGGAGATTTAAGTATGTGAAGATTAATTTAAAAAATGTCTTTTATCGAAATTAAAAAATTTCTATAGTTGTTTAGTTATTACATGACGAGTGGTTTACATTGTTTAAAAAGATTGGGATTTTTTGTATGAAATTTACAAAACTTGTGTGTGTGAAATGAAGATTAGTATAATATTCATTGATAAATTAATAATTGGAAATTTATGTACGTGAAGATTAATTTAAAAACCTTGCACATTGCTTCCTCATTATTTTTCGCTTTTTACAAAGCTTCCTCTCTGAGAAAGCAGAAAAGTATGTTATTCAATTTTGGCTTCCTCATAGAGGAAGCTTTGTAAAAAGCGAAAAATAATGCCGCAGCAATGTGCAAGGTTCTAATTTGCATCCTTTTTTAAATTAGATAAATAAACATGTGAATTCGCTTTTTCTATTTCGTTATTCCGTTATTTCGTTATTATTAGAGCGTTTTCGAAAGTAAATGTGATAACGTGTATTATTAAAAATAATTCAACATTCCATAAAATCACAAATTTCATAACCGTTTGTCACTAAATTATACATATATAATGGCTGAATATTGTTTCATTTATATAGAAAATTTGAGCTCGCTATTTCAAGTTTTGCAAAAGTTACAATAGAGCGATAATGTCAATTTTTTGAAAAATTCAAAATTCCATAAAATCTGAACCACTTTACCGATTCGAGACAAATTCAATACCAAACAGCATTGAGTGCAGCTATTCTTATAACCAACTATTTAGCAAAATAGACTAAATTTTACGAAAGTTAGAGCGACCACGTCCTTTTTTCAAAAAATTCAAAACGGCATAAAATCGAAATTTTCGCACAGATTTTGTCGAAAATTTCTACAGTTGAAGAGGGTCTGCTGCTATACTAGTGCACCAAATTTGAGCGCGATATACAAAACCGTTCTTGAGTTATCGGCGTTTAAATTTTCGGAGTTGTATACATACACACACACACACATACAGACATTTTTTCTACATCACTTTTCTGCACGTTTTGGACAATTCTAAGTGACTTACATAAAAATCTCGAAAAAAAAAATTTTCATGAAAACAAAGCTTCCTCTATGAGGAAGCAAAAATGTTTTTTATGGATTTTAAAAAAACTTTTGTAGTTATCTAGTCATTACATGACGAGTGGTTTATGCTGTTAAAAAAAATGGGATATTTATTGTGACGAGTAATATGAAATTTTCAAAAATTTGTGTGTGTGGAATGAAGGTTAGTATAATATTCAGTGAAAAATTAATAATTGGAAATTTATGTACGTGAAGATTAATTTAAAAAATGTTTTTTTATGGAAATTAAAAAACACTTTTGTAGTTATCTAGTTATCACATGACGAGTGGTTTATACTGTTAAAAAAAATTGGGATATTTATTGTGACGTGTAATATGAAATTTTAAAAAAATTTGTTGGTATGGAATGAAGATTAGTATAATATTCATTGTAAAATTAATAATTGGAGATTTATGTACGTGAAGATTAATCTAAAAAAATGGTTTTTATGGAAATTAAAAAATTTCTGTAGTTTAGTTATTAACATGACGAGTGGTTTACATTGTTTAAAAAGATTGGGATATTTTGTATGAAATTTACAAAACTTGTGTGTGTGTAAAATGAAGATTAGTATAATATTCATTGATAAATTAATAATTGGAAATTTATGTATGTGAAGATTATTTGAAAAAATGTTTTTTATGGAAATTAAAATAATCTTTTGTAGTAATCTAGTTATTACATGATGAGTGGTTAAAAAAGATTGGGATATTTTGTATGAAATGTACAAAACTTGTTTGTGTGTGAAATGAAGATTAGTGTAATATTCATTGAAAAATTAACAATTGGAAATTTATGTACGTGAAGATTAATTATTTACATGTTTTTTTATGAAAATTACAAAGCTTCTATAGAAATCTAGTTAATATATGAGAAAAATTGTAAAATTACAATTAAGTTCTCAATTATTAGTTCACTGATTTGTAAATTAATATGCACGACTTTTATATATCTTTATAAAAATTACAAATTCATCATCACGAAATTTTTCTCGGTAACAAAAATATTGAATGCGGATAATAAATTACACTAACAGAAATTCGGAAATTCGAGTTTTTAAATTTCAGAAATTTAGCTTTTGATTTTATAATAAACATGTGCACAAAATTTACCAACGACACGCGAAAAAAAAAAAAAAAAAAAAAAATCGAATGTAATTCCTGGTATTTTGCAACAGTAAATTTACAAACTGCTCAAATCTTTTTCAGTATTGTTACTTTAGATATCTACTATAGATGGACAAGAAATTTTCTGTAAATCCGGTACTGTAATGTACTGTAAAAAAAATCTACTTGAAATTTAATGTACTTTTACTGCAAGTTCTTATGCATAAACTAGTATATTAAATATAATATATAAGTGTAATGAAAAATTAATCTATGGTACAGTATACTTAATAATTTACTTTAATTTTACAGTAAAAATACTTGAATTTTAATAATTTGCTTTAATTTAACTGGAAAAGTACATGAATTTTATGCCACAAATTGTATATTAAATTTCGATGGCGAGTTTATGCATAAAAACTTCGAGTTTTTTCTAACAGTGTGTTTGTAGTAAATTTTTGCTTCCTTATAGAGGAAACTTTGTTTTCATGAAAAAAAAAAAAAATTTCGAAATTTTTATGTCAGATTACTCAGAATGGTCTAAAACATCGAGAAAAGTGGTTTAGAAAAATTGTCCGGATGTATGTATGTGTGTGTGTGTGATGAAAGGCCAAAAATGTATTTGACTGTAACTTTTAAACTATTCGACCGAATCAGCTCAAATTTAAACAACATGTGCAGTACTACCTAATCTTCAATTAGTATAAATTTCGGAAAAATCGATTGACACATTTTATTTTTATAAGAATTTTTAAATTTTGAAAAAAGTACGTAAATGCTCTAGCTCGAACGAATTTTGAACTATCGGGCTGAAACTTCGTATTAAAATTCAACAAAGTGATGCGACCTTTGGTATTGAATTTGGGCCAAATCGGTAAAGTGGTTCGGTTATTATGAGATTTTGAATTTCTCGAAAAATTTTCGTTTTGCTCTAATTCAGGTAAATTTTCAAATAATCGAGTGAAATTTTCTACACAGGAAAAATAACATTCAGCCCTACCACGTAACAAATTTGGTGATGATCGGTAAAGCGGTTCGGATTTTACGTTAATTTGAATTTAAAAAAAATTTACTGGTTTCGCTCTGCATTTCGTAAAACATCAGAAAATAAGAATAAAATAAAACAAGGATGCAAAGTAGAATCTTGCACATTGCTTCCTCATTATTTTTCGCTTTTTACAAAGCTTCCTCTATGAGGAAGCCAAAATTGATTAACATACTTCCTCATAGAGGTAGCTTTGTAAAAAGCGAAAAATAATGAGGAAGCAATTTGCAAGGTTCCACTTTGCATCCTTTTGCTTCCTCATAGAGGAAGCTTTGTTTTCATGAAATTTTTTTTTTTCGAGATTTTCATGTCAGTATGCTTAGAATCACCTAAAACGTCGAGAAAAGTGGTTTAGAAAAAATGTCCGTATGTATGTATGTGTGTGTGTGTGTGTGTGTGTGTGCTGGGCTTCGAAAATTCAATCTCCTCTCACTCGGTAACCGTTCGAGCGATCCGGCTCAAATTTGGCACGCAAGTAGAGTAGCTGCCCCTCTTTGAATGTTGTGATTTTTGCCAAAATATGTGAAGTCATTAAGATTTTATGTTGATTTTAATTTGTTGAAAAAAGGGCGTGGTCGCTCTAACTTTCGTAAAAGTTCGCCGATTTGGCTAAATAGTTCTTCATAACTGAAGATACGTTCAATGTTGTATGGTATTGAATTTCGACGAAATCGGTAAAGCGGTTCGGATTTTATAGAATTTTGAATTTTTCGAAAAAAATAGATTTTGATCTAAATTACGTCGAATTTCAACAAATGAACAGAAATTTTGTACAGACGAAAAATAACATTCAGAAATGCCATGTACCAAATTTGGTGATGATCGGTAAAGTCGTTCGGATTTTACACCATTTTTCATTTAAAAAAAAATGTAGATTTTCGCTATAACTTCCGGAAAAGTTGAGAAAGTACGACAAAAATTTGTATCTAATCAAAATTAGATGTAACGGTGTTTGCAGAGGTGATTTATAGCTGTATAAAACACCTCTGCAAAAGAGACACAAGGTATAAAAAAAAAAAGATGCAAAGTAGAACCTTGCACATTGCTTCCTCATTATTTTTCGCTTTTTACAAAGCTTCCTCTATGAGGAAGCCAAAATTGAATAACATACTGCTTCCTCACAGAGGGAGCTTTGTAAAAAGCGAAAAATAATGAGGAAACAATGTGCAAGGTTCTACTTTGCATCCTTTTTTATCAATGTACTTACTGCTGCAGTTGATTTTCCGGTTTCCAATTTAGTCGGTCGCGGTGCTGAAGATGTTGACGCTGTCTTTTTCGCCGCATTTAGAGAAGATGTTCGTGCGGAAATTGCAGGTTTTGTTGGCGAAGTTGGCGTTGATTTGTTCGCCGGTGGTTTTGTCGAAGTCGCGGATTTCGTTGCAGTTTTCGATGCCAACGGTTTAGCGGATTTTGTGACTTTAGTCGCAGTTGCAGCGACAGTTCCGGCTGCCGCGGCTGTTGCAACTGCTGCTGCTGCAACTGCCGTAATTATTTCCGATTTTTCCGTCTTTTCCGGCGCCATTTCCAACGGAATATCCATTTTTTTCTCTTCCTCCAAAATTTCCTTCGACAATTCGACTTTAGCGACATCTTCGACGATCGGTTCTGCAGGTTTTGATATTTCCGTCGAGACTTCATCGATCTTCGCTTCTTCGCTGTGAATTTCCAGCAAATTATCTTGCGGACCGTTGGAAATTTTCGTGCTATTTTCCGGATTCAATTGCTCCTCGAGTCCCGTGAATTCTTGAAGAGATTCCGAAAGTTTCAACGTCGAAGTGACTTCCGCCGGTTCCGAGGAAATTTCAACATTTTCCTCGAGTTCTGGTGGAATTTGTGCGATTTCTGCTTGCGCTTTTTCGATTTCTGGTGATTCTACGATCTCCAAATGAGTTTCCGGTATTTCCGGTTTCTCTATGTTTTCTAGTTTTGTTTCTACGATCTCTTCTTTCGTTTCTACGATTTCCGGTTTTGTTTCTACGATATCTTGCTTTGTTTCGACAATTTCTGGTTCAAAAATTGTGTGCTTTTCTTCAAAATCGTGCGACATTGGCTGTCGATCTTGTGGATCACCAAATGAGACTGGAGAACCAAATTCGGCGGTTTCAAAGGGATTTTTCTTTTGCTCGTGTTCGGGGAAAGGCGAGAGAATGTCTATGGGACTTTCCGGTGCTTTTGCGATTTGATAATCCGGCGAATCATCGTAAGTAACGTCGTCCTGAATATTTTGCGTGTTCTCGATGTGAAGATCGAGAGGATTAAGCAAAATAGGCACTTCTGGAACGGCAGTGCTAATTTTTGACGAATCGTCGTTGGTGTGTAAATCGCTGAAAGTTTCCGCGAGTTTATCGACTTCCTCGACGTGCGGAGAATCAATTGGAAGACTTTCTTTCACGGGGAAGGCAGAAAAATCGACTCTTGTCACTTGCGACAAAAGAAAATCAACGAGACCGTCAGTTTTCTCGTCAGGCATAAATTTCTCTTCCTCATCCACAAATTTATCTTCCTCGTCCACAAATTTATCTTCCTCATCCACAAATTTCTCTTCCTCATCCACAAATTTCTCTTCCTCAGCCACAAATTTCTCTTCCTCAGCCACAAATTTCTCTTCCTCAGCCAAAAATTTCTCCTCAGGGACAAATTTTTCGTTACACTTTTCAAATTCGCAATCCTGCGATCCTCTGTCCTCCAAATCCATTTCCAAAAGCTTGGAGGTTACGTTAGTATCATCGTAAATCGGTTGTGGGCTCGGAGATGAAATTTCGTGATCGGCGGACAATTTTACGTTATCAGTTTCGATATTTTCGCTCGCTAGGGTAGAAATAGGAGTTTCGACTCTGTTATCGTCAATTTGGCTGCCAAAGTTGAGTTGATTTTTCGGTGAACTTGGCGATAGAACCGGCGAGGAAGATTCTAAAATATCGGGATTTTGATTGTTGGAAAAAGGATCAAAATTCGTGTCTTCCTTGTATTGCGATTCTGCACTTTCGGTTGTGGGTTCGGAAGCTTGGATATTTTCGAAATTCATTTTATCCAAGTCCTGAGGACCATTTTCGTCGGTCATAAGAAGATCGTCGTCGGGAAGATCGTGAACGGCGTTTAAATCGACGGGATTACCGAGAGCCATAAAATCGCCAGGACCAAATGATTTAGTCATTGGATCGACGTCGGAATCTTCAAAACCGCCGTAAGAATCCGTGTAAGAACCGTCCAAATTAGATACGCCGGTTCTTTGAAATTCGCTGGCAGTCAGAAAACTCGATTCGTCGCCAAATTCGGCTTTTGTTGATGAAATTTCAGACTCGTCGGGATTAAAAATTGGCGTTGTTGTTGACGGTTTTTGGATAACGCATTCGTCAATTTCACCGAGCAATTGGCCATTTGTGCACGATGATTTTTCCTCAATTTCGCAGGGACGATTACGCACTTCGTTCTCAAATTCACGACGACTCGGTATTGTAATATCGTCCATAACTGGTGTTTGTTTTAACGGCGAACCTGCTATTGGGGCATCAAGATGATCCATTCTCGTTGATATTATTGGCGTTGGTGAAACTGGAACGAATTCCGCTGCGTTTGGATTCAACTGAAAATCCATATCTTCCTCGTGTTTCTTATCCTCGTCCTTCTCGTCCTTCTCGTGATTCTCTAGATCGGAATCTTCGGCCTCTTTTTCCGACGCGAATTTTTCTGGCTCCTCTTTTTCGACCTTCTCTTCTGGCGTTGGGGATGGAATCAGATCAAACTTTTCGACGCTTATCTGTGAACAGGAATTCATATTTTTGGTTAGTAAAGATTTCGGTGAGAAAATAGATTTTTGTTATTTATTTGTAAGATTAAATTAATATATGGAGGGTTTGAATATTATGTTGTGTTTAGAAAGCTAATATTTTTTTGAAATTCATGTTTTTTGTTATTATTTTTTTTAGATGGTAAAATAAACACTGAGATAATTAGTGACAGCAGAAAATGGCTAATGTTTTAATTACCAATGGAAATTTGTCTCAATATGGCCGATTTTTTTGAGCAAATATGGAGAATTTTTTTTTAGCAAGTGTGAATAATTTTTTTAGCAAATATGGCTAATTTTTTTAGCAAATGTGACTAGATTTTTTCGCAAATATGGCTAATTTTTTTTAGCAAATATACCTAATTCTTTTTAGCAAATATGGCTAATTTTTTTTTTAGCAAATATGACTAATTTTTTTTTAGCAAATATGACTAATTTTTTTTAGCAAATGTGACTAATTTTTTTTAGCAAATATGGCTAATTTTTTTTAGCAAATATGGCTAATTTTTTTTAGCGAATATGACTAATTTTTTTTAGCAAATATGGCTAATTTTTTTTAGCAAATGTGACTAATTTTTTTTTAGCAAATATGACTAATTTTTTTTAGCAAATATGGTCAATTTTTGTAGCAAATATGACTAATTTTTTTTTTAGCAAATATGACTAATTTTTTTTAGCAAATATGGTCAATTTTTGTAGCAAATATGACTAATTTTTTTTAGCAAATATGGCTAATTTTTTTAAGCAAATGTGACTAATTTTTTTTAGCAAATATAGCTAATTTTTTTTTAGCAAATGACTAATTTTTGTAGCAAATATGACTAATTTTGTTAGCAAATATGGCTTATTTTTGTAGCAAATATGGCTAATTTTTTGTAGCAAATATGACTAATTTTTTTAGCAATGTTTGACCTCGTTTATGAGAAACATAAACTAGTTTTTCAAACTAGGAAAACTAATGATTTAGAAATAATTATTAAAGTTATAAAATTTTATTTAATTGTGATTCGTAGTAAATATTCGAATATTAACGTTTCGTAACTTCGACTCTATCTTAATTCTAGTGAAATGAGTGTTGAATTGTTACAATGACTTATGCATAAATTGACAGCAGCAGAGTGACCGATTTTTATTACATCATATGTCCTTAACCCAGAGAAATATTAATAGCGATGAATTTGCAAACCCATAAACCGATAAATGCTAATTTCCAAGGAGGTACATTTTTATTGGCTTTTCTAAACAAAAATTAACCTTAATTTTCAACAGAATTCTATCCGCCACTTTTTTAAATATTATTCTAATACGAAAAAAAATCGTCGTTGCCTAAGACGTTTTTGGATTAACATACTTTTTTATAATTACAAAATTTCTTATTATTATTCTATTTATTCAAAAAATAAATCCATCTCCATTAAATTTGTATTCATCAGTAATTCCTTCCGTAAATTTCACGCAATTAATTTTGCTTCCTCATAGGGGAAGCAAAATTAATTACGAGATGTTTTCGTAAAAAAAAAAAATTCGTAAGAAAAATGTCTGTATGTTCTCTAGCTTCCGCAATTTTTTAGATAATGAGCTCAAACAGTTTTTGACGAATAAAGCAATGAAAAATGACGATCGGTATTGAATTTGAGCGAAATCCATAAAGCGGTTTAGATTTTATAAAATTTTGAATTTTCGAAAAAATTTTGTTTTCGTTCTTATTCAAGTTAAGTTCGACCAAACCTGCTCAAATCTTTTGCAAGGTAAAATTAACATCCAGTTGTAGTAGATATCGAATTTGGTGAAGATTGGTAAAGTGGTTCAGATTTTATAAGACATTGAATTTTTCAAAAAATCTCTGTATGTTCTCTAGCTTCCGCAATTTTTCAGCTAATGAGCTAAATAGTTTTGGACAAATAGAGAAATGAAAAATGAAGATCGGTATTGAATTTAAGCGAAATCCACAAAGCGGTTTAGATTTTATAGAATTTCGAATTTTCAAAAAAATTTTGTTTTCGTTCTTATTCAAGTTAAGTTCGACCAAACCTGCTCAAATTTTTTGCAAGATCAAATTAACATCCAGTTGTAGTAGATATCGAATTTGGTGAAGATTGGTGAAGTGGTTCAGATTTTATGAGACATTGAATTTTTCAAAAAATCTCTGTATGTTCTCTAGCTTCCGCAATTTTTCAGCTAATGAGCTAAATAGTTTTGAACAAACAGAGAAATGAAAAATGAAGGTTGGTATTGAATTTGAGCGAAATCCATAAAACGGTTTAGATTTTATAGAATTTTGAATTTTCGAAAAAATTTTGTTTTCGTTCTTATTCAAGTTAAGTTCGACCAAACCTGCTCAAATCTTTTGCAAGCTAAAATTAACATCCAGTTGTAGTAGATATCGAATTTGGTGAAGATTAATAAAGTGATTCAAATTTTATAAGACATTCAATTTTTCAAAAAATCTCTGTATGTTCTCTAGCTTCCGCAATTTTTCAGCTAATGAGCTAAATAGTTTTTAACAAACAGAGAAATGAAAAATGAAGGTTGGTATTGAATTTGAGCGAAATCCATAAAGCGGTTTAGATTTTATAAAATTTCGAATTTTCGAAAAAATTTTGTTTTCGTTCTTATTCAAGTTAAGTTCGACCAAACCAGCTCAAATCCTTTGCAAGGTAAAATTAACATCCAGTTGTAGTAGATATCGAATTTGGTGAAGATTGGGAAAGTGGTTCAGATTTTATAAGACATTGAATTTTTGAAAAAATCTCTGTATGTTCTCTAGCTTCCGCAATTTTTCAGCTAATGAGGTAGATAGTTCTGGACAAATAGAGAAATGAAAAACGAAGGTTTGTATTGAATTTGAGCGAAATCCATAAAGCGGTTTAGATTTTATAAAATTTTGAATTTTCGAAAAAATTTTGTTTTCGTTCTTATTCAAGTTAAGTTCGACCAAACTTGCTCAAATCTTTTACAAGGTAAAATTAACATCCAGTTGTAGTAGATATCGAATTTGGTGAAGATTGGTAAAGTGATTCAGATTTTATAAGACATTGAATTTTTCAAAAAATCACTGTATGTTCTCTAGCTGCCACAATTTTTCAGCTAATGAGCTAAATAGTTTTGAACAAACAGAGAAATGAAAAATGAAGGTTGGTATTGAATTTGAGCGAAATCCATAAAGCGGTTTAGATTTTATAAAATTTCGAATTTTCGAAAAAATTTTGTTTTCGTTCTTATTCAAGTTCGACAAAAACTGTTCAAATCTTCTGCAAGTTAAAATTAACATCCAGTTGTAGTAGATATCGAATTTGGTGAAGATTGTTAAAGTGGTTCAGATTTTATGAGACATTGAATTTTTCAAAAAATCTCTGTATGTTCTCTATCTGCCACATTTTTTTAGATAATGAGTTTAAACAATTTTTGACGAATAAAGCAATGAAAAATGCCGATCAATATTGAATTTAAGCGAAATCCACAAAGCGGTTAAGATTCTATAGAATTTTGAATGTATAAAAATTTTTGTTTTCGTACTTCTTTAATTTCTATTTTAAAATAAGGATGCAAACTAGAACTTTGCCCATTCGTCAATAATTTTCATCTTTCACAAAGCCAAAAATAGAATAAACAAACTTCCTCATAGAGTCGGCGTTGCGAACGAATGAAAATTAATGAGGAAGCAATGTGCAAAGTTCCACTTTCATTCCTAGGTTAAACACACAACCGGTAAAGAAAATTAACCTCCACGAATGACAATTAACGTCTCGAGCTCACTACAAGACGATCACAAAAATGAATCACCATCTTTCTCGCGAAGCGATGCGCAAAAGCTTGCTAATATCTTGATTACCATTGTAGTCAGCTGATAAAACTGACCTTCCTCAACAATCTTATTCACTCCATATATATGGGGCATTCCATACCAGCTCGATCAACGGCCGCCCCTCAACTTCCCAAATATGGTTCGCGATTTTTTATGTTATTCTTCCACATAAAAAATGCATGTTGAATTTTTTTCAGATTTTTTTTTACCGTCGTTTTTTAATTATAAATATTTAAAGACAAAAAAAGCCATTTTTTTTATCTGAATTTTTTTTCAAAATATCCACCGATGAACAACAAAATTTGTGGTCCACAAGCCAAAGTGGAAAAAATATTATTTCTATTTTTGTTGTATTTTACGATATTAAAAAAATTAAATACATTCACACAAAATCTTAAAAAATATTCAATACTTCGATTTATAAAAAAAAAATCATAAAGCACAAAAAAGAAAAATAGAAAAAATGATTTCTCCACTTTTAAAAAATTACAGATTAACAAAAAAATCTCATTTTTTGATTATCTTTAAATATCAATGATTAAATAACGACGTTAAGAAAAAATCTGAAAAAAATTCTACCTGCATTTTTTATGTTGCAGAATAACATAAAAAATCGCGAACCATCTGTGGGAAGTTCAGAGCACGGTCTTATATACAGGTCTTGAAACTCATCCGAATTCACGTGGTGGGGGAAGTATGCTTACGTTAAATTTTTTGTTTCCCGAAGCTGCCACTATCTGGCGCTAGTGTGAGAGTAAGGTTGCCGAACACAACCTCAAAATTCTCGAAATTTTCGTAATTTTCAGAATTCACCAAGTGATTAGTTAGTTAAATTGAGTCCTCCATGAAATAAGTTTTACGTGTGAGTGAATCGTGTATAGTGGGCGTTACGATGACGTATAAGCCATGTGTTATACCAAAGTATAAAATGGGCTAAATTGACGAACGAATAAAGATTTTGAGCATGCCTGTTTTTTCTTTATTTTACCTTACAATCGATTACCACCAATTTCTTACGAGGTTATTCTTAATTTTCCTACTCATTATGAAGTGGTGATACCTACAAACAATGCGAAAATGATTTACGTTCATCTTGCAAGCTTTTTGAAAGATCACTTGGGTTGAAGCGAATCTGTTCATTTCCGAGAAATCCTGTTGCCACAGTCATTTTTCATTGAATTTTATCCAATTCTCGCACACATTCTACAAATATGTCATGTTAGCAAGTGATTCGGTTATGAGGGTTAGAAAGAGATGACAGAATCATTCTATCTCTCTCCCACATAACCTTACTCTATCGCTGGCGCTACTAGTGGTCGCAACAGGAATTATATTTCATATTTTAAGCGACGTACCCCCACTACACAAGTTTCAAGACCTGTATGTAAGACCGTGCTTGAAACTCATCCGAATTCACGTGGTGGGGGAAGTATGCTTACGTTAAATTTTTTGTTTCCCGAAGCTGCCACTATCTGGCGCTACTGTGAGAGTAAGATTGCCGAACACAACCTCAAAATTCTCGAAATTTTCGTAATTTTCAGAATTCACCAAGTGATTAGTTAGTTAAATTGAGTCCTCCATGAAATAAGTTTTACGTGTGAGTGAATCGTGTATAGTGGGCGTTACGATGACGTATAAGCCATGTGTTATACCAAAGTATAAAATGGGCTAAAATGACGAACGAATAAAGATTTTGAGCATGCCTGTTTTTTCTTTATTTTACCTTACAATCGATTACCACCAATTTCTTACGAGGTTATTCTTAATTTTCCTACTCATTATGAAGTGGTGATACCTACAAACAATGCGAAAATGATTTACGTTCATCTTGCAAGCTTTTTGAAAGATCACTTGGGTTGAAGTGAATCTGTTCATTTCCGAGAAATCCTGTTGCCACAGTCATTTTTCATTGAATTTTATCCAATTCTCGCGCACATTCTACAAATATGTCATGTTAGCAAGTGATTCGGTTATGAGGGTTAGAAAGAGATGACAGAATCATTCTATCTCTCTCCCACATAACCTTACTCTATCGCTGGCGCTACTAGTGGTCGCAACAGGAATTATATTTCATATTTTAAGCGACGTACCCCCACTACACAAGTTTCAAGACCTGTATGTAAGACCGTGCTTGAAACTCATCCGAATTCACGTGGTGGGGGAAGTATGCTTACGTTAAATTTTTTGTTTCCCGAAGCTGCCACTATCTGGCGCTACTGTGAGAGTAAGATTGCCGAACACAACCTCAAAATTCTCGAAATTTTCGTAATTTTCAGAATTCACCAAGTGATTAGTTAGTTAAATTGAGTCCTCCATGAAATAAGTTTTACGTGTGAGTGAATCGTGTATAGTGGGCGTTACGATGACGTATAAGCCATGTGTTATACCAAAGTATAAAATGGGCTAAATTGACGAACGAATAAAGATTTTGAGCATGCCTGTTTTTTCTTTATTTTACCTTACAATCGATTACCACCAATTTCTTACGAGGTTATTCTTAATTTTCCTACTCATTATGAAGTGGTGATACCTACAAACAATGCGAAAATGATTTACGTTCATCTTGCAAGCTTTTTGAAAGATCACTTGGGTTGAAGGGAATCTGTTCATTTCCGAGAAATCCTGTTGCCACAGTCATTTTTCATTGAATTTTATCCAATTCTCGCGCACATTCTACAAATATGTCATGTTAGCAAGTGATTCGGTTATGAGGGTTAGAAAGAGATGACAGAATCATTCTATCTCTCTCCCACACAACCTTATTCTATCGCTGGCGCTACTAGTGGTCGCAACAGGAATTATATTTCATATTTTAAGCGACGTACCCCCACTACACAAGTTTCAAGACCTGTATGTAAGACCGTGGTTCAGAGCACGGTCTTATATACAGGTCTTGAAACTCATCCGAATTCACGTGGTGGGGGAAGTATGCTTACGTTAAATTTTTTGTTTCCCGAAGCTGCCACTATCTGGCGCTAGTGTGAGAGTAAGGTTGCCGAACACAACCTCAAAATTCTCGAAATTTTCGTAATTTTCAGAATTCACCAAGTGATTAGTTAGTTAAATTGAGTCCTCCATGAAATAAGTTTTACGTGTGAGTGAATCGTGTATAGTGGGTGTTACGATGACGTATAAGCCATGTGTTATACCAAAGTATAAAATGGGCTAAATTGACGAACGAATAAAGATTTTGAGCATGCCTGTTTTTTCTTTATTTTACCTTACAATCGATTACCACCAATTTCTTACGAGGTTATTCTTAATTTTCCTACTCATTATGAGGTGGTGATACCAACAAACAATGCGAAAATGATTTACGTTCATCTTGCAAGCTTTTTGAAAGATCACTTGGGTTGAAGCGAATCTGTTAATTTCCGAGAAATCCTGTTGCCACAGTCATTTTTCATTGAATTTTATCCAATTCTCGCGCACATTCTACAAATATGTCATGTTAGCAAGTGATTTGGTTATGAGGGTTAGAAAGAGATGACAGAATCATTCTATCTCTCTCCCACACAACCTTATTCTATCGCTGGCGCTACTAGTGGTCGCAACAGGAATTATATTTCATATTTTAAGCGACGTACCCCCACTACACAAGTTTCAAGACCTGTATGTAAGACCGTGGTTCAGAGTCGGCCGTTGGTCGATTTGGTATGGAATGCCCCATATATATATACACATATATACATTCGCAGACTCTCACCTCGTTGTCAATAAGCGCAATCGAACGATTCTCCCTCTCGCTATCGGGTTCGCTGCTCGAGTCGCTGTCGTTTTTCTCCTCCGGATGAAAATCGCGATTTTCGTTTGGCGAGGAAAGAGCCTCGACGTTTTCCTCTCGTGTATCGTTATCAGGTTTTGGCTCGGGACTGAAACCTGCAGCTCCTGCCGACTCCTTCTCCTTGTTTGGATCGATTCGATAGTAATTCCACTCGTCCTCGGAATCTTCGCTGTCTCCTACATTATCCGCCTCAGGAATCAGTGCTTGCTGATTCGTTTCTACAAAATTGAAAGAAAAATAAACGATTATTATTTGACACTTGTGTTTTTTTTTTTTTTGTTTTTTTTTTTGGTGAGATTATGACAGAACGTCGTAGATTTATTAAAACTAGAGTTTCACTCGCTTCTACTACGCTCGCCCGGGATGCATTGCAACGATCAAGTGCTCCGGTGAGAGAAGACTAGTGGAAACGAGAGGAACGAAGAGGACGAAGAGAGAATGAGAAAGAGAGACACACGTCCCCACTATGGTCGACGACCGCCCCCGAATCTCGATTCTCGAGCTACCGCCCACCTGTCCTCCGTGTAGCAACAGAGTCGAACCACGCAGAGCCGATACGCTCCGAGTCGCAGGTTTCGCGCATTGCCGCAAGCCCCACCAGTCACCGTTCAACCATTTCTACCGAGTGCAGTTTGCTTTTTTTTTTTTTTTTTGCGCTCCTGATGCAAATTGAGAACGTTGGAACGATTGATACATTTTGTGTAATTTTGTGTTCTCGTTCGGGGAGTTTTCGTGAAATTTTTTTTTTGTTGAGATTTTCATGTTGGGACAATCAGAATTGGGCTAAAATGACGAGAAAAGTGGTTTAGAAAAAATGTGTGTGTGTGTGTGTGTGTGTGTAATTTTTTGTTAGCACGATAGCCGTGGCAATTTTTAAGATATCGGGCTGAAATTTGAACCACGAGTAAACTGTCGTTAAAGAAGGTATGGGATTGAATTTGGAGTTAATCCATCAAGGTGTTGAAAATTTATGGGGTTTTGAATTTTTTTGAGAATGTTAGGTCGGGCTCTAACTCCCGCAATTTTTATGATATCCGGCTCAAACTTGGAACAGTAGTGGACTGTTGTCGAATAGTGTTTGGGATTAAATTTGGTGTCAATCCGTTAAGGGGTTCACAATTTATGGCATTTTTACATTTTTTGACATTTTTTGTTCGTGCTCTAACTTTCGCAATTTTTAAGATATCGGGCTCAAATTTGGTCCACAAGTGGACTGTTATTAAATAAAGTTTGGGAGTGAATTTGACGTCGATCCGTTGAGGGGTTTAAAATTTATGGCATTTTGAATTTTTTGTTTGTGCTCTAACTTCCGCAATTTTTAAGATATCGGGCTCAAATTTGGTCCACAAGTAGAGTGTGGGTAAAGTAAGCATCAGTTCGAATCTGGCGAGAATCTGTCAAGGCGTTCAAAACTAATGCCATTTAAGATTTTTTTAAACAAGGCTGCAAAGCAGAACTTTGCAAATTGTTTCATCATTATTGTTGGATTTTTACGAAACTTCCTCTATGAGGAAGCCAAAATAGATTAACATGCTTCCTCATAGAAATAGATTTGTAAAAATCCAATAATTTTGCTTCCTCATAGAGGAAACTATGTTTTCATGAAAAAAAAATGTTCGAGATTTTTATGTCAGGACACTTAGAATAGTCCAAAACGTCCAAAAAAAGTGATCTAGAAAAAAATGTCCGTATGTATGTATGTGTGTGTGTGTGTGTGTGTATGTATACAACTCCGAAAATTCGAACGCCGATAACTCAAGAACCGTTTTGTATATCGCGCTCAAATTTGGCACACCAGTGTAGCAGCAGACCCTCTTCAACTGTACCAATTTCCGACAAAATCTGTGCGAAAATTTCGATTTTATGCTGTTTTGAATTTTTTGAAAAAAGGACGTGGGCGCTCTAACTTTCGTAAAATTTAGTCTATTTTGCTAAATAGTTGGTTATAAGAGTTGGTGCACTCAATGCTGTTTGGTATTGAATTTGGTTCGAATCGGTAAAGTGGTTCAGATTTTATGGAATTTTGAATTTTTCAAAAAATTGACATTATCGCTCTATTGTAACTTTTGCAAGACTTGAAATAGCGAGCTCAAATTTTGTATATAAATGAAACAATATTCAGCCATTATATATGTATAATTTAGTGACAAACGGTATGAAATTTGTGTTTTTATGGAATGTTGAATTATTTTTAATAATATACGTTATCACATTTACTTTCGAAAACGCTCTAATAATAACGAAATAACGGAATAACGAAATAAAAAAAGGGAATTCACAACATGTTTATTTATATAATTAAAACAAGGATGCAAAGTAGAACCTTGCACATTGTTTCCTTATTATTTTTCGCTTTTTACAAAGGTTCCTCTATGAGGAAGCCAAAATTGAATACCATACTTCCTCATAGAGGTAGCTTTGTAAAAAGCGAAAAATAATGAAGATTCAATGTGCAAGGTTCTACTTTGCATCCTTTTTTTTTGTTACCTCATAGAGGAAACTTTGTTTTCGGGAAAAATATTTTTTTTCTGTTTTCCTTTCACATAGAAAAAGCTTTGTTTTCATGAAAAAAAAATGTTATCGAGATTTTCATGTCAAAACGTTTAAAATGGTCTGAAACGTCGAGAAAAATGGTTTAGAAAAATTGTCCGGATGTATGTATATGTGTGTGATGAAAGGCCAAAAATTCATACAACTGTAACTTATAAAGTATTCGACCGAATCAGCTAAAATTTAAACAACATGTACAGTACTGGCTAATCTTCAATTGGTATAAATTTTACAAAAATCGCTTAACGCATTTCATTTTTATAAGAATTTTGAAATTTTGAAAAAAGTCCATAAATGCTCTAGCTCGAACGAATTTTTAGCTATCGGGCTGAAACTTCGTATTAAAATTGAACAAAGTGATACAACGTTTGGTATTGAATTTGGGCCAAATCGGTAAAGCTGTTCGGTTTTTATGAGATTTTGAATTTTTCGAAAAATTTTCGTTTTGCTCTAATTCAGGTAAAATTTCAACTAATCGACTGAAATTTTCTACACAGGAAAAATAACATTCAGCCCTGCTACGTACCAAATTTGGTGATGATCGGTAAAGCGGTTCGGATTTTACGTGATTTTGAATTTTTTTTAAAATTTATTCGTGTCGCTCTGGATTTTGTAAAACGTCAGAAATCATCAACTTCGTCAATAATTTTCATCTTTCGCAAAGCTTCTTCTATGAGGAAGCCAAAAATAGAATAAAGAAACTTCCTCATAGAGACGGCTTTGTAAAAAGCGAAAAAGAATGAGGAAGCAATGTGCAAAGTTCTACTTTGCATCCTTTTTTTTTCTCTTAATTCGGACAATTCATTCTAAATCCCGAAACATGCTCTCCAAATTTACCCCTTAAATATTTGATACTGTTAATCATTCAAAAAATCACCCCTCCATTTTGCTTTGCAACAAATTAATTCTTATACTAATGTCTACAATTATCGAACGTTTAATGCTATCGAATATTCAGCTCATTTAAAAGACCATGACTCAAGAAACGAACTTGTCCATGCAGCATTAATATTCGTAAAAAAATGACGTAATATTCTATAAAAAAAAAAAAAAAAAAAATAAATAAATAAAGTCTTAAAAAAATGTCTCTTCGAAAATGACCAATAATCAGGTTTTTTTTTTTTTTTTCAAACGACCACCATAAATGTTTCTCTGAATTGCAGATACAAGACGTAATAAAATCTGCTTTCACTGCTGCAAATAAATGTACGAAACTTTGTAAGAACGACGAATAAATATGAATCACCGATTTGGCAAGTGTGAAGCGATGTAACCTCCTTAAAATTTGCAATAAAGATCATTGAGGTGATAGCAGAGGTAATATCGAAAGCAACAGACTCGATAAAGTGCGTTGGCAAAGTGGAAGGCGAAGGCGAGAATCGAGAGGAAAATAAAAGAAAAAAAAAAAAAAAAAAAAAAAATTATTGGAGCTCTCGACCCACGTTCGAGACTTTCTCGATGCATTTATCATAAGTTCGACGTGCGAACGTCTCTCGAATCGAGATCTATAGACGTTTGGCTGAAGTGAATTTGCCAGAAGATAAAATTGCGAGTTTTTAGACTCTGAAACATTTTTTTTTTTTTTTTTTTTTTTTTTTATATAGGATTTGATATAAGATCCATATCATATATTATATTATATACATATATGATATATTTTTTTGATATAGGATATGAGATATGGATTATTACGAGTTATAATAATAATAATAGAATTATGTATAAAGTTTAATAAATTTATTATAATTATTAGATTAATAGGGGGGTTATATTCAAGATTAATTTGTTTATGTCAAATTGATATAAAAATATTGGTTGCTTATTCTTCAGTTGTTCATATAAGAGTTTTAATATCTGGAATAATAACTTTATTTAAGGGGAGGGAGTGAGGCCAAAAAAATTGATTTTGGAAATTCAATATTATCCAAATCCTATTGCATATTAAACTGCCAACACACTATATTGTTGGTACGCGATTAAAGGATTTTTTACTGTCGTCTGCCTTGCATATGCTTTTCAATATTATCTTAAGCAAAGTTCTTAGGTTTTCCATTCTGCACATGATTCAGATCAAACTACTAGGTAGATTGGAATGGTTGACATCTCATTTTCTTCTTCATGAAAAGATACACCGTCTAAATGGAGCAAATGTTAATAAAATGTAATATTTTTTAAGTAACATAATTATTAATAAATTAATTTTATGCTATTTTCTAAATTAGTGATTAACTTTGCTTTCAGAATAAAAAAAAATAGTTTGCTCCATTTAGCCGGTGTATCTTTTCATGAAGAAGAAAATGAGACGTCAACCATTCCAATCTGCCTCGTAGTTTGATCTGAATCATGCGCAGAGTGGAAAACCCAAAAACTTTGTTTAAGATAATATTGAAAAGCATATGCAAGTCAGACGACAGTAAAAAATCCTTTCATCGAGCACCAACAATATAGTGCGTTGGGCATTTTTATATGCAATAGGATTTGGATGATATTGAATTTCCAAAATCAATTTTTTTGACCTGACTCCCTCCCCTTAATTGAGGGGTATATGGAGGATTTTTAATAATGTTAGTTCATGGATTATGTTCATCTGGAATATTTTGTTTAGTTAATATTAATTATGAACGGGTTATATATCGAAGATTATATATTAATAAAGGAATAATTAATTATTTTCCTTCTCTTAGATTAATATGATTTTTATTATGTTCTTCTAATCTTTCGTTTCCTCCTTCATTAAATTTATTTCGAGAAATTATATTAATAAATTCATGAATTATTTGAAGAAAAATAATTATATTATTATTAATAATAATTTTATTTTTTAGAGCAAGGTATAATTTATATTTAGATTCTCATAGACAACATGGATTTCGTGAATTTCGTGAACTACGAGCTACCAACGTTTATTCGTGATGACTGAAGATGACTTTGCAAACTTTTTAGTGTTCTCTGTTTCCTGTCGACTATGTGTGTACACTTTTGATGAAGTGAACGCTTATTCACTGTTGAATCACCTTGACTCAAGTGATTCTTAAGTTTGCCACGAATTTATCATTATTTTATTTATAATATGAAATATTCTCTGTCGATTCAGCCACTTTTTATTGTTTCCTCATAGAGGAAGCTTTGTTTTCATGAAAAAATATTTTTTTTCTAGTTTTTCATGCCAGTATGCTTAGAATTGTCCAAAACGTCGAGAAAAGTGGTTTAGAAAAAATGTCTGTATGTATGTGTGTGGGTGTGTGTGTGTCAGAGTTGTAAATGCCTAATACTTACAGAAATAATGATGATGATACGATCAGCTCTATAATTATGATTTTATAATAATAACATGTAGCGATTGTAATACGATGATTAAACTTTGGAATGGCTGCAAAAATTATTATTTTTCAATAATAATTCACGGTAATTCTTTTGAAAAAAATGGAAAAAAATAAGTAATGCATTACTTATTCCTTCCATTTTTTGCCACTATTTCTTGCAATATTAAAGCGAAAATTAGGATTTTTTTCAGCTATTCAAATGTTTACACTCTGTTTTATAATCACTACATATTATTATTATGAAATCATAATTACAAAACAAATTGTACTGTTAACTATATTTCATAAATTAATGGGGATTTACAACTCTGTTTTCAATTTTGCTTCCTCATAGAGGAAGCTTTGTTTTCATGAAATTTTTTTTTTCGAGATTTTCATGCCAGTATGCTTAGAATTGTCCAAAACGTCGAGAAAAGTCGCTTAGAAGAAATGTTCGTATTGAAACATATTAGAATGTTAATAACGCGAGAATATGGTAGTTAGAGAATTTGATTTCAAACTATGTGACGGAGCGATCGTTGCGCCCCTGGATAGTCAAAATAAATATTTTCGAAAATCGGTGTGGTGGCCCGACGGTACTCTCTTCTATTTGAACCGTCGAGCGAGCAGGTCGCGTTTTCGGGAATTTATCGACAGGAACGATTCAGAATGTTATTATCGAGTGATCTATATTGAGTATTGGCGAATCTGCGTGGATGTAGTTAGGGATAATTGCGTGCGAGGATAATGAAGGAATTAAGTGGTATAGAGAAGCAAAAGTGAAGTAGGAAATTGACTATAATTTAGTAACCGGGAATCCAGAAACAAACGACATGCAAAGCAATTGAATATCCAAATTCCCATATTATCAGAACTTAGGTCTCGATTATAATAATATAGTTAGTAGCAAAGCATTATTTTTGAATTTATATTGTATAGGCGAGCGAGCTAGGAATAAACGAATTGTGACGGTAGATGGCACCGCGGAAGCCCATAATTCTATGATTGATTTTTAATTGACTTTTGAATATTTCGTTGCAATAAACCCTATTTTTACCTTTCACAAAAAGTCTAATCATTCATCTTTTCCCTGCTCGAGTTCCGAATCCTCTAAATTTAATGTAATTGGCTAAATACCGTTACAGTATGTATGTGTGTGTGTGTGTGTCCTGGGCTCCGAAAATTCGATGAATTATTGCTCAGTAACCGTTCGAGCGATATGGCTCAAATTTGGCACGCAAGTGGAGTAGTTGCCCCGCTTTAAATGTTGAGATTTTTGAAGAAAAAAAAATCAGCCATTTTGATTTTATGGTACTTTTAATTTTTTGAAAAAAGGGCGTGGTCGCTCTAACTTTCGTAAAAATTATACGATTTTGTTAAATAGTAGTTTATAAATAAATATACGTTCAATGTTGTTTGGCATTGCATTTGGGCGAAATCGGTAAAGCGGTTCAGATTTTATAGATGTTTGAATTTTTCGAAAAAAATCATTTTTTTTTATAAATCACGTCGAATTTCACCAATTTAACCGAAATGTTTTACAGACGAAAAGGAACATGCAGCTATGCCACGTACCAAATTTGACGATGATCGGTAAAGTGGTTCAGATTTTACGACATTTTGAAATTTACAAAAAAAAAAAACGATTTTCGCTCTAGCATCAGCAAAAGTTGATAATGCGAGACAAAAGTTTGTACTCAATGGAAATAAGAATGCAAAGTAAAACTTTACACATTGCTTCATATATAATTTTTATTTTTTTAAATTTATAATGAACGCTTGTCCCAAAATAGAATTGCTCATAACTCTCGAACGGCGTGACGAATCGAGATGAAAATTTACACAAAAGAGGAGGATAAACTCCGTTTTCGTTATTTCGATTAAGGTAGTCCTTGCGCATTAAGCTGAGGTCAAATAAGTTTTTGAAAAATGGGAGGGAATTGCAAACACTTTTCGCCAATATAAACAAGGCTGCAAAGTAGAACTTTGCAAATTGCTTCCTCATTATTGTTGGATTTTTACAAAGCTTCCTCTATGAGGAAGCCAAAATAGATTAACATGCTTCCTCATAGAGGTAGATTTTTAAAAATCCAACAATAATGAGGAAGCAATTTGCAAAGTTCTACTTTGCAGCCTTTTTTATTTATAATATGAAACATTCTCTGTCGATTCAGCCACTTTTTTTATTCTCAACTCTCTCCGATCTGCACGATAATTGGTTATATCAATGTACCGCTAAAAGATACTCTATGTGAATTTTTTCCCATTTTTTAAAACAATATTTCAGAAAAACGTCGTTATTTTGTTCAACTGCAAATATCTCGGAAACTTGAAGTTACTGAAAAAAAAATGTCTCCACATAAAAGTTGTCATTTTTTCTAAACCTTCCAGCGGAATTTTTGAAATGTTTTTCACGTTCCGGTTAGTATGATTTTTTATCGAAAAACGGTGGAATTATTTTTTTATTCAAAAACGGATATTTTTTTTGGACTGAAAAAATTACAGAGTATTTCTGAATGATTGATGATATCTAAAAAAAATCGCCAGCCTGGCATCGATTGATGTTGTGGTATAAAAAAATGTATTTGTGCGAACGTTCCGAAAATCGGGGAATTATTATTTTTCAAATTAAAAAAAAACGGTCGTTTTTTTTTGGCTAAGAAAATTACGTTGTATTCCTGCATGACTGTCGATATCGCAAAAAAATCACGAGTGATTTTTCTCATAAATTAAAAATTAAAAATTTGCATTAGCGTTTGAATATTTTGTGAGATAAAAAAAATCGGCGAAAAGATATTAATTCAATTATGAAATTAATGCACTGATTTTTTTTGTTATGTACCAGAAATACCCGAGTTTTTGTTAAGGTCGTTTTTATTAAATTGTTCGTTTAATAATCCTTAAACTTTTTTTTTGTGTGTTTAATTTAACAAAATTTAATTTCTTCCATTTTTAAAAATG
This sequence comes from Ephialtes manifestator, assembly GCA_963970395.1. Lineage (NCBI taxonomy): Eukaryota > Metazoa > Arthropoda > Insecta > Hymenoptera > Ichneumonidae > Ephialtes > Ephialtes manifestator. Next base: position 25,487,377 of record OZ019979.1, read on the forward strand.
GAAAAAAAATACGAGTGTTGGGGCAAATTTGGGAATTATGTCAAATTCTTATGAGTAGAATTTTTTCGAAAATTAAATATCTTCTTATGTTATTAATTCACTGATTTTTCGAAATGCAGATTCATTTTTTTTTTAAGGATTTCGACATTTTTTCGAGATATTTAAACGAAAAACTATTGTTAGCAAACATATTTGTGAAGCACCTTCGAGTTCCGGAAATGAACAAATAAATGTCTTGCCAAGAAACTGATAATGCCAATTCTTGCCAACAACCAAATTATTCGAATAAAATCCAAAGTCTATAAAATTCGTAAAATAATTTCTTGCGAATTTACCACAAAATGTCCCAATTTCTGACGCTTCTTAAAAAAAAAACAAAAAACAATTCTTCTCTAACGATTCGAATGGAACTAATTCACTGATTGTTCGAAATTTTTGGATTTCAAGATTTTTGAAAACTATTTATATGCAACTATTTGTTAAATAATCCCAATTTATATATATTTCTATATATTTTATATAAATATATATATATATATTTTTTTTATTAGAATATATTTATATATATTTTATATATTTTTTTATTGTTTAACGAACTTGGCACTTTTTAACAATTAAAATCTAAAATTTGGGGATTTTAAACCATTTCTCAAACCAGAAAAAAATATCCAGTATTAAAAAAAAAAAACCTGAAAATTCTTTCCATTTTTCCCAGATTTTCAGACTAAAATTATTGTTAGCGAAAATATTCGCGTAGTACTTTTGACTTCCGTAAACGAACTAATAAAAGTCTCTTGCCAAGAAACTGTTAATGCCAATTCTTACCAACAAACGAATTACTCAAATAAAATAGAATTTTCTGCGAATTTGCCACAAAAATGTCCCAATTCCTGACGCTTCTTAAAAAAAAAAAAAAAAAAAAGAAAAAAAAAATTTCTCACGATAAGAATGTAACTAATTCACTTTTTTCGTGTAATATGACACTTTTTTTGCAATCACATCTAAAATTCGGAGTTTTTCAACCATTTCTTAAACCAGAAAAAAAAGTCCATTATTTAAAAAATTCTGAAAATTCATTCCATTTTTCCCAGATTTTTAGACTAAAACTCGATAAATCTCTTGCCAAGAAACTGATAATCCGAATTCTTGCCAACAAATCAATTACTCAAGATAAAATGCAATTTCGTGCAAATTTGCTACAAAATGTTCCAATTCTCTTTGTCCCACTTTTTTTTTGTGTGTGTAATATGGCACTTTTTATGATTACATCTAAAAAAAATTTGGAGTTGTTCAACAATTTTTTAAATCAGAAAAAAGTCCAATTTTCGAAAAAAACCTGCAAATTCCTTCCTCACATAGGAAGTTTAGATTTTATGATTTTGTTTTCGAGATTTTCATGTCAAAACGTTTAAAATGTTCTGAAACGTCGAGAAAAGTGGTTTAGAAAAATTGTCCGGATGTGTGTATGTGTGTGTGTGATGAAAGGCCAAAAATTCATACAACTGTAACTTATAAAGTATTCCACCGAATCAGCTAAAATTTAAACGACATGTACAGTACTGGCTAGTCTTCAATTGGTATAAATTTTACAAAAATCGCTTAACGCATTTCATTTTGCTTCCTCATAGAGGAAGCTTTGTTTTCATGAAATTTTTTTTTTTCGAGATTTTCATGTCAGTATGCTTAGAATCACCTAAAACGTCGAGAAAAGTGGTTTAGAAAAAATGTTCGTATGTATGTATGTGTGTGTGTGTGTGTGTGTGTGTGCTGGGCTTCGAAAATTCAATCTCCTCTCACTCGGTAACCGTTCGAGCGATCCGGCTCAAATTTGGCACGCAAGTAGAGTAGCTGCCCCTCTTTGAATGTTGTGATTTTTGCCAAAATATGTGAAGTCATTAAGATTTTATGTTGATTTTAATTTGTTGAAAAAAGGGCGTGGTCGCTCTAACTTTCGTAAAAGTTCGCCGATTTGGCTAAATAGTTCTTCATAACTGAAGATACGTTCAATGTTGTATGGTATTGAATTTCGACGAAATTGGTAAAGCGGTTCGGATTTTACAGAATTTTGAATTTTTCGAAAAAAATAGATTTTGATCTAAATTACGTCGAATTTCAACAAATGAACAGAAATTTTGTACAGACGAAAAATAACATTCAGAAATGCCATGTACCAAATTTGGTGATGATCGGTAAAGTCGTTCGGATTTTACACCATTTTTCATTTAAAAAAAAATGTAGATTTTCGCTATAACTTCCGGAAAAGTTGAGAAAGTACGACAAAAATTTGTATCTAATCAAAATTAGATGTAACGGTGTTTGCAGAGGTGATTTATAGCTGTATAAAACACCTCTGCAAAAGAGACACAAGGTATAAAAAAAGTCTGCAAAGCAGAACCTTGCAAATTGCTTCCTCAGCATTTTTCTGAATAGTCTTTCAAGCTGAAACAAGCCTGCAAAGTAGAACCTTGCAAATTGCTTCCTCATTATTTTACACCTTTAACGAAGCTTCCTCTATGAGGAAGCCAAAATCGATCAACGTACATTCTCATAGAGGCAGCTTCGTTAAAGGTGTAAAATAATGAGGAAGCAATTTTGCAAGGTTCTACTTTGCAGGCTTTTTATAAGAATTTTGAAATTTTGAAAAAAGTCCATAAATGCTCTAGCTCGAACGAATTTTGAGCTATCGGGTTGAAACTTCGTATTAAAATTGAACAAAGTGATACGACCTTTGGTATTGAATTTGGGCCAAATCGGTAAAGCGGTTCGGTTTTTATGAGATTTTGAATTTTTCGAAAAATGTTCGTTTTGCTCTAATTCAGGTAAAATTTCAACTAATCGACTGAAATTTTCTACACAGGAAAAATAACATTCAGCCCTGCTACGTAACAAATTTGGTGATGATCGGTAAAGCGGTTCGGATTTTACGTTAATTTGAATTTTAAAAAAATTGACTGGTTTTGCTCTGCATTTCGTAAAACATCAGAAAATAAGAATAAAATAAAACAAGAATGCTAAGTAGAACGATGCACATTGCTTCCTCATTATTTTTCGCATTTTACAAAGCTTCCTCTATGAGGAAGCCAAAATTGATTAACACACTTCCTCATAAAGGTAACTTTGTAAAAAGCGAAAAATAATGAGGAAGCAATGTGCAAGATTCTACTTTGCATCCTTGTTTTTTTTCTACACTGAAAAAAAAATGTCATTGATTTTATAAATTCATCGTTTGCGGACTGCCAAAAGAAGTATTTTTTAAAATTAAGTCTAGTTCTTATTCGTTCAATTACATTTAACATTGAAATAATAAAATATTATTTTGATTATTTTTCCCATTCAAATTTCGACCAATGGAATTGCACCATTCGACGTCACGTGGGGCAAGCTACACGGTATTATACTGATAATTTTTTGATAATTTTGCGTGTTGGTTATATATATAAAACACAAAAATCATTTAGCCGCGTCAACCATCTGTCAAACTGACAGATTGAATTTTATTGTGGCAGTCAAAGGATTTTTATTTGATATGAGTAGGTTTGGAGTTGAATCCTTGCAAACTATTGATGAACTCGCGCTACGCGCTCGTGATTTTTTAACCTGGAAAACTTGACTCGTTCATTTGTTTGCAACGAACCTGTCAGGAAATATCCGATAATTTCAAAGCTTTTGTGATATTACAAGTGATTATTTTAGAGTTATTGTTTCGATATCTTGTGGAATTGGAGGAATTAGAATACACATTAAGTTGATTGTTTTTGGCAGACCGAAAACGATGGATTTATTGAATCAATGAAATTTTTTTTTTCAGGGTCAGAAGTGGCAGGGGTTGAGACATTTTGTGGCAAATTTGCACGAAAATAGTCTGAAAATCTGAAGAAAAAAAAATGATGCAAAGTAGAAACTTGCACATTGCTTTCTCGTTCTTTTTCGCTTTTTTACAAAGTCGCCTCTATGAGAAAGTTTCTTTATTTTATTTTTGGCTTCCTCATAGAGGAAGCTTTGCGAAAGATGAAAATTATTGACGAAGTTGATGATTTCTGACGTTTTACGAAATCCAGAGCGACAGTAATAAATTTTTTTTAAAATTCAAAATCACGTAAAATTCGAACCGCTTTACCGATCATCACCAAATTTGTTACGTAGCAGGGCTGAATGTTATTTTTCCTGTGTAGAAAATTTCACTCGATTATTTGAAATTTTACCTGAATTAGAGCAAAACGAAAATTTTTCGAAAAATTCAAAATCTCATAAAAACCGAACCGCTTTACCGATTTGGCCCAAATTCAATACCAAAGGTCGCATCACATTGTTGAATTTTAATACGAAGTTTCAGCCCGATAGTTCAAAATTCGTTCGAGCTAGAGCATTTACGTACTTTTTTCAAAATTTAAAAATTCTTATAAAAATGAAATGTGTCAATCGATTTTCCCGATATTTATACCAATTGAAGATTAGGTAGTACTGCATATGTTGTTTAAATTTGAGCTGATTCGGTCGAATAGTTTAAAAGTTACAGTCAAATGCATTTTTGGCCTTTCATCACACACACACACACACATACATCCGTACAATTTTTCTAAACCACTTTTCTCCATGTTTTAGACCATTCTGAGTAATCTGACATAAAAATCTAACAAAAAAAAATTTTTCATGAAAAGCTTTCTCTATGAGGAAGCAAAATAAAAAAAAACAAGCATGCAAAGTAGAACCTTGCACATTTCTTCCTCATTATTTTTCGCGTTTGACAAAGCTACCTCTATGAGGAAGTATGTTATTCAATTTTTGGCTTCCTCATAGAGGAAGCTTTGTAAAACGCGAAAAAAAATGAGGAAGAAATGTGCAAGGTTCTACTTTGCATCCTTGTTTTAATTAGATAAATATACATGTTGTGGATTCGTTTTTTCTATTGCGTTATTGCGTTATTTCGTGATTATTAGAGCGTTTCCGAAGTGAATGTGATAATGTATATTTTTAAAAATAATTCAACATTCCATAAAATCAAAAATGTCATACCGTTCATCACTAAATTATACATATATAATAGCTGAATATTGTTTAATTTATATACAAAATTTGAGCTCGCTATCTTAAGTTTTGCAAAAGTTACAATAGAGCGATAATGTTAATTTTTTGAAAAATTCAAAACATCATAAAATTTTAACGGCTCAACCGATCTTAACCAAATTTAATAGCGATCACCGGCATATGAAAGCTCAAATTCATACCAATTTTTAGATCAATATCTCGAAAATTGAAAGAGTTATCGCGTAAACAGACATTTTTCAAAAAATTAAAAAACGCGTAATAATTTAACGATGAAGTGGATTTTAACAAAAATTTGCATGAACGATGAGGCTTGATCCCTCTATCTATGGTCCAAATTTCAGCTTCATATCTCAAGGCATTCCCGAGTTATAAAGGTTTACATTTTTCGATTGTGTAACATACACACACACACACACACACACACACACATACACACACACACACATACACACACACACACACACACACATACAGACATTTTTTCTAAATCACTTTTCTTGATGTTTTGGACCATTCTGAGTGTACTGACATGAAAATCTCGAAAAAAAAATTTTTCACGAAAACAAAGCTTCCTCTATGAGGAAGCAAAAATGAAATGCGTCAATCGATTTTCCCGAAATTTATACCAATTGAAGATTAGGTAGTACTGCACATGTTGTTTAAATTTGAGCTGATTCGGTCGAATAGTTTAAAAGTTACAGTCAAATGCATTTTTGGCCTTTCATCACACACACACACACACACATACATCCGTACAATTTTTCTAAACCACTTTTCTCCACGTTTTAAACCATTCTGAGTAATCTGACATAAAAATCTCGAAACAATTTCGAAGCAAAATAATTTAAAAAAACAAACCAATTAATCTCTAACAATACGCAAAAAAATCGCTTTCAAATGTATCAAAATCTTGCACATGGACGTATCGTGAGATATTCTCAGCTGAGAGGCTTGCGAAAGGAGAAAAATGTGTATCGCGGTGTGAAACCAGAGGTCGAGAGGAGGACACGATGCTGCAAAAGTACGTGGAGGAACGTGTCGTCGTTCCGTACGAGCGAAATCTTTTTTTTCCCCTCTCTCTATCGCCATTCTTTCTCTCCTAGTGTTTTTTTTTCTTTCTTTTTTCTTCTTTTTCTTAGCGAGATACGCGCGAGCCTCCTGTCACGCACGTGTGCTGTTACTGTAACATACTACAAATGTCTTTCTTTCTTTCTTTCGTTCTCTCTCTTCTTTTTCTTTTTTTTTTCTTTTCTTTCCTTGCAGGCGACGAGAAGTCCCGCTTATATGTCTTTATAGAGGCGACGATGCACGAGTTCTTCTTGTCTTGGGGCACATCGTATGCCAGGCGAACAACGTGGAGCTGCTGGGGAACGCTGCAAGACCGACACAGCAGCAAAAGCAGCAGCAGCAGCACCACCAGCAGCAGCAGCAACAGCAGCAGCAGTGCAGCAGCAGCAGCAGACAACGGACACAGGCACAGCCCACAGGCCAGGCGAAGCTAATTTTATACCGGAGTCTCACTCTGCTGCTACCGCTATTCAAGGCCCGGTTTATCCTCCTCGGTTCCTTCGGCTGCTATGCACTGCCGGAGAGTTCTTCTTCCCTTCCTCGCTCTTCCCCTTTTAAAATCCTCACAATTCGGTACTTCTTGTTGCCTACGCGTTGAGTTTCACATTCGAGTCCTTGTCGCAGGGAAATTCAGATGGTTGGAATGCCGGATTTTGTCTGAAAATTCAAAACTTTTCTGCTTCCTCATAGAGGAAGCTTTGTTTTCATGAAAAAAAATGTTTTTCGAGATTTTTATGTCAGATTACTCAGAATGGTCTAAAATATCGAGAAAAGTGGTTTAGAAAAATTGTCCGGATGTATGAAACAATATTCAGCTATTATATATGTATAATTTAGTGACGAACGGTATGAGATTTTTGATTTTATGGAATGTTGAATTATTTTGAAAAATATACATTATCACATTCACTTCGGAAACGCTCTAATAATCACGAAATAACGCAATAAGGAAATAGAAAAAACGAATCCACAACATGTATATTTATCTAATTAAAAGAAGGATGCAAAGTAGAACCTTGCACATTGCTTCCTCATTATTTTTCGCGTTTTACAAAGCTTCCTCTATGAGGAAGCCAAAAGTGAATAACATACTTCCTCATAGAGGTAGCTTTGTCAAACGCGAAAAATAATGAGGAAGAAATGTGCAAGGTTCTACTTTGCATCCTTGTTTTTTTTTATTTTGCTTCCTCATAGAGAAAGCTTTTCATGAAAAATTGTTTTTTCCAGATTTTTATGTCAGATTACTCAGAATGGTCTAAAACAGCGAGAAAAGTGGTTTAGAAAAATTGTCCGGATGTATGTGTGTGTGTGTGATGAAAGGCCAAAAATGCATTTGACTGTAACTTTTAAACTATTCGACCGAATCATCTCAAATTTAAACAACATGTGCAGTACTACCTAATCTTCAATTGGTATAAATTTCGGGAAAATCGATTGACACATTTCATTTTTATAAGAATTTTTTAATTTTGAAAAAAGTACGTAAATGCTCTAGCTCGAACGAATTTTGAACTATCGGGCTGAAACTTCGTATTAAAATTCAACAAAGTGATGCGACCTTTGGTATTGAATTTGGGCCAAATCGGTAAAGTGGTTCGGTTTTTATGAGATTTTGAATTTTTCGAAAAATTTTCGTTTTCCTCTAATTCAGGTAAAATTTCAAATAATCGAGTGAAATTTTCTACACAGGAAAAATAACATTCAGCCCTGCTACGTAACAAATTTGGTGATGATCGGTAAAGCGGTTCGGATTTTACGTTAATTTGAATTTTAAAAAAATTGACTGGTTTCGCTCTGCATTTCGTAAAACATCGGAAAATAAGAATAAAATAAAACAAGGATGCAAAGTAGAACCTTGCACATTGCTTCCTCATTATTTTTCCCTTTTTACAAAGCTTCCTCTATGAGGAAGCCAAAATTGATTAACATACTTCCTCATAGAGGTAGCTTTGTAAAAAGCTAAAAATAATGAGGAAGCAATGTGCAAGGTTCTACTTTGCATCCTTGTTTTTTTAGAAATTTATCATCGGAAGTTTTCATGCATTAAATTGTGATTTTTATTGATACAAGTTTTTGGGGATTTTAAAAGCGCGATTTTGAGTATGGAAAAAGTTATTAATCAGAGTTGTAAATGCCTAATACTTATAGAAATAATGATGATGAATACGATCAGCTCTATAATTATGATTTTATAATAATAACATGTAGCGATTGTAATACGATGATTAAACTTTGGAATGGCTGGAAAAATTATTATTTTTCAATAAAAATTCACGGTAATACTTTCGAAAAAATGGAAAAAAATAAGTAATGCATTAAGAAAGTAATGCATTACTTATTTCTTCCATTTTTTTTCATTATTTCTTGCAATATTAAACAAATTGGACTGTAAACTATATCTCATGAATTAATGGGGATTTACAACTCTGGTATTAATTATGTTGGTTTAAAAATGGCGTATGGAAAATAATTAATTGGACATTTTTTTACGAAGATATTTTTTTTTTAAGGAAGTTTTGTAGGATTTTTTTATTTTCAAAAATGGTGGAAAAGTTGGGAGTTTTGGATATATTTTTGTAGAAAAATTACACTATCACAAATCGGTATTTATTGTTGAAATTCAGGGTCGAGAGCCTGAATTTTGGCTGAAAATTTAACACTCATGGATTTATTTGTGATTCATTTTTTTTTTAGAAATTTATCATCAGAAGTTTTCATGCATTAAATTGTGATTTTTATTTATACAAGTTTTTGGGGATTTTACACGCGAGATTATGGAAAAAGTTATTAATTGTTGGTTTAAAAATGGCGTTTGGAAAATAATTAATTGGACAATTTTTCCCGAAGATATCATTTTTTTAAAGGATGTTTTGTAGGATTTTTGATTTTGAGTAATGGCTGAAAAGTTGTGCATTTTGGATATGTTTTCGTAGAAAAATTATACTAGTATCTTTCACCATCACAATTCGATACTTCCTGATGAAATTCAGGGTCGGAACTCAGATATTGACTGAAAATTTAACTCTTAGCGATTTACTTGTGATTCATTTTTTATAAATTTATCATCAGAAGTTTTCATCGATTTTAATCGATAAACAAATAAAAAATACAATTTATTGTATTTTTTAAATACAATAATACAATTTTTAAATACAATAAATTGTATTTTTTATTGTATTACAATAAAAATAAATATAAATAATAAAAAATACAATAAATTGTATTACAATTTCTTGTATTTTTTATTTATACAAGTTTTAGTGGATTTTAAGTGCATGATTTTGAGTAATTATGGAAAAAATTATAAATTATGTTGGTTTAAAAATGGCTTATTATGACACGTTTAGAAAATAATTAATTGGACATTTTTTCACCAAGATATGATTTTTTTTAAAGGATATTTCGTAGGATTTTTGATTTTGAGTAATGGCTCAAAAGTTGTAAATTTTGGATATGTTTTTGTAGAAAAATTTAACACTTATGGTTTTATTTGTTATTCATTTTTTTTTAGAAATTTATCATCAAAAGTTTTTATGCATAAAATTATATTTTTAATTTATCCACATTTTAGTAGACTTTAATTCCAGTCCGCGATTTTAAATAATAAATAAACAAAGTTATTAATTAAGTAGGTTTAAAAATGGTTTATTGAGACACTTTAAAAAAAATATTTGAAAAATAAACACCCTAATTTTCCAGAAACATATGATTTTTTGCAATTTTCGTACGATTTTTGATTTTGAGTAAATGGTTAAAAATTCGTGAATTTTGAATATGTTTTCATAGAAAAATGCCAAATTTTCAAATAATTTTCAACTCCTCGAAACAAAAAAAAATCTACCCAAAATTAGCAATAATTTATCTGTAAATTGAATAAAAAATTTAACTCCGAACAATTTTTAGAGCTATTATCATGTTCTTTGAATCAGTAAAAAAAAAATCTCCATTTTACACACAGTTATCAATAATATTGTTGCTATTATTATTATCATCATATTACAGTTATCAAGGATCATTTTGTTGGATTTTGTTGGAGTGTTTTCGCAGAAATTTCAAGAGACAAGGTAGAATATTGTAAACGATAAGAGATTAAAGATTCACTGGAGTACTCAGCTCCAAGAATAGGATACCATGTGAATGGAAGGCATTGAGGCAAAACGTGGCGTATAAAAGCTTCGCAGCTTGCAATTGCAGTCGACGATAATGCAGTTCGTTGATAATCGTGAAGGGATTGCGATTCTCAACGTCGCGATAGTCGAGTGCAGCGAGATAAGGAAAATGAAACAGTTTTGCTTATCAGCATTGCTTATCAGTTTCATGATTCTCTGTTGTACCAACAGACCAGCAAAATTCTGAAGGCCTATAAAAAAAAAAGAAACGAGTATTAAAACAAAACTTTGCACATTGTTTTCTCATTAATTTCCATTTTTTACAAAGCAGCCTCTACGAGGAAGTTTCTTTATTTTATTTTTGGCTTCCTCATAGAGTAAGCTTTGCGAAAAATGAAAATTATTAACGAAGTTGATGATTTCTGACGTTTTACAAAATCCAGAACACCAATAAATTTTTTTTAAAATTCAAAATCACGTAAAATCCGAACCGCTTTACCGATAATCACCAAATTTTGGTACGTAACAGGGCTGAATGTTATTTTTACTGTGTAAAAAATTTCAGTCGATCAGTTGAAATTTTACCGGAATTAGAGCTAAACGAAAATTTTTCGAAAAATTCAAAATCACGTAAAATCCGAACCGCTTTACCAATAATCACCAAATTTTGGTACGTAACAGGGCTGAATGTTATTTTTACTGTGTAAAAATTTCAGTCGATCAGTTGAAATTTTACCGGAATTAGAGCTAAACGAAAATTTTTCGAAAAATTCAAAATCACGTAAAATCCGAACCGCTTTACCGATAATCACCAAATTTTGGTACGTAACAGGGCTGAATGTTATTTTTCCTGGGTAAAAAATTTCAGTCGATCTGTTGAAATTTTACCGGAATTAGAGCTAAACGAAAATTTTTCGAAAAATTCAAAATCACGTAAAATCCGAACCGCTTTACCGATAATCACCAAATTTTGGTACGTAACAGGGCTGAATGTTATTTTTACTGTGTAAAAAATTTCAGTCGATCTGTTGAAATTTTACCGCAATTAGAGCTAAACGAAAATTTTTCGAAAAATTCAAAATCTTGTAAAACCCGAACCGCTTTACCGATAATCACCAAATTTTGGTACGTAACAGGGCTGAATGTTATTTTTACTGTGTAAAAAATTTAAGTCGATCTGTTGAAATTTTACCGGAATTAGAGCTAAACGAAAATTTTTCGAAAAATTCAAAATCTCGTAAAAACCGAAACGCTTTACCGATTTGGCCCAAATTCAATACCAAAGGTCCTATCACTTTGTTCAATTTTAATACGAAGTTTCAGCTCGATTGCTAAAAATTTGTTCGAGCTAGAGCATTTATGGACTTTTTTCAAAATTTCAAAATTCTTGTAAAAAGGAAATGCGTTAAGCGATTTTTGTAAAATTTGTAACAATCGAAGATTTGCCAGTACTGTACATGTTGTTTAAATTTTAGATGATTCGGTCGAATACTTTGTAAGTTACAGTTATATCAATTTTTGGCCTTTCATCACACACACACATAAATACATCCAGACAATTTTTCTAAACCACTTTTCTCGACGTTTCAGACCATTTTAAACGTTTTGACATGAATATCTCGAAAAAAAAAAAAATTTTCATGGAAACAAAACTTCTTCTATGAGGAAACAAAAGTTGCAAAATAAAACTTTGCGCATTTTTTCCTCATTAATTTCCATTTTTCATAAAGTGGAAAATGAGGAAATCTCATTTTCACAAAGCGAAAATGAGATTTGTGAAAAATGGGAATTAATTAGGTCACAATTTGCAACTTTTTTTCGTTACCTTTATAATTTTTGAAAAACTAAAAATCACGTGCAATCCGAACCGCTTTACCGATCATTACCAAATTTTTTTCGTAGCAATAGTGAATGTTATTTTTCGTCTGTAGAAAATTTCAGTTCATTTGGTGAAATTTGACGTGAGTTAGAGAGCAAAATATAAATTTTTTGAAAAATTCAAAATCTCGTAAAAATCGAACTTATTTATAGATTCATCCCAGATTCAATACCGATTCTCCTTTAATATAGCTTTATTTATAAAAAAATTATTTAGTCCTATACCTAAAAAATTGCGTATGCTGAATATTTTGAATTTTTTTTTAAATTTTAGAGAAATTTTTTTTTTTTTCATTTTTCACAAAGTGAAAAGGGACTAAACTTATTTATTAATTTTGGCTTCCTCAATGAAAAAGATTTATGATAAATGGAAATTAATCAGATCACAATTTGCAACTTTTTTTCATTGCCTCTGTAATTTTCGAAAAATGAAAAATCACGTAAAATCCGAACCGCTTTACCGATCATTACCAAATTTTTTTCGTAGCAATAGTGAATGTTATTTTTCGTCTGTAAAAAATTTCAGTTGATTTGGTGAAATTTGACGTGCGTTAGAGCAAAATGTTAGTTTTTTGAAAAATTCAAAATCTCATAAAAACCGAACTTATTTATAGATTCATCCCAGATTCAATACCGATTCTCTTTTAATATAGCTTTATTTATAAAAAAATTATTTAGCCCTATACCTAAAAAATTGCGTATACTGATCTGAACATTTCGATTTTTTTTTTAATTTTCGAAAAAAAAAAAAAAAAAAATCCATTTTTCACAAAGTGAAAAGTGACTAAACTTATTTATTAATGTTGGCTTCCTCAATGAAAAAGATTTATGATAAATGGAAATTAATCAGATCACAATTTGCAACTTTTTTTCATTGCCTCTGTAATTTTCGAAAAATGAAAAATCACGTAAAATCCGAACCGCTTTACCGATCATTACCAAATTTTTTTCGTAGCAATAGTGAATGTTATTTTTCGTCTGTAAAAAATTTCAGTTGATTTGGTGAAATTTGACGTGCGTTAGAGCAAAATGTTAGTTTTTTGAAAAATTCAAAATCTCATAAAAACCGAACTTATTTATAGATTCATCCCAGATTCAATACCGATTCTCTTTTAATATAGCTTTATTTATAAAAAATTATTTAGTCCTATACCTAAAAAATTGCGTATACTGATCTGAACATTTCGATTTTTTTTTTAATTTTCGAAAAAAAAAAAAAAAAAAATCCATTTTTCACAAAGTGAAAAGTGACTAAACTTATTTATTAATGTTGGCTTCCTCAATGAAAAAGATTTATGATAAATGGAAATTAATCAGATCACAATTTGCAACTTTTTTTCATTGCCTCTGTAATTTTCGAAAAATGAAAAATCACGTAAAATCCGAACCGCTTTACCGATCATTACCAAATTTTTTTCGTAGCAATAGTGAATGTTATTTTTCGTCTGTAAAAAATTTCAGTTGATTTGGTGAAATTTGACGTGCGTTAGAGCAAAATGTTAGTTTTTTGAAAAATTCAAAATCTCATAAAAACCGAACTTATTTATAGATTCATCCCAGATTCAATACCGATTCTCTTTTAATATAGCTTTATTTATAAAAAATTATTTAGTCCTATACCTAAAAAATTGCGTATGCTGAATATTTTGAATTTTTTTTTTAATTGTAGAAAACAAAAATTTCATTTTTCACAAAGTGAAAAGTGACTGAACTTATTTATTAATTTTGGCTTCCTCAATGAAAAAGATTTGTGATAAATGGAAATTAATCAGATCACAATTTGCAACTTTATTTCGTTACCTCTATAATTTTTGAAAAAGAAAAAATCACGTAAAATCTGAACCGCTTTACCGATCATCATCAAATTTTTTTCGTAGCAATAGTGAATGTTATTATTCGTCTGTAAAAAATTTCAGTTGATTTGGTGAAATTTGACGTGAGCAAATATAAATTTTTTGAAAAAATCAAAATCCCATAAAAACTGAACTTATTTATAGATTCGTTCCAGATTCAATACCGATTATTTTCATCTCAGCATACGCAATTTTTTATAGGGCTAAAAATTATTTAACCCTATAAAAAAATGTATAGGGCTAATTTTATTTATTTTTATTAATTATTTTTATTTATTCTACAATTTTATTAAATTTTTTTCGAACTTTTCATGTCAGCATACACAGTTTTTTATAGGGCTAAAAAATTATTTAGCCCTATAAAAAATTGCGTATGCTGACATGAAAATTTCGAAAAAAATTAATAAAATTGTAGAATAAATAAAAATAATGAATAAAAATAAATAAAAGCCCTATGAAAAATGTTATAGGGCTAATTTTATGTCTAACATAGTTGCATTTATAAAAAATTATTTAGCCCTATAAAAAATTGCGTATGCTGATATGAAAATTTCGAAAAAAAATTCAATAAAATTGTAGAAACAAAAAAAATCGTCTTTGAGGAAGGAAAAAGGAAAAGAGAGAAAGCAACGTACGAAACCTCTCGTCAAGAGGGAAGACGTAAGAAGAACGTTAAATGACTCTCGACCTTGAATATATACAACTCCACTTCGCTGATAATGAGTCACGAAGAGGCGTGGAAGGTCGGCCAATGAAATCGCTATTTGCTTTTGAGCATTTAATACCTGACCCGTAAATTACAAGGACAAATATTTTTTCGCAAAATTCGCCAGTTACGTTCTAATAATTTCACCTCCTCTTTTTTTTTAAAACCGAATTAATACGTAACACGAGTTTTGTAATGTCTTCATAATGAATTTGTCACCAATTTGTTTTTTTAATTTTATTTATTTTGCAAACTTTGTGTTTATATTGAGTTTCGATGTCATTGAACATTTTTGGATAGATTTATCAGTTCAGGTTTACTATTTTAATATTATATGATTTTATAGTTTTCAAAAACTTTTTTTTTTTTTTTTTTTTTTTTTAATAATTTATAATTTTTTTAATAAACTTACTAAAAAAAAGAAGAAAAAAAAAACTAGTTTTCAAAAACAGAAATTACGTAAAAATGCACGATATTCAATTGTTAATAGGTCATTTGTTTGGTCATTGGTGTTATATGAAAAATATGGACTGTTGAGGAGATAAGCAAAGATTTGTTTACACAGTGACAAAAGCATTTGGCTATTGTGAGTCACTTGCAATTTTTGTTTTTTTTTTTTGTTTTAACACTCTGCGAATTTTTATAAAAGAACCAGTAGGAAAAATATTTTCAAATAATTCTCAGTCGTGCATAAGATTTATTCCCATGCTATGAGTCAAGATTTATATTTTTAAAGAAAAAAATACTGAATAAAAAAATGAGACATTTAAATTGCTGGTTCTTATTTATTTAAGAACTCATTCCTTAAAATCTGTACTAAAGTCTATGATAATCTCTCAATATTGCCACCAATTAAAATCGTGAGTAGAAAATAAGAATTGATCAGTTCTGAAAGTTACGTATAAATCGTAACGGAATTTTTATTTATTTTTTTCAAATTATACCAGATTTTTAAAATACAAATTAGAAAAAGCATTTATTTAATTGGGAACTTATAACATTAATTAAAAACACAAGAAAAAAATGTGAAAAAAAAATCTACACTGTTTAAAATATTTGGAAATTTGTATTAACGGAAATTTTATTTATCATTAAATCAAATATATCAAATTTAATACGCAGGTGTAGTAAAATTACAAAATTTTACATTAAATTTCTTAATTTTTCTAGCAATTAGTAGAAATTACTGTAATTTTACATCTCAGTTGCATACCAAATTTAATATACTAATTTTTGTTAAACAGGAACTAATATATTAAATATTTAGTATAAATTTCATTAACCATCATGGAAATTTATGCAAAATATTTTTAAGTGTTTAATTTTCACTCCGAAACTGGTACAATTTTTATAATAGGAATTTCAAAAATTATCTACACTGTAGAAAAAAAATCTACACTGTTTAAAATATTTGGAAATTTATATTACCGGAAATTTTATTTATCATTAAATCAAATATATCAAATTTAATACGCAGGTGTAGTAAAATTACAAAATTTTACATTAAGTTTCTTAATTTTTCTAGCAATTAGTAGAAATTACTGTAATTTTAAATCTCAGTTGCATACCAAATTTAATATACTAATTTTTGTAAAACAGGAACCAATATATTAAATATTTAGTATAAATTTCATTAACCATCATGGAAATTTATGCAAAATATTTTTAAGTGTTTAATTTTCACTCCGAAACTGATACAATTTTTATAATAGGAATTTGAAAAATTATTTACACTGTAGAAAAAAATCTACACTGTTTAAAATATTTGGAAATTTATATTACCGGAAATGTTATTTATCATTAAATCAAATATATCAAATTTAATATGCAGGTGTAGTAAAATTACAAAATTTTACATTAAATTTCTTAATTTTTCTAGCAATTAGTAGAAATTACTGTAATTTTACATCTCAGTTGCATACCAAATTTAATATACTAAATTTTGTAAAACAGGAACTAATATATTAAATATTTAGTATAAATTTCATTAACCATCATGGAAATTTATGCAAAATATTTTTAAGTGTTTAATTTTCACTCCGAAACTGGTACAATTTTTATAATAGGAATTTGAAAAATTATTTACACTGTAGAAAAAAAATCTACACTGTTTAAAATATTTGGAAATTTATATTACCGGAAATGTTATTTATCATTAAATCAAATATATCAAATTTAATACGCAGGTGTAGTAAAATTACAAAATTTTACATTAAATTTCTTAATTTTTCTAGCAATTAGTAGAAATTACTGTAATTTTACATCTCAGTTGCATACCAAATTTAATATACTAAATTTTGTAAAACAGGAACTAATATATTAAATATTTAGTATAAATTTCATTACCCATCATGGAAATTTATGCAAAATACTTTTAAGTGTTTAATTTTCACTCCGAAACTGATACAATTTTTATAATAGGGATTTGAAAATTTGAATTTTTCTGTCGACTTGAGTTTGGTAATAATCCGTAAGTATTTCGTAATAAATCGGCCTGAAACATGCATCGATGCCAGGAAGCCGGTTGGATCTTTACGGAATGGCGTCATAATGAGATCATTCGTTCAAGTTCAGCTCCGCGGACACACGTCGATATCCAATTACTCTTTACGCGAGTTTCCCGACATCGTTTATGAACGAGAACGTCAGGTGAGAGGACTGCAGCTGTTCTCGACACTCCTAAAAATCCAAATACCTAATAAACGAGCGATTGAGCGATTATTTTTTTTATTTTTATTTTTAGCATTTTTAAAATAACTCATTGATGTTAATATAGTCACGTTTGGAATGCAGATGTCCTTGACCTTTCGAACTACACTTTCTAGATCTCATCTATGATTTTTTCATCACATAAGCAGGTGACGATAATTTGGAAAAAAAAAAAAAAAAAAGGAATCCTGAAGAAAAAAATGCTGCAGAGGATTTTTCAGGAATAGACAAGATTTAATAAATGTAAGAATATAAGATGGTTTTTTTTAATACATTATAAATTTTAATTAGAGAGTTGTTGGTTTCAATTGGGTTTCAAAATTTTTTTTTTTTAGTGATAATTGGTTGATTTTCTTGTCTAGATAATCAATAAATGTTTTTCAGGAATAAATTTAAAGATAAAAATGGCAATTTTCTAAATTTTGATATACATCATCCTTAGCATGAGATTTTTTTGCATAATAATTACATTAACAATAACGATAAACTCAAATAAGTTCCGAAGGATCAAAAGGACTAATTTCATTAATAAATGTTAATTACAAATTGGTTGAAAATAAAGCATTTTCTCTCTATAATTTAACTCCTAAATGATATCATAAATCAATAAAAAAAAATTAAAAAATCAACACTGTCTGCAAATTTACAGGGCAAAAAGCTATTTGAAAAATATATTTCAATTTATTGTACAGCGCAGAAATTACATCACAATGCTGAAAATTTAAAATTTAAAAATTGCAAGGCCATCTCAAGGCTAAATACCAAAAACGTGTAGAACTTCTTGATTTCTTACTCAATGAGATTATTTATCAATAAAAATTATAAAATATGGCTATGGATTTACAGGACAAAAAGTGTTTTTCATTTGGAGTAATTTTTTTCAAAAAGCAGAAGAAAAAATATAGAATTTTCAGAGCAAACTCTGAGAGTCCTCAAATATTTTAGAGGACCAATTTCATAAATTCCAAGACCACATCAAGGCTAAACAAAAAAATGGCTGAAACTTTTTCATTTCTCAGCACAATTTCACTGACTGATGAAATCTTAGCTGTGAATTTACAGGACAAAACGATTATTTCAATATTTATATAATTTCTTCCAAAAAGCAGAATTCTGCAGTAATTAAATGAAAGAAAATAGAGCCCAGAAATGAAATCACAATGCTGAGTGATTCTCAGAGTCCTCGAATGTTCCAAAGGACCAATTTCATAAATTCCAAGGCTACATCAAGTCTGAACACAAAACCATTTGAAACTTTTTGTATTTCTCAACACAATTTCACTTCCTGATGATATCTGAGCTCAATTAAAAGCACAAATTATAGCTATGAATCTACAGGACAAAAATGGTTTTTTCTATGTCATAATTTCTTCCAAAAAGCAAAATTCTACAGTAAATAAAAGAAAAGAATGATTTTCAAACTATCCTAATTTGCAGACTACTTGACCCTTCCAAAGGACCAATTTTATAAATTCCAAAACCCCAACATGGCTAAACACAAAACCATTTACAACTCATTGATCTCTCAGCACAATTTCACTTCCTGATGATATCTGAACTCAATTAAAAGCACAAATTATAACTATGAATCTGCAGAACAAAAAAGATTTTTCCTGTGTAATAATTTCTTTGAAAAACTAAAATTCTACAATAAGTAACAGAAAAAAATGATTTTCAAATCATCCTACAGCCCGAAAACAAAATCATGACGCTGAGTTAAATTCTCAGAGTCCTCGAATGTTCCAAAGGACTAATTTCATAAATTCCAAGGCCGTTTCAAATCTAAACACAAAACCATTTAAAACTTTTTGATTTCTCAGCACAATTTCACTTCCCGATGATATCCGAGCTCAATTAAAAGCCCAAATTATGGCTATGAATCTACAGAACAAAAAAGATTTTTCCTGTGTAATAATTTCTTTGAAAAAGTAAAATTCTACAATAAGTAACAGAAAAAAATGATTTTCAAATCATCCTACAGCCCGAAAACAAAATGATTATGCTGAGTTAAATTCTCAGAGTCCCCGAATGTTCCAAAGGACTAATTTCATAAATTCCAAGGCCGTTTCAAAACTAAACACAAAACCATTTGAAACTTTTTGATTTCTCAGCACAATTTCACTTCCCGATGATATCCGAGCTCAATTAAAAGCCCAAATTATGGCTATGAATCTACAGAAAAAAAAAGATTTTTCCTGTGTAATAATTTCTTTGAAAAACTAAAATTCTACAATAAGTAACAGAAAAAAATGATTTTCAAATCATCCTACAGCCCAAAAACAAAATCATGACGCTGAGTTAAATTCTCAGAGTCCTCGAATGTTCCAAAGGACTAATTTCATAAATTCCAAGGCCGTTTCAAATCTAAACACAAAACCATTTAAAACTTTTTGATTTCTCAGCACAATTTCACTTCCCGATGATATCCGAGCTCAATTAAAAGCACAAATTATAACTATGAATCCGCAGAACAAAAAAGATTTTTCCTGTGTAATAATTTCTTTGAAAAAGTAAAATTCTACAATAAGTAACAGAAAAAAATGATTTTCAAATCATCCTACAGCCCAAAAACAAAATCATTATGCTGAGTTAAATTCTCAGAGTCCTCGAACGTTCCAAAGGACTAATTTCATAAATTCCAAGGCCGTTTCAAAACTGAACACAAAACCATTTGAAACTTTTTGATTTCTCAGCACAATTTCACTTCCCGATGATATCCGAGCTCAATTAAAAGCCCAAATTATGGCTATGAATCTACAGAAAAAAAAAGATTTTTCCTGTGTAATAATTTCTTTGAAAAACTAAAATTCTACAATAAGTAACAGAAAAAAATGATTTTCAAATCATCCTACAGCCCAAAAACAAAATCATTATGCTGAGTTAAATTCTCAGAGTCCTCGAACGTTCCAAAGGACTAATTTCATAAATTCCAAGGCCGTTTCAAAACTGAACACAAAACCATTTGAAACTTTTTGATTTCTCAGCAAAATTTCACTTCCCGATGATATCCGAGCTCAATTAAAAGCCCAAATTATGGCTATGAATCTACAGAACAAAAAAGATTTTTCCTGTGTAATAATTTCTTTGAAAAACTAAAATTCTACAATAAGTAACAGAAAAAAATGATTTTCAAATCATCCTACAGCCCGAAAACAAAATCATGACGCTGAGTTAAATTCTCAGAGTCCTCGAATGTTCCAAAGGACTAATTTCATAAATTCCAAGGCCGTTTCAAAACTAAACACAAAACCATTTGAAACTTTTTGATTTCTCAGCACAATTTCGCTTCCCGATGATATCTGAGCTCAATTAAAAGCCCAAATTATGGCTATGAATCTACAGAACAAAAAAGATTTTTCCTGTGTAATAATTTCTTTGAAAAACTAAAATTCTACAATAAGTAACAGAAAAAAATGATTTTCAAATCATCCTACAGCCCGAAAACAAAATCATGATGCTGAGTTAAATTCTCAGAGTCCTCGAATGTTCCAAAGGACTAATTTCATAAATTCCAAGACCGTTTCAAAACTAAACACAAAACCATTTAAAACTTTTTGATTTCTCAGCACAATTTTACTTCCCGATGATATCCGAGCTCAATTAAAAGCCCAAATTATGGCTATAAATCTACAGAACAAAAAAGATTTTTCCTGTGTAATAATTTCTTTGAAAAAGTAAAATTCTACAATAAGTAACAGAAAAAAATGATTTTCAAATCGTCCTACAGCCCAAAAACTAAATCATGATGCTGAGTTAAATTCTCCGAGTCCTCGAACGTTCCAAAGGACTAATTTCATAAATTCCAAGGCCATTTCAAAACTAAACACAAAACCATTTGAAACTTTTTGATTTCTCAGCACAATTTCACTTCCCGATGATATCCGAGCTCAATTAAAAGCCCAAATTATGGCTATGAATCTACAGAACAAAAAAGATTTTTCCTGTGTAATAA
Organism: Ephialtes manifestator; assembly: GCA_963970395.1. Classification (NCBI taxonomy): domain Eukaryota; kingdom Metazoa; phylum Arthropoda; class Insecta; order Hymenoptera; family Ichneumonidae; genus Ephialtes; species Ephialtes manifestator. The sequence continues at coordinate 25,508,698 of OZ019979.1, forward strand.
TTTCTTTGAAAAACTAAAATTCTACAATAAGTAACAGAAAAAAATGATTTTCAAATCATCCTACAGCCCGAAAACAAAATCATGACGCTGAGTTAAATTCTCAGAGTCCTCGAATGTTCCAAAGGACTAATTTCATAAATTCCAAGGCCGTTTCAAAACTAAACACAAAACCATTTGAAACTTTTTGATTTCTCAGCAAAATTTCGCTTCCCGATGATATCCGAGCTCAATTAAAAGCACAAATTATGGCTATGAATCTACAGAACAAAAAAGATTTTTCCTATGTAATAATTTCGTTGAAAAAGTAAAATTCTATAATCTAATCCAGAGTCGTAAATGCCTAATACTTATAGAAATAATGACGATGATTTTTGGGCCAAATCTGTAAAGCGGTTCAGTTTTTATGAGATTTTGAATTTTTCGAAAAATTTTTCTTTTTGCTCTAATTCAGGTAAAATTTCAAATAATCGAGTGAAATTTTCTACACAGGAAAAATAACATTCAGCCCTGCTACGTAACAAATTTGGTGATGATCGGTAAAGCGATTCAGATTTTACGTTAATTTGAATTTTAAAAAAATTCACTGGTTTCGCTCTGCATTTTGTAAAACATCGGAAAATAAGAATAAAATAAAACAAGGATGCAAAGTAGAACCTTGCACATTGCTTCCTCATTATTTTTCGCTTTTTACAAAGTTTCCTCTATGAGGAAGCCAAAATTGATTAACATACTTCCTCATAGAGGTAACTTTGTAAAAAGCGAAAAATAATGAGGAAGCAATGTGCAAGGTTCTACTTTTCATCCTCTTTTTTTTTTTTAGAAATTTATCATCAGAAGGTTTCATGCATTAAATTGTGATTTTTATTTATACAAATTTTTGGGGATTTTAAAAGCACGATTTTGAGTACGGAAAAAGGTATTAATCAGAGTTGAAAACGCCTATAGAAATAATGATGATGATACGATCAGCTCTATAATTATGATTTTGTAATAATAACATGTAGCGATTGTAATACGACGATTAAACTTTGGAATGGCTGGAAAAATTATTATTTTTCAATAAAAATTTGCGGTAATCCTTTTGAAAAAATGGAAAAAAATAAGTAACGCATTAAGAAAGTAATGCGTTACTTATATCTTCAATTTTTTCCACTATTTCTTGCAATATTAAAGCGAAAATTAGTATTTTTTTCAGCTATTCAAATGTTTATACTCTATTTTATAATCGCTACATATTATTATTATGAAATCATAATTATATGATCAGCTCTATAATTATGACTTAATAATAATAACATGTAGCGATTGTAATACGACGATTAAACTTTGGAATGACTGTAAAAATTATTATTTTTCAATAAAAATTAGCGGTAATCCTTTTGAAAAAATGGAAAAAAATAAGTAACGCATTAAGAAAGTAATGCGTTACTTATTTCTTCCATTTTTTCCACTATTTCTTGCAATATTAAAGCAAAAATTAGTATTTTTTTCAGCTATTCAAATGTTTACACTCTATTTTATAATCGCTACATATTATTATTATGAAATCATAATTATACGATCAGCTCTATAATTATGACTTAATAATAATAACATGTAGCGATTGTAATACGACGATTAAACTTTGGAATGGCTGCAAAAATTATTATTTTTCAATAAAAATTAGCGGTAATCCTTTTGAAAAAATGGAAAAAAATAAGTAACGCATTAAGAAAGTAATGCGTTACTTATTTCTTCCATTTTTTCCACTATTTCTTGCAATATTAAAGCGAAAATTAGTATTTTTTTCAGCTATTCAAATGTTTACACTCTATTTTATAATCGCTACATATTATTATTATGAAATCATAATTACAAAACAAATCGTACTGTAAACTATATCTCATGAATTAATGCAGATTTACAACTCTGATCTAATCTAAATAGATTAGAATATAATTCTAAAATCATGATTTTTCATAATTCTCCAGATCCTCGAATATTCCAAAGAACCAATAAATTCCAAATTCATTTCAAAATTAAACACAAAATCATTTGAAAATTTTTAATTTCTCCGCGCAATTTCACTTCCTAAAAATATCCGAGCTCAATTATAAAAGCTCAAATTATGATTATTAATCTACAGAACAAAATTTTCCCTAAATAAAAATTTCCTCGAAAAATTAATAACAAAACGTAAAAAAAACCGCGTGATTTTCAAACCATCTTAAATTCCAGAATCAAAATCCTCGATCGTTTCAAAAAGGACGAAAATTTCATAAATTTCAAGGCTAATCACAAAAACTGTTTATATTACAAACACGTCGCGTATTTCTCGTGTAAATAATTTCACTGTGCGATGAGATCACGACTGAATTAAAACTACGAGCGAAGAGATCGTAGAGTTTCGTCGCCAGGACGAAAAGGGCGTAACTCCATTCTAAACGGAAAGCACTTTAGAAGACGCGCGCATTCGTTGTCGTCGTCTTCGTCGTCGTCGTCGTCGATTTTTCGAGTTGCCGGCCGGCGCGAAATGTCGGCAATTCTTGTTTGTGTGTTTGTGTGTGTGTATTTGTGTAATGTCGATGAACGTACCTCCTTTCGGACTTTATTAGCACGGCCAAAGTATGTCCGAGGGCTGTGCCGATATTCCTGTCGTTTAGTTTCCTCGATCGTAAGAGAGAGATAGAAATAATCACGGCAAAAAAGGAATCCTCGTGTTAGGTGTATATCTATATATATAAATGCAAATTTATATATATATAGATATAGAGTTTTGTAGCGATCGATCGAGAAACGCGCGTGACACACAAAAACAACAAACCAACTCGTAGAAAACTCGCGTCGTATTTAAAACGCGACGTTTTACGTTTGTTTTTACGTATCAAATATACGAGGGACGCAGCAAACTGTCGTGCAACTGCGTGAGAAACTCTCGGACGATCAACTGCCGGAATTTCCCCCACCCCCGCACAACCCGCCGACAGGAACGACCAATGACGAACGCCTATTGGTCCAACGCGCAAGGACTTTGGCCAATCGCGTGAGAGGCGAAACTTTGATTCGGCCAATCAACGAACGCCCCGGCCGGTCGAACACGGCGGCGCGGAATTTGAATTCGAAAAAGGTTTTCCAGGGTTTTTTTATGGATTTCTATGGGTTTTTGGGTGTTTTTGCGTGGGGAATAGTGGGAAAGGGGATTTTGAGGATGGAGAGAAGATTTGGGAGAGTTTTGGGAGAGTTTTTTATGGGTTTTTTGTGAGGTTTTTGGATACTTGTTCAGGTGCGTGCGGGAGGGTCACGCATGCGCAGTGATGAAGTTTTCGCGCAGGCGCGAAATTCACGCATGCGCTGAATGAGTTACTTGTTGCGCGAGTCGCGACTCATGGTTTTTTTTTCTTTCTTTTTTTTAAGGTAGGGAAAGGAAATATTTGGGGGGTGAGTCGCAGTGCACGCGCGCTTGCATTCATGGCGCTTTTGGATCGCGGAGAGAGAGAGTTGAAGGATTACTTTGGCTTCGGAATTGCTCTATTTGTGGTTGTGATCTATAAATACATTTTTTTTTAAATATCGTAATATATTTATGTGAAAATGGAAGAGAACTAAGAAAATATATATTAAATAATTCGTTTGAAAATTTTTGAGAAATGAAAATAATTATCAAAATGAAAAAAAGAATTAATAATTATTTTTCTGTGTATGGAAAATTTAGATTTATTTTTAAATATCGTAATATATTGATGCGGAAATGTAAGAAAACTATAAAAATATATATTCCATAATTCGTTTAAAGATTGATAAAAAAATAAAAATAATGATTAAAATGAAAAAAATTATTAATCATTATTTTTCGGTTTATGGCAATTTCGATTTATTTTTAAATATCGTACTATATTGATGCGAAAATGGAAGAGAATTAACAAAATATATATTCCATAATTCATTTAAAAATTCATGAGAAATAAAAATAATTATTAAAATGAAAAAAATTATTAATCATTGTTTTTTTGATTATGGCAATTTAGATTTATTTTTAAATGTACTATATTGATGCAGAAATGTAAGAAAACTATAAAAATATGTATTCCATAATTCGTTTAAAAATTCATGAAAAAGAAAAATAATTATTAAAATTAAAAAAATAATTAATCATTATTTTTCGGTTTATGGAAAATTTAGATTTATTTTTGAATATCGTACTATATTGATGCGAAAATGTAAGAGAATTATAAAAATATATATTCCATAATTTGTTTAAAAATTCGTGAGAAATAAAAATAATTATTAAAATTAAAAAAATAATTAATCATTATTTTTCGGTTTATGGAAAATTTAGATTTATTTTTGAATATCGTACTATATTGATGTGAAAATGTAAGAGAATTATAAAAATATATATTCCATAATTTGTTTAAAAATTCACGAAAAAGAAAAATAATTAGTAAAATTAAAAAAATAATTAATCATTATTTTTCGGTTTATAGAAAATTTAGATTTATTTTTCAATATCGTATTATATTGATGCGAAAATGAAAGATAACTAAGAAAATATATATTCCATAAGTCATTAAAAAATTAATGAAAAAGAAAAATAATGATTAAAATGAAAAAAAATAATTAAACATTATTTTTCTATTTATGGCACTTTAAATAAACCTTTAATTTTTAATAAAATGTTAATACATTCTGTTATTAACATTTTAGAATATCGAAAAAAAATAGGTTGTTAAAAAAAAAATAAAAAAAAAGGTTTAATAGGTCGGTATTTTTTTTACCAATAATATAATTTAGCTAGTAGTAAAAATACGAAATAGTGATGCCGAAAATACCATAAAAGTACCTATTAAGTATATTTACCACCCACATCGCTATCCATGGGGTTCCATAGGTCCAAAAAAAAAAAGAAGAAAAATGAGTTGCAACGATCGAATTAATTTTCAAAAATTAATCCAGAAATAAAAAAAAGGCTTCTACAATAATAAAGATTTTAAACTTCTGATTAAATTTAAAAACAAAATCAATCGTTCCTTCTCAATGCTCACAGGAAATTCTTAGAGCAGTCGCTACTTTTTTTTTTCCGAACTGCTTCGTCGTAGTCGAATTTCTGCGAAATCGATCGAAACAGATAATAATCTAACCGGAAGTTGAGCTCGAAGCGTTGAGCGTGAGCGCAATTTGAATGTCGGCGGCCAAATTCAAAGAGCGCAGAAAGCCTTAATTAATTCTCTAAATTTCGATATGTAATCTTCTATATAAAATTTTTTGCATAATAATTACATTAACAATAACGATAAGTTCAGAAAAGTTCCAAAGGATCAAAAGGTCTAATTTCAATATTAAAAAAATAATAAATAAATCATTTCCTCTCTGTAATTTCACTCTTAAATGATATCAGAAAAGAATGTTTTAACAATTAAAAAAACAACACTGTCTAAAAATCTACAGGTCAAAAAGCTATTTAGATACTGTATTTAAGCATAACGTGCAGTATAGAAACTACATCACAATGCTGACAAATTTGCAAGCATCCAAAGAATCAATTTTAAAAATTGCAAAGCCATCTTAAGGCTAAGTACCAAAAAAATATAGAACTTCATGATTATTCAATGAGATTATTTATCAATCAAAATTTATGAATTATAGCTATGAATCTACAGGACAAAAAATATTTTCCTTTTGCTAGCTGAACGTTAATAAACTTGTGAGCTAAACTCCAAATTATTTGAAACTTTTCAATTTTTCACTAGGATTTCACTCCCTGATGTAATCTCAATTAAAAGCCTGAATTATGGCAATGAATCAACAGGACAAAATCGGTTTTTCTTGTGAAAAAAAAACAGACATCTCAAGGCTAGATCCAAAAAAATATAGAACTTTATGATTTCTTACTCAATGAGATTATTTATCAATGAAAATTTATGAATTATAGCTATGAATCTACAGGACAAAAAATATTTTCCTTTTGCTAGTTGAACGTTAATAAACTTGTGAGCTAAACTCCAAATCATTTGAAACTTTTCAATTTTTCACTAGAATGTCACTCCCTGATGAAATCTCAGCGCAATTAAAAGCCTGAATTATTGCTATGAATTATCAGGACAAAAAAAAAAATTCATGTAATAATTTTTGAAAAAAAATCATACATCTCATGGCTAAATCCAAAAAAAAATAGAACTTTATGATTTCTTTCTCAATGAGATTATTCATTTAAAAAAAGATGAAAAGAGATTGAATTATCGCTATGAATCTGCAAGGATAAAAAAAAAACTTGTATGTAATAATTTTTGTAAAAAAAATCATACATCTCAACGCTAAATCAAAAAAGAAAATAGAACTTTATGATTTCTTACTCAATGAGATTATTCATTTTAAAAAAGATGAATTATCGCTATGAATTTGCAAGATAAAAGAAAAACTTGTATGTAATAACTTTTGTAAAAAAATCATACATCTCAAAGCTAAATCCAAAAAAAAAGAACTTTATGATTTTTTACTCAATGAGATTACTCATTAAAAAAAAGATCAATTATTGCTATTCAATCTACAGAATAAAAAAAAAATTGTATGTAATAATTTTTGTAAAAAAAATCATACATCTCAAGTCTAAATCCAAAAAAAAATAGAACTTTATGATTTCTTTCTCAATGAGATTATTAATTTTTAAAAAGATGAATTATCGCTATGAATCTACAGGACAAAAAAAATGTATGTAATAATTTTTGAAAAAAAATCATACATCTCATGGCTAAATCCAAAAAAAATATAGAACTTTATGATTTTTTACTCAATGAGATTATTCATTTAAAAAAAAGATGAATTATCGCTCTGAATCTGCAGGATTAAAAAAAAACTTGTAAGTAATAATTTTTGTAAAAAAAATCATACATCTCAAGTCTAAATCCAAAAAAAAATAGAACTTTATGATTTCTTTCTCAATGAGATTATTAATTTTTAAAAAGATGAATTATCGCTATGAATCTACAGGATAAAACAAATGTATGTAATAATTTTTGTAAAAAAATCATTAATCTCAAAGCTAAATCAAAAAAAAAAATAGAACTTTATGATTTCTTACTCAATGAGATTATACATTAAAAAAAAGATGAATTATCGCTATGAATCTACAGGATTAAAAAAAACTTGTATGTAATAATTTTTGTAAAAAAATCATACATCTCAAGTCTAAATCCAAAAAAAAATAGAACTTTATGATTTCTTTCTCAATGAGATTATTAATTTTTAAAAAGATGAATTATCGCTATGAATCTACAGGATAAAAAAAATGTATGTAATAATTTTTGTAAAAAAATCATTAATCTCAAAGCTAAATCAAAAAAAAAAAATAGAACTTTATGATTTCTTACTCAATGAGATTACACATTAAAAAAAAGATGAATTATCGCTATGAATCTACAGGATTAAAAAAAACTTGTATGTAATAATTTTTGTAAAAAAATCATACATCTCATGGCTAAATCCAAAAAAATATAGAACTTTATGATTTCTTACTCAATGAGATTACTCATAAAAAAAAGATGAATTATCGCTATGAATCTACAGGATTAAAAAAAAACTTGTATGTAATAATTTTTGTAAAAAAAATCATACATCTCAACGCTAAATCAAAAAAAAATAGAACTTTATGATTTCTTTCTCAATGAGATTATTAATTTTTAAAAAGATGAATTATCGTTATGAATCTACAGGATAAAAAAAATGTATGTAATAATTTTTGTAAAAAAATCATACATCTCATGGCTAAATCCAAAAAAATATAGAACTTTATGATTTCTTACTCAATGAGATTATTCATTAAAAAAAAGATGAATTATCGCTCTGAATCTGCAGGATTAAAAAAAAACTTGTAAGTAATAATTTTTGTAAAAAAAATCATACATCTCAAGTCTAAATCCAAAAAAAAATAGAACTTTATGATTTCTTTCTCAATGAGATTATTAATTTTTAAAAAGATGAATTATCGCTATGAATCTACAGGATAAAAAAAATGTATGTAATAATTTTTGTAAAAAAATCATCAATCTCAAAGCTAAATCCAAAAAAAAAATAGAACTTTATGATTTCTTACTCAATGAGATTATTAATTTTTAAAAAGATGAATTATCGCTATGAATCTACAGGATAAAAAAAATGTATGTAATAATTTTTGTAAAAAAATCATTAATCTCAAAGCTAAATCCAAAAAAAAAATAGAACTTTATGATTTCTTACTCAATGAGATTATTCATAAAAAAGATGAATTATCGCTATGAATAAAAAAAATATATGTAATAATTTTTGTAAAAAAATCATACATCTAAAGCCTAAATAAAAAAAAGAACTTTATGATTTCCGTCTCAATGAGATTATTCATAAAAAAAAAATTATCGCTATGAATCTACAGAACTGATAGAAATTTTTCTTACATACTAATCTTTAAAAAAAATTAGTCATCTACAATTATCGTAAAATCGAACGCGTGTTGATTTCGCAGAGTTAAGCGTGATCATAATGCCGAATTCGAAGAGTGCAGAAAGCAGCTCGATGGTTAATTAGAAAATATTTCTGACCAGTTATGAATGCAAGTTTGGAAGGTGTAAGATAATCGAGCGAGTGGCAAGCATAAGAAAAGAGGAAATTCTCATCAGTCCGTGGAGCCGGAGATTGCTTTACGTTCGGAAATTCGAAAATCGCGTTTTTTTTTTTTCACGCCGCTACACTATAATTGACTAGTGATTAATTGGCAATTAGAAAGAAGGGGCGGCGAGCAAATGGCGTTAAGTCTTCTCCTCCTGGCACGAGGAGAACGAACGAGGAATCTGGTCTGATTCACCGAGAGGCTTAAGGAAGACAATCAGTGCAGCAAGTGCACTGACTGGCACAACCCGGTGAAAGCTAAAGTTTTCACAAAGTGGGCCAACGAACGAGCCACAACTCAATGTAACAAGTTCAACCATTCAACGCGTAACAAACCAACTCCATTAATGAATAATATAGTCTGAAAAAAAAGAAAAAAATATGTGTAAAGACCAGAGAAAATTCTGTAAGGAATTCTAAAATTTCAAAGAGATTTGTGACTCGAAGCTGGACGAGATAATTAAGGGGAGAAAAATCTTTAAACGTACGAAAATTAGTAATTTTGTACGAATTTTTTAAAATGTGTTAAAATAATCTTATGATTCTGAAACTATAATCTTATTTTATTAGATCTTTTAACATTTGAAAAACATTTTTCCATTGATGAATAATATAGTCTGAAAAAAAAGAAAAAATGTGTAAAGACGAGAGAAAACTCTGTAAGGAATTCTAAAATTTCAAAGAGATTTGTGACTCGAAGCTGGACGAGATAATTAAGGGGAGAAAAATCTTTAAACGCGCGAAAATTAGTAATTTTGTACGAATTTTTTAAAATGTGTTAAAATAATCTTATGATTCTGAAACTATAATCTTATTTTATTAGATCTTTTAACATTTGAAAAACATTTTTCCATTGATGAATAATATAGTCTGAAAAAAAAAGAAAAAATGTGTAAAGACGAGAGAAAACTCTGTAAGAAATTCGAAAATTTCAAAGAGATTTGTGACTCGAAGCTGGACGAGATAATTAAGGGGAGAAAAATCTTTAAACGCGCGAAAATCAGTAATTTTGTACGAATTTTTTAAAATGTGTTAAAATAATCTTATGATTCTGAAACTATAATCTTATTTTATGAGATCTTTTAACATTTGAAAAACATTTTTCCATTGATGAATAATATAGTCTGAAAAAAAAGAAAAAATGTGTAAAGACGAGAGAAAACTCTGTAAGAAATTCGAAAATTTCAAAGAGATTTGTGACTCGAAGCTGGACGAGATAATTAAGGGGAGAAAAATCTTTAAACGCGCGAAAATCAGTAATTTTGTACGAATTTTTTAAAATGTGTTAAAATAATCTTATGATTCTGAAACTTTAACCTTATTTCATTAGATCTTTTAACATTTGAAAAACATTTTTCCATTGATGAATAATATAGTGTGAAAAAAAAGAAAAAATGTGTAAAGACGAGAGAAAACTCTGTAAGGAATTCTAAAATTTCAAAGAGATTTGTGACTCGAAGCTGGACGAGATAATTAAGGGGAGAAAAATCTTTAAACGCGCGAAAATTAGTAATTTTGTACGAATTTTTTAAAATGTGTTAAAATAATCTTATGATTCTGAAACTATAATCTTATTTTATTAGATCTTTTAACATTTGAAAAACATTTTTCCATTGATGAATAATATAGTCTGAAAAAAAAAGAAAAAATGTGTAAAGACGAGAGAAAACTCTGTAAGAAATTCGAAAATTTCAAAGAGATTTGTGACTCGAAGCTGGAGGAGATAATTAAGGGGAGAAAAACCTTTAAACGCGCGAAAATTAGTAATTTTGTACGAATTTTTTAAAATGTGTTAAAATAATCTTATGATTCTGAAACTTTAACCTTATTTTATTAGATCTTTTAACATTTGAAAAACATTTTTTTTTTTTACAACACAAAATGAAATCTCATTTTTTTTCTTTTCCTCAAAGATTTTTTTTTTCACAGAATAGAAAAAAAAAAATCTTTGAGGAAAAGAAAAAAAAAGAGAATCTCCTGTCTCTTCATCATGTAAAATTGCCAATAATTTTCAGATTTCAGATTACAGCATCGCAAGAATTGAAACAAGAGTTTCAAAAAGCGTAGAACTTTCGTTACAAGTACGTGAAGTCCCCAAGAGCCTCGTCATCTGGAAAATAGCTAATGGAACGTGAGTAGTGGATTCTTCGATTTCTAGGAGACGACTCTGAAGCTCACTCAGCTAAATAGAGCTCGTATAAACGATGGGACAGGCATTTGTCTCGGTTGAATTGCTGCTCGGCAGTAAAACCGAAGAAACGTTTGTCTAGTGGCGCTGGAGACGAACTTCGATGGAAACCAAGTTATTCCCGGTGCTTTGCGCTTCGTGGTCTAGCTATGAGTAGGAATCGAAAGAGTAGAAGAGAAAAAAAAAAGAAAAAAAAAAGGAAAAAAGGATAAGGAATGAACGGAAGGGCTTGAAAGAGCTAACCGTGACGATCCGCAGGCTTCGTTCAACCGTACAGAGGAGAGAAACCCCTTTTCACTTCTATATGTACCCAACGTACATATATATGGGGCATTCCATTCCGATTCGACCTGATTCTGACCCTCGACCTCCCCGATTTGGCTCTTAATTTTTTGTAGGATTGTTTAGACCCTCAAATGCACCAGATTTTATTTTCCTATTTTTTCTACGCAAATTTTTTTTTAATATTTTTTTAAAGTGACATATCGAATGTCACAATTGAAAAATCTGAAAAAATTCGGAAATATACTTTGTTGAATATGAAAATTTTGTAGCTTACAGCCAAAGTGGGCAACATTTTTAAAAATAGTTTTTAAGCTTTTTTTATTGAAAAAAATTATGAAAAAATTGAAGAAAAAAAATGAATCTAGTAGAAAAATCTGAAAAAATTGTGAAAAATACTTTGTTGAATATCAAAATTTTCTAGCTTACGCCAAAGTGGGCAAAATTTTTTTTCTTATAGTTTTTAAGCTTTTTTGATTTAAAAAAATTATGAAAAAATAGAAAAAAAAATTAATCTAGTAGAAAAATCTGAAAAAATTGTGAAAAATACTTTGTTGAATATCAAAATTTTCTAGCTTACCGCCAAAGTGGGCAACATTTTTTTTCTTATAGTTTTTAAGCTTTTTTGATTTAAAAAAATTATGAAAAAAATAGAAAAAATAAATTAATCTAGTAGAAAAATCTGAAAAAATTGTGACAAATACTTTGTTGAATATCAAAATTTTCTAGCTTATAGCCAAAGTCGGCAACATTTTTTTTCTTATAGCTCTTACAGCTTTTTTGATTTTAAAAAATTATGAAAAAATAGAAAATAAAAAATTAATCTAGTAGAAAAATCTGAAAAAATTCTGAAAAATACTTTGTTGAATGTCAAAATTTTCTAGCTTACCGCCAAAGTGGGCAACATTTTTTTTCTTATAGTTTTTAAAGCTTTGTTGATTTAAAAAAATTATGAAAAAAATAGAAAAAAAATATTAATCTAGTAGAAAAATCTGAAAAAAACTGTGAAAAATACTTTGTTGAATATCAAAATTTTCTAGCTTACAGCCAAAGTGGGCAATATTTTTTTTCTTATAGTTTTTAAGCTTTTTTGATTTAAAAAAATTAAGAAAAAATAGAAAAAAAAATTAATCTAGTAGAAAAATCTGAAAAAATTGTGAAAAATACTTTGTTGAATGTCAAAATTTTCTAGCTTACCGCCAAAGCGGGCAACATTTTTTTCTTATAGTTTTTAAAGCTTTGTTGATTTAAAAAAATTATGAAAAAAATAGAAAAAAATATTAATCTAGTAGAAAAATCTGAAAAAACTGTGAAAAATACTTTGTTGAATATCAAAATTTTCTAGCTTACAGCCAAAGTCGGCAACATTTTTTTTCTTATAGTTTTTAAGCTTTTTTTATTTAAAAAAATTATGAAAAAAATAGAAAAAAAAATTAATCTAGTAGAAAAATTTGAAAAAATTGTGAAAAATACTTTGTTGAATATCAAAATTTTCTAGCTTATAGCTAAAGTAGGCAACATTTTTTTTCTTATAGTTTTTAAGCTTTTGTTATTTAAAAAAATTATGAAAAAATAGAAAAAAAATTAATCTAGTAGAAAAATCTGAAAAAATTGTGAAAAATACTTTGTTGAATATCAAAATTTTCTAGCTTAGAGCCAAAGTGTGGAAGATTTTTCTTCACATAGTTTTTAAGCTATTTTGATTTAAAAAATTATAAAAAAATAGAAGAAAAAATCAAACTACTATGGACAATTTGTCAAACATTTCTGTATATGAAACTGTATTTTTCAGAATTTTTTCAGATTTTTCTACTACATTAATTTTTTTTTCTATTTTTTGATATTTTTTTAAAATGAAAAAAGCTTTAAAAACTATAAGAAAAAAAATGTTGTCCACTTTGGCTACAAGCTAAAAAATATTGATATTCACCAAAGTATTTTTCACAATTGTTTCAGATTTTTCTACTAGACTAATTTTTTTTTTCTATTTTTTCATAATTTTTTAAAATCACAAAAGTTCAAAAACTATAAGATGAAAAATTTTGCCCACATTGGCTATAAGCCACAAAATTTTGATATTCACCAAAGTATTTTTCAGAATTTTTTCAGATTTTTCAATTGTGGCATTCGATATGTCACTTTAAAAAAATAAAAAAAATTGCATAGAAAAAATAATTTTAAAAAAATCTGGTGCATTTGAGGGTCTAACCAATCCTCCAAAAAAATACGAGCCAAATTGGGGAGGTCGAGGATCAAACCCAGATAGAATCGCGATGGAATTTCCCATATGTAACCGACGTACATATATGTACAAGAGATTACAAGAATAAAACCAGAGAGCCAAGAGTACTCGGCGGAATTATCGGTGGATGCTTCCCTCGTAAATTATGAAATATACAGGGGAAAAGGGGAGAAGAGGAGAAGGCCAGTGCCTCGCAAAAGTCCCGCTCAAGGATCTTCTCGAAGCGTGGAAAACCGGTTGAAGAGGAGATTCCGGTATGGGCGAAAGAGAGCGATTTTTTTTTTTTTTAGAAAAAAGGGTGTGCGTTGGCACGTGCCGACCTTCGTGATGTTTTTCTACACACCTCCTATAAACCGGTAGGTAACATTGCACTCACTGTTAAAAAAGATTGGAAGTATTTATGCATAAACTCGTAATCGAAAATGAATCTACAATTATGGTATAAAATTCATGTACTTTTCTAATAAAATTAAGGGTCCCTTGGGTTTTCCCTAAGGGGAAAAAAATTGTATAAATAAAACACTTCCTTTAAAAAATTTTAAATTAAAACTTCGTTAAATGCATAATGAGCATTATAATTCTGCCATTTTATAAAGATATACAGTGCACCAAAATGGTGTGAGGTAAAAAGTAAAAATTTTCACTCGTCGTAGATTTCAGACCAAACCGGTGAACAAATTTTAGTGTTCTAATGTCTTATTTTATCTGTCGAAGAGTGCATTCTGGATTGAATATAGTGATTTTGGATGCAGTGAAAATTAGGGTTTACGGGTATCATTTACAGAATTTTTTTTCTTATGACTTTTTTTAGGTGACTTAAAGCAAATTATTAAAATTCAAGTACTTTTGCTGTAAAATTAAAGTAAATTATTGAATGTGATGTACCATACATTAATTTGACATTACACTCGTATATTAAATTTAATATACTCGTTTATGCATAAAAACTTCCAGTAAAAGTACATTAAATTTCAAAAAGATTTTTCTTTTACAGTGCTGAGAAAAAAAAATCGTTAGAACCAACAAAAGTTATTCAGGAAATGTCAGATTATCCACACCGATTACTCTTAAAACGTAACAAAAATATCTACAAAATATCTAGAAATATTTTCACCGTAGTAATAAAATCGATGCATTTATTTTCGTCGTTTTGATGCACTGGAATAACGATCCAACATGTAATTATGAAGGTAACATTTTTTTAAGCCCATTTGAATGCAAATGGCTTGTAAAAATTTTGAAAATTAATTTGCGAAATAAATATCAATTTATATCTTGAAAAATAAAACGTATCAAATTATAAATTGAAATTCTGAAAAATTGTGCATTTTCAAACAAAGAAAAAAACGCTGCACTTTCACTAAAAGAAAATGCAAAAATGTCTAGAAATATTTTCACCGTAATAATAAAGTCGATGCATTTATTTCCGTCGTTTTGATGCACTGGAATAACGATCCAGCGTGTAATTAAGGAGGAAATTTTTTTTTAAGCCCATCCGGAAGTGATACTCACTTGTGGCTTGAAAAAAATTCGAAAATTAATTTGAGAAGTGAATATCAATTTATATCTTAAAGTTTTCAATTATGAAGTTAAATTCTTTCACTAAAAAAACGCAAAAATATCTACAAAATATCTAGAAATATTTTCACCGTACTAATAAAGTCGATGCATTTATTTCCGTCGTTTTGATGCACTGGAATAACGATCCAGCGTGTAATTAAAGAGGAAATTTTTTTTTAAGCCCATTCGAATGCAAATGGCTTGTAAAAATTTTGAAAATTAATTTGAGATATAAATATAAATTTATATCTTGAAAAAAAAAAAAAAAAAAAAAAAAAACGTATCAAATTACAAATTGAAATTCTGAAAAAATTGTGCATTTTCAAACAAAAAAAAAGCCCTGCACTTTCACTAAAAAAAAAATGCAAAAATGTCTAGAAATATTTTCACCGTACTAATAAAGTCGATGCATTTATTTCCGTCGTTTTGATGCACTGGAATAACGATCCAGCGTGTAATTAAAGAGGAAATTTTTTTTTAAGCCCATTCGAATGCAAATGGCTTGTAAACATTTTCAAAATTAATATCAATTTTTATCTTGAAAAAAAAAAACATTTTAAATTATAAAGTAAAATTAATTTGAGAAGTAAATATGAATTTATATCTTGAAAAACAAAACGTATCAAATTATAAATTGAAATTCTGAAAAATTGTGTATTTTCAAACAAAAAAAAAACCCTGCACTTTCACTAAAAAAAAAATGCAAAAATGTCTAGAAATATTTTCACCGTAGTAATAAAGTCGATGCATTTATTTCCGTCGTTTTGATGCACTGGAATACCGATCCAGCGTGTAATTAAGGAGGAAATAATTTTTTTAAGCCCATTTTTAAGCCCGGAAGTGATACTCACTTGTGGCTTGAGGAGAGGGCGGCGTTTCGTCGTCCATTCGTTCCTCGCTCTGATAAATCTCGCAGGGATCCTGCTTTTCAGGGAAAAGCTCACGCGAGACATCAGCGAGTGTGGGCATAGGTTCGGAGACGTCGTCGAGGGCGTCAACGTCGGTTTCCGGTCCGAGATCCTCGTCGTCCTCCTCAGCGTCGTAATCTCTCGATTCCACGACACTGTCACCGTTCTCACGATGTTTTCCATTGCTGGATTTATTCGCATAGTTGCCGTAAGGATCTTCGTCGTCCATCATATCCGGCGAGCCATTGTTCGTTGCCGTTTGCTTCACAAACGCCGAATTCACGTCAAATTGACCGTTGGCGTTTGACAGATACCGATTGTCGGGCTCCATGTTGTTCAACTGCACATCCGCGAGTAGCGGATTAATGTAATGAGGAAACCTCGAGGATATCTTGCTCGGCGCAGTGAGAAACACAACAATTACTGTTATATTGTCGATTGAACCCTCACTCTTTGCGTACTCCACTAAACGTTGGCTCGCTGACTCGTAGTTGTCTGCAAAAAGAAAAGAAAGAAAATTATGTTATTAATTTGCTTGAATCAATTTTTTTTTCTTCCTTATAGAAGAATTTTTTCTACGTTTACACTTACAAATCTAATAATATTACGGTCTAAATTTTCAGTGTTTCCATTTTTTAAATCAATAAAGTAATAGTATTAATATAGTTTTTAAGCTTTTTTATTTAAAAAAATTATGAAAAAAATTGAAAAAAACAATTAATCTAGTAGAAAAATCTGAAAAAATGGTGAAAAATACTTTGTTGAATATCAAAATTTTCTAGCTTATAGCCAAAGTCGGCAACATTTTTTTTCTTATAGTTTTTAAGCTTTTTTGATTTAAAAAAATGAAAAAAATAGAAAAAAAAAAAATTAATCTAGTAGAAAAATTTGAAAAAATTGTGAAAAATACTTTGTTGAATATCAACATTTTCTAGCTTACAGCCAAAGTGGGTAATATTTTTTTGCTTATAGTTTTTAAAGCTTTTTTGATTTAAAAAAATTATGAAAAAATAGAAAAAAAAATTAATCTAGTAGAAAAATCTGAAAAAATTGTGAAAAATACTTTGTTGAATATCAAAATTTTCTAGCTTAGAGCCAAAGTGTGGAAGATTTTTCTTCACATAGTTTTTAAGCTTTTTTGATTTAAAAAAATTATGATAAAATAGAAAAAAAAATTAATCTAGTAGAAAAATCTGAAAAAATTGTGAAAAATACTTTGTTGAATATCAAAATTTTCTAGCTTAGAGTCAAAGTGTGGAAGATTTTTCTTCACATAGTTTTTAAGCTTTTTTGATTTAAAAAATTATAAAAAAATAGAATAAAAAATCAAACAACTATCAACGACTTGTCAAACATTTCTGTATATAAAACTGTATTTTTCACAATTTTTGCAGATTTTTTAATTATTCCATGTTGGTGCTAGAATGCGGCGTATATGGTACTGGAATAGTTTTACTCCAGAAAAATTTGACGAATTCCTAAAAATCTGAAGAAATTTGTGTTATTAATTTGCTTGATTTAATTTTTTTTGCTTCCTTATAGAAGAATTTATTCTACGTTTACGTGCATAAATCTAATAATATTAAGGTCTAAATTTTCAGTGTTTCCATTTTTTAAATCAATAAAGTAATAGTATTAATATAATTAAAATTAAGATACATATATATAAATTTCTGCAGAGAAAAAAATAGAATTATGTTATTAATTTGCTTGAGTCAATTTTTTTTTGGTTCCTTATAGAAGAATTTTTTCTACGTTTAGGTGCATAAATCTAATAATATTAAGGTCTAAATTTTCAGTGTTTCCATTTTTTAAATCAATAAAGTAATAGTATTAATATTATTAAAACTAAGATATATATATATAAATTTCTGCAGAGAAAGAAAGAAAATTATGTTATTAATTTGCTTGAGTCAATTTTTTTTTTGGTTAGTTAATAATTAGGGTTTAAATTGACAGTGTTGATTTTGGGTAATTTGGACTGTGATACTATGATTTAAAAAAATAATAAAGTAATGATATTAAGGTAGTTCTGTCGTGAATGCAATCCAAACTCATATGCATGAATTTTTGACATGTTGTAATTTAGCTATTCAATTTTACTTGCACAAAATCTTGAAGGCTTTTACCGAGTATTTGAATGAACAATTAAAACTTGAAAATCGGTCTTTTTACACGGCGCTGACGGGAGGGCTGGAAAAATTGATCTTTAAATCGAAAATTAACATACTTAGATCAAAGATAGAGAAAAAATAAAAAGTACTACAGATTCGCAAATCATTCAGGAATTGATGCATCATGAAAAAAGGTGAAGTCTCCGGAATAATGTTTAATTGAACCAAGGTCAAAGTGCACGATACCGGGAGAAATGACGTTTCCTAACCTAATTATCGTAAAAATGAAGTCAAATCCGCACTAAACCTATCAACTATTTACAAATAATCGTTTTAATTTGATTACGACAATTTCGAAGGATTCTCGATTATTTTTTATATTATTATTGAGGCAGTCAAAGCGATGCGTATGATTATTTTTTAATGTCATATAGACTCTGAGATTTATGACTCCGGCGTACCGATAGAACAACCTTAATATAATTAAAACTAAGATATATATATATAAATTTCTGCAAAGAGAAAAAAAGAAAATTGTGTTATTAATTTGCTTGAGTCAATTTTTTTTTTGCTTCCTGGTAGAAGAAGTTTTCTACGTTTACGTTCAAAAATCTAATAACATTAGGGTTTAAATTTTCAGTGTTGATTTTGGGTAATTTGGACTGTGATACTATGATTTAAAAAATTAATAAAGTAATAATATTAATATAATTAAAACTAAAATATATATATATATATAATTTTTTGCAAAGAGAAAAAAAATAAAATTATGTTATTAATTTACTTTAGTTAATCATAGAAGAATTTTTCTACGTTTATGCTTACAAATCTAATAATATTATGGTCAAAATGGAGAGTGTTAAGTTTGGGTAATTTGGACTATGATATTACCACTTTTTAAATCAATAAAGTAATAATATTAATAAAATTAAAACTAAGATGTATATACATATATACTTCTGCAAAGAGAAAAATAAAATGATATTATTAATTTACTTCGGTTAATCATAAAGCAATTATTTTTGCTTCCTCATAGAAGAAGTTTTCTACGTTTATGTTAATAAATCTAAAAATTTCACAGTCTTAATTGTCAGTGTTGATTTTTGGGCAATTTGGACTGCGATATTACCGTAAAAAAATCAACAAAGTAATAAAAATAATATAATTAACACTAAGCTATGTACTTATAAATTTATATTAGGGTTTTGAACGGCCATGACACGTTTATATTTTTTTAAATAGATGTTTTGCTTCCTCATAGAAAAAGCTTTGTTTACGTGAAAAAAAACTCAGATTTTCATATTAGGTTTCTCAAAATGGTCTAAAACTTGGAGAAAAGTGGTTTAAAAAAAATGTCTCGCTCTCTCTAACTTACACTATTTTTTAATAAAAATTCTTATTTGTTATGCCAATAAAAAAATGAAACTTTTTATTTTCACGCTTTTTATAAATTATATAGACACTTTTAATTAGAAACTATAGAAAAATTGACCACAGTGGCCAAAAAATATTTGTAGAGGTAAAAAAAGTTTTTCATCAAAATGTACATTACTAAAACTGATAAAAAATGTTTCATATAATAAACGTGCCAATTTAAAGTATAAATTTCTTTGTCAAATTTCACAGGAGTTAAAATAGCATAATCAAAAATTAGTACTCAAATTTTGAGCACATTCTTGCAACGATAATTGATAGTGGCTACTGTCTTAAGGTTGTTTGTTCTTAAGCGCGGTGCTGTCTTCTAAATGAATGAAAAGAAAAGAAAAAAATTTGCTGTCTATTCATCAAGACTGTACCGCCTTTGGCTGCTCGGGATTGTGCACAAGTGTAATAACTTGCTTTCTGAATAAATTTATTCATACGAGAGGCATTACGCGTAACCAGTGCGCTCCGCGTTACGGATTGAGAAGTCGGAATGGCGTGATGCGTTGGAATTATTACGGGGAGGACCTCTCGGTTCCCTTTCTGAGCGGATGTGCCAGGGAGTGTCCGTCTCTCGTTGCTCGGGCAAAAGACACTCGTCTCTCAATTTTGTTCCTTAATTTTCTTGATGAAATTAATATTTTGGCAAGCAATACGTTCATATCCATAACCAGCAGTAAATAGATTGAATAAAGTCGTAAATAGGTTATAAGAAAATTTAAAATCAAATAACTGTACGGCCATTAAGTAGACAACTCGAATTTTAGATTCTATTAATTAATTAGATTAAAAAATTAATTAATTTTATTCTAATTAATTTTAGAATAAAATTCTAAATTTTAGAATAAATATTTTAGAATTTTAGAATAAAATTTAATTTTAGAATTTAGAATTTTATTCGAAAATTTTTATATAAAATTCGAAATTCTAAAATTTTAGAATAAAATTTTAGAAAGAAATTCTATAATTCGAAAATTTCTAAATTTCTAAAATTTTAGAATGAGTCTATAATTCTAAAATTTTAGAATGAACTCAAAAATTCTAAGTTTCTAAAATTTTAGAATTTCAGAATTACAGAATTTCATTCTAAAATTTTAGAATTTTAGAATTTCATTCTGTTTCCAAAATTTTAGAATTTCAGAATTATAGAAATTCATTCTAAAATTTTAGAATTTTTGAATTCCATTCTAAGTTTCCAAAATTTTAGAATTTCAGAATTATAGAATTTCATTCTAAAATTTTAGAAATTTAGAAATTTTAGAATTATAGAATTATAGAATTTCATTCTAAAATTTTAGAAATTTAGAAATTTTAGAATTATAGAATTTCTTTCTAAAATTGTAGAAATTTAGAATTTCTTTCTAAAATTGTAGAAATTTAGAATTTCTTTCTAAAATTGTAGAAATTTAGAATGAAATTCTAAAATTTTAGAAATTTAGAATGAAATTCTATAATTTTAGAAATTTAGAATGAAATTCTATAATTTTAGAATAAATTCTAAAATTTTAGAATAAATTCTAAAATTCTAAGTTTCTAAAATTTTAGAATTTCAGAATTATAGAATTTCATTCTAAAATTTTAGAATTTTTGAATTTCATTCTGTTTCTAAAATTTTAGAATTTCAGAATTATAGAATTTCATTCTAAAATTTTAGAAATATAGAAATTTTAGAATTACAGAATTATAGAATTATAGAATTTCATTCTAAAATTTTAGAAATTTAGAAATTTTAGAATTATAGAATTTCTTTCTAAAATTATAGAAATTTAGAAATTTATAATGAAATTCTATAATTCTATAAATCTAAAATTTCTAAATTTTTGAATTTCTAAAATTTTAGAATGAATTTCTATAATTCTAAAATTTTTAACTAAAATTCTAAAATTCTAAAAGAGAATTCTAAAATTTTTAACTAAAATTCTAAAATTCTAAGAGAATTCTAAAATTTTTAACTAAAATTCTAAAATTCTAAAAGAGAATTCTAAAATTTTTAACTAAAATTCTAAAATTCTAAAAGAGAATTCTAAAATTTTTAACTAAAATTCTAAATTTCTAAAAGAGAATTCTAAAATTCTATAGTAAAATTCTGACATTCTAAAATTCTACAATAAAATTCTAAAATTCTAAAATAAAACTCTAAAATTCTAAAATAAAACTCTAAAATTCTAAAATAAAATTCTGAAATTCTAAAATACAATTTCAAATAGGTAGTAATTTTTGGCTCTCAAAATGATGGGTTGAGAAGTTGGAATAGCATGATGCGTTGAAATTATTACGGGGAGGATTTAACGGAGCGGATGTGCCAGGGAGTGTCCGTCTCTCGTTGTTCGGGCAAAAGACACTCGTCTCTCAATTTCGTTCCTTCATTTCCTTGATGAGATGGGTATTTAGGCGAGCAATGGGTTTGCGAGTGCATCGCAGACTATTGAGTCGGAAGGCGAGCGAGTAAATCCGCCTCGGGGCTCCCTCGGTCTGCAACTTCTACTCGGTCATCCGTGAAACGTGATTTATGGAGGAAATTGGAAACAATTATCCTGGGGGGTTGTCGACAGGCTCTGTCAGTCTGCGGAGCGTCTACTCGAGCATTCTCGACAGGTGCGCCACTACTATCCCATTCACTCTCCTCTTCGCCATGAAAATATAATAAAATAAAATGTACCAGACAATAATTCTGTCTAAAAGCATTATTTATCGATTCTATTCATATGTAATAACGATTATTAATTTTTCAATATTTTTTAACGAAATGGATATGAAAAAAACGTGACTTTTAGCATAAAATCCAGAATAAATAGCAACGATTGTCTCTAAAAGCATAATTTATCCATTCCATTCGCTTCTACTAACGGTTATTTATTTTTTTATTTTCTTTTGACGAAAGGTATATGATAAAACATGAATTTTGGAAGAAAATCCTGAATAAGTAGAATTTATTGCCTCTAAAATAAAAATTTATCGATTCCATTGATTTCTACTAACGATTATTAATTTATTTTTTTTGAGGAAATATATACGATAAAACTTGAATTTTAGAATAAAATTGAGAATAGATAGTAACTAGTGTATTTGAAAGCATAATTTATCGATTCCATTTATTTCTACTAAAGGTTATTAATTTTTCAATTTTTTTTACGAAATATTATATGATAGAAATTAAATTTTAGAATAAAATCCAGAATAAATAGCAACTAGTGTATTAAAAATCATAATTTATCGATTCCATTGACTTCTACTACTGTTTATTAATTTTCTAATTATTCGACGAAATATTAGAACAATTGGTTGAAACCACAAATAAAATAAACTCCTAAAAACCTTCCAAGCAACATCAAATAAAAACGCAATTTAAATAATTAGTTCACTCTTCTATCCAGCAAACTTTCACGAACATTCATACCGAAAATTGTCATTCAATCCTCAAGAGAAAATCTTTTTAATTCCTAGTATTAAAAATGCACTATTATTTCCTCATCATAAACTCCAAAACGTCTCCAAAATCAATTCTTCCCCCACAAAATAATTTTTTTCCTTTGCCTTTTTTCTTCATTCAAAGCTGCACTTTGCGGTCGTCACAAACTTTACTTTAAACTTTACAAGCAAAGAGAATTTCTCTCTGGCTGCAAATGAGAAATAGCAGAGTGCGATTTACACGATGATCTTTTCCTTGCATGTCGTATCCAACTTTGCAATTTTGGAATCCCAAGAGAGAGAAAAAGAGATTAAGAGAATCATGAAAGTCTATAATTCTAAAATTTCTAAAATTTTAGAATAAAATTCTAAAATTCTAAAATTTTAGAATTATAGAATGCAATTCTAAAATTTTAGAATTATAGAATGCAATTCTAAAATTTTAGAATTATAGAATGAAATTCTATAATTTTAGAAATTTAGAATCAAATTCTATAATTTTAGAAATTCAGAATGAAATTCTATAATTCTAAAATTCTAAAATTCTAAAATTCTAAAATTCTAAAATTCTAAAATTCTAAAATTCTAAAATTCTAAAATTCTAAAATTCTAAAATTCTAAAATTCTAAAATTCTATAATAAATTTCTGAAATTCTAAAATTCTATAATAAATTTCTGAAATTCTAAAATTCTATAATAAATTTCTGAAATTCTAAAATTCTAAAATAAAATTCATTCTAAATTTCTAAAATTATAGAATTTCTTTCTAAAATTTTAGAAATTTAGAATGAAATTCTATAATTCTAAAATTTTTAAATAAAATTCTAAAATTCTAAAAGAGAATTCTAAAATTCTATAATAAATTTCTGAAATTCTAAAATTCTAAAATAAAATTATGAAATTCTAAAATTCTGAAAATGATTGTTATGTGTTGCTTTAGCCGTTTATGAAGGATATGTGGCGAATGACGGAATGACCGTCATTCGCCGAAGCACCTTATACCACATAAAATTCTGAAATTCTAAAATTCTAAAATAAAATTCTGAAATTCTCAAATAAAATTCTCAAATAAAAGCAAAGAGAATTTCTCTCTGGCTGCAAATGAGAAATAGCAGAGTGCGATTTACACGATGATCTTTCTCTTGCATATCGTATTCAACTTTGCAATGTTGGAAGCCCAAGAGAGAGAGAGAAAAAGAGATGAAGAGAATCATAGAACGATGATCTCTAGGTTCGTATAGAAGCTATGAGCGACTTTGGTACGAAGAACGTTGCTCGAGAGCCAACGGGACGTTTCACGATAGTACGGAATGGGCTTCATGGCTGCTTCGGTGCGTTGACCTCGCTCTCATCACAGTACATGACGACAGTAGACTGAAAGAGGAAAAGAGAAAGAGAATTTTCTCTTCCCTCGTCTTAGCCGCCTCTCTATTTCTGGGCTAGCTTCTTCATCGTCCTCTTCTTCTTCTTCTTCTTCTTCTTCGTCGTCTTCTTCTTCTCTGCTTCTTCTTCTTCTTCTTCTCTACTATTTCTTAGTCTCGGTCCTGCGCTCCCCCCGTTTCTCGGCTGCGAGTGAACGCGCTCCAGTGACTTTGTTCTCCTCCATATACAAAAAGGAACGTTCCTCGTCTATTCGCAGGGCAACATTCTCCCATTCTCATTCCATTAACGCTCTGCTTCCCCGTTATCCATACTGTGTTGCACGATTTCCTTCTTCTTCTTCTTCTTCTTCTTCTTCTTCAACACTTCCTTCCGTTTAGCAGACAATCGACTGAAGTATTCCTTAGTGAATCTTCGGACTTTCTGCCTTCTCTGCGTAGGAAAAAAAAGTATGAGCTCAAGAAACATAACAGTTAACCTGATTTCATTTTGGAACTTTTGATGAGGGTTTTTTGGGCTGTTTTGGTTGGGGATTATTTACATCATTCTGTATTTTCTATTCATTTATTTATTTGCTTATGTTATTAATAATATAAAATTAATTAATTGATAATTAACGTTATTTTGTAGATAGATTTCTAGATAGTATATTTCCAATTTATGGCTTCTCGCCTTTTACATCTTCCCTTCTAATCCTTTTCGTTTATACAATATTTCCACATCCGCCATCATAAAAACATTCTATACTTAAATATATAAAAAAAAAAAAAAATCATTTCCATACAATAATTCCACGTCCGCCTTTATACGAACATTCCATACTTTAACATATCCAAAATCATTTCTGATAAAACCATTTCCCTACAATGTCTCCACGAATAATCACATCCCTACAAAGTCAGTTCCATCAGATTCCTTCGTTTTAATCGGCTGCGCTTCATATAAACACCCCGCTCGTATCTGTCAATATCCCTCAAATGCCTGAGGTCTACATTTCCACGTTTGGTAATTTCCCGATTTTAGCTTCCATCTCGTTCTTCATCGAAATATCTGCAGTTGACTTCCTCTCCTTGTCACACCAAATAATCCATGCTCGTCGCACTCGTCCAGCGACTTAATTTTTACACGAAAACTGATGTTTACAAAGATTCCAGTCAATTGCTTCCTCATAGAGGAAGCTCTGTTTTCAGGAAAAAAATTTTTTTCGAGATTTTCATGGCAGTATAATAGTTCGATGAACTATTACTCAGTAACCGTTCGAGCGATATGGCTCAAATTTGGCACGCAAGGGGAGTAGTTGCCTCGCTTTGAATGTTGAGATTTTCGAAAAAAAAAAATCTGCCATTTTGATTTTATGGTACTTTTAATTTTTTGAAAAAAGGGCGTGGTCGCTCTAACTTTCATAAAAATTAGACGATTTTTGCTAAATAGTTGTTTATAAATAAATATACGTTCAATGTTGTTTGGCATTGCATATGGGCGAAATCGGTAAAGCGGTTCAGATTTTATAGATGTTTGAATTTTTCGAAAAAAAATCATTTTTTTTTATAAATCACGTCGAATTTCACCAATTTAACCGAAATGTTTCACAGACGAAAAGGAACATGCAGCTACGCCACGTACCAAATTTGACGATGATCGGTAAAGTGGTTCAGATTTTACGACATTTTGAAATTTACAAAAAAAATACGATTTTCGCTCTAGCATCAGCAAAAGTTGATAATGCGAGACAAAAGTTTGTACTCAATGGAAATAAGAATGCAAAGTAGAACTTTACACATTGCTTCATATATAATTTTTATTTTTTAATATTTATAACGACCGCTTGTCCCAAAATAGAATTGCTCATAACTCTCGAACGGCGTGACGAATCGAGATGAAAATTTACACAAAAGAGCAGGATAAACTCCGTTTTCGTTACTTCGATTAAGGTAGTCCTTGCGCATTAAGCTTAGGTCAAATAAGTTTTCGAAAAATGGGAGGGAATTGCAAACACTTTTCGCCAATATAAACAAGGCTGCAAAGTAGAACTTTGCAAATTGCTTCCTCATTATTGTTGGATTTTTACAAAGCTTCCTCTATGAGGAAGCCAAAATAGATTAACATGCTTCCTCATAGAGGTAGATTTGTAAAAATCCAACAATAATGAGGAAGCAATTTGCAAAGTTCTACTTTTTTGCATATGTCTCCCCAATTTTGACTTCTCACTCCTCCATTTCTTTCCTAGTACCTCGTGTTTCAATCCAGATAATTCCAAATCACCACCAAGTTCCAATGTATTTTACCACAGATCATTGTTACTTAATACTTTCCGCCCCTCTCATCTCTGCATTCCATCTCTACACTCAATAATCCGTCCATCCAGTCTTCCCACAGATAAACATTTTCCTACAAAGTCATTTCCGTCAAATTCCTTCTTTTTATCGTCGCACTTCACCCCCACTCTTGACCGTCGATATCCTTCAACTGCCTTTGGCCCACCGTTCCATGTTAGACCGTCCATCCTATTCTTCCTCGAAATACCTCCTCAATTTTGTCTTTTCCCTCTCACACCATTTCCCTTTTTATAGATATTCCAAACTACCACCAAGTTCCAGTCTTTCCAACCCTCACCTCTCTTTAACGATATTCACTTTCCACTTCTCCACATTTATGTACACCCAGATAGAATAACGTGCCGCCCGGCGTGTCGGCAGAAATGCGGAATGTGCGACGTCTCTAGGCAGAATTGCTCCGGCACGACAGGCTGTAATCCTACTTTATGCCCGCACAACTCTGGCACGCTATGGAGCGTCTCGAAGTGCCGGCACCGTGTAGGTACAGAGCTGGATTTAGCACGTTGTGCCGGAGTTATGCCGACACAGTACCGGATTCCAGCTCGCCGTGCCGTCACAACACTGCCTAATAACGTCGCGCATACCGCATTTCTGCCAGCACGCCGTGCTGTTCGAGCAGTCACCATGCCGCCATTGTGCCGACATTTTTCTATCTGGGCAGTGGTTGGAGGATGGGGGGGGGGGGGCGCTGTTGCTGCTGCCTGGAATTCCCAACAATTCTATCTTGCATCGTGTCTCCCCCAGATAGAAAAACGTGCCGCACACCATGACGTCAAAAATGCGCCATGTACTGCAGCATTAAGCTGCATTACTAACGGCACGGCGCGCTTAACGGCACGAATGCCGCCACTTTGCCTGCACAGTTCCGTACACGCTGTGGCGGTGCACAACGCGTCGGAACTTTGCAGACACATTGCCGGCATCAGCACGTCGTGCCGTCAAATACGGAGCTTAATGCTGCAGTACATGTCACGTCATTTGACCCACACCGTGCCGGTGCGTTCCGCATTTTTGTCGGCATCTTGCCGACATTTTTCTATCTGGGTCCACTACACTCCTTGTCAATAGATGCCGACTGTCGATAACCCAGTCATCTATCCACCAGTGTGTTCCCGCCATCTATGTGTGTGCCTCCGATGCACTTTTACCGCGCCAGCAACACAACTTTTCCCGCTTGAAAATCCGCCATCTTCCTTTCCACTTATAACCTCTACAAGCCGCTTCCTCATAAAACATCCCAGATTTTCTCGTACGTTCGAAACTTTTCAAAAATAACAGTTCCGCCTCTTCCCTGCCATATTCTCGTCATTTTTAATCACTTTCCACATATTTTCCGTCAACACTCAGACCATTATACCCAAAAACTGGGTCCACTACACTCCTTGTCAATAGATGCCGACTGTCGATAACCCAGTCATCTATCCACCAGTGTGTTCCCGCCATCTATGTGTGTGCCTCCGATGCACTTTTACCGCGCCAGCAACACAACTTTTCCCGCTTGAAAATCCGCCATCTTCCTTTCCACTTATAACCTCTACAAGCCGCTTCCTCATAAAACATCCCAGATTTTCTCGTACGTTCGAAACTTTCCAAAAATAACAGTTCCGCCTCTTCCCTGCCATATTCTCGTCATTTTTAATCACTTTCCACATATTTTCCGTCAACACTCAGACCATTATACCCAAAAACTGGGTCCACTACACTCCTTGTCAATAGATGCCGACTGTCGATAACCCAGTCATCTATCCACCAGTGTGTTCCCGCCATCTATGTGTGTGCCTCCGATGCACTTTTACCGCGCCAGCAACCCAACTTTTCCCGCTTGAAAATCCGCCCCTTCCTTTCCACTTATAACCTCTACAAGCCGCATCCTCATAAAACATCGCAGATTTCCTCGTATGTTCGAAACTTTCCAAAAATAACAGTTCCGCCTCTTCCCTGCCATATTCTCGTCACTTTGAATCACTTTCCACATATTTTCCGTCAACTCTCAGACCATTATACCCAAAAACGTGACGAGCCATCCTTCGACACGTCTATCCATCGTTATACGTCTCTATTTTATGGTTGTAGCAAAAATAATTATAGTAGCAATCATCAAAATTATAATAGTTTCAAATATGCCGTTTTGTGTTGCTTAAACGATTTCAACGTTTGTTTCTGATAACTTTGCAAGTATCGTTTATTGAACTATATTATCATGTGAAATCGTTAAATCAACGATATGCTTTTCTCTCAGTGCGACGATTAAAATCTGCCAGATATTCTCGAGTCCATAAGAGTTCAGACAGTATAGAAGACGAGACTAACATTTCTGCCCTCGCATCCTTTATTTGTAAGTCTGCGTCGACAGGACGTAATGAGATTCGCAATTTGCCAAGTCTTGTACGTCGTCGAAGTCCACGACTCGTTTTATATCCACAACGAGACAGTTTGCTAAGTGCGTAACGTATATATGCGTGCCGCTTTTGGCGATGACTCTCGCTATTATACTTTTTCCTCGACTCTTGCAAATCCATCAACACGAATTACATTATCGAGGGACTCTCGACTTTACTTCGCCACTTGTATAATTTTTTTTTTTTTCTCCGCCTTTCGGCAAGTCAATGATTTAACGTCTGTCGTCGAAACTCTTGAACGCATCGTTGGATATATTAAATTCTTGAGTGTTAAAAAATATAGAAAAGTTTAAGCGTTTCACACTAGTAAAATCAGTGCTAAATTTTTTAAAGTGTTTCTGTAATTTCTAGTGGAACAAACGACTTTTCCATGGATTTACTAATGTAGCAAAATTAGTTCTTAATATCTAAATAAATTCACAGCTGTAATTTCAAGCTTTCAGCTTTTCATTCAATTTCAATTCGTTTTTCATGCACTTTTTTTTCAAGAATAAACCATAATATTGCATAATAATGATTCCAAAATTATATTAACAAAAATTGTCTAACAAAATTAATGTATCTTTTTTTTTTATGAAAATGATTTGTTAATTTTTCTGAATAAAACCATAATTTAAAAAAATTACACAAAATTCTGAAAAAATACGTACGTTTTTAGAAAAAAGTAGAAAATAATTGTTATTGGAACAAAAACTTAGGTTGACGGATTTGTTATACTATTTTTTTTTTAATGAATTTGTTTATAATATTGTGGAATTTATTATTATGAAAAATCGATATTTTTAGCAACTTCTACATGATTGATTTTTTAATGATTTTGTATCCTTTCGAGATTAAACGACCAGTAATTGGGGATGGGCAGTATTTTTCGATTAATCGAAAGTTGATTTTTTTTTCGCTTAAAAATCGATGTTTCTGATCGATGATTTTTTTCACCGATTAATCGATTTTCGATGTTTTTACGAAAAACCGAAAATTAAATCGATTAATCAATTAAATTAAGCCGCAGTAAGGTGATACGGATCAATTTTTTTTTAATTTTCCGTTTTCTTAAAGAATAATCGATTATTTATAAAAACCGATTATTTATAAAAATCGATTATTTATAAAAATCAATTATTCATAAAAATCGATGATTTATAAAAATCGTTTAATCCCAAAAATCCATTATTTACAAAAATCGATTGTTTACAAAAATCGATTATTTACAAAAATCGATTATTTACAAAAATCGATTATTTACAAAAATCGATTATTTACAAAAATCGATTATTTACAAAAATCGATTATTTACAAAAATCGATTATTTACAAAAATCGATTATTTACAAAAATCGATTATTTACAAAAATCGATTATTTACAAAAATCGATTATTTACAAAAATCGATTATTTACAAAAATCGATTATTTACAAAAATCGATTATTTACAAAAATCGATTATTTACAAAAATCGATTATTTACAAAAATCGATTATTTACAAAAATTCGTTATTTACAAAAATTCGTTATTTACGAAAATCGTTTATTTACAAAAATCGGTTATTTATAAAAATCGATTGTTTACAAAAATCGATTATTTATAAAAGTCGATTATATACAAAAATCGATTATTCACAAAAGTCGATTATTTACAAAAATCGATTGTTTACAAAAATCGATTATTTACAAAAATCGATTATTTACAAAAATCGATTATTTACAAAAATCGATTGTTTACAAAAATCGTTTAATTCGAAAAATCGATTATATACAAAAATCGATTATTCACAAAAATCGAATATTCACAAAAATCGATTATCTACAAAAATCGATTATTTACAAAGATCGATTATTTACAAAAATCGAATATTCACAAAAATCGATTATTCACAAAAGTCGATTATTTACAAAAATCGATTATTTACGAAAATCGGTTATTTACAAAAATCGATTATCTGCAAAAATCGATTATTTACAAAAATCGATTATTTACAAAAATCGATTATTTACAAAAATCGATTATCTGCAAAAATCGATTGTTTCAAAAATCGATTAACATTTTTACCCTTTTTTTAACATTGCCTATCCTACTTATATATATTCTATTCTATATATATATCCTATTGTAATTGTGGAAACGTTTTTAAAAAATTGTCATCACTGATTCGACCACTACGATGCAATCAAACATTCTTAAGGCGCTGTGCAATCTGCGGAATGAGAGAAATTAGTCATAGCTGTGTCTATATAGCTCAGTGGTTGGATTAATTGTCTGGATTAGAATGTATGACTCGGTGGAGTGAACTATATATTGCCGAGGGTTACACCCTACGCATCAATCGAGCGAACTGACGATGTTGCGTGCGTTGGGCTCGTGCGTCAGCGAGTTCTATTGGTGCGCGCCGGTCATGGACCTGTTAACAACCCTGTCGGCGAGGGAGAGACTCGAAAGTCCCCGCGCCCTTCAACAAGCCCTAACATACATATATTTCACAACGGGGCGGAGAAAGGCTGATCTCATAGTCGTTACGTGTCATTTCGCCTGACTCCTTCAGCACACCCTCGGGAATTCACTGAAATAAGATTTATCCGACGCCTAGGAACACAATACTAATGGAACTTTGTCGATTTTATGAAGGGCGATGAAGAATGGCCCTATAAAAATGTAAAGCTAATATTATCGAAACGTATTTGCACAACCTCGATCTCAAATAATAGTCTGCTATTTGAGTTAAGTTACAATGAGAAATTACACTCAGGAAAAATATGTAGTAGATTGAACCAGATTTTTGTTAACGTAAATAAATTTTTATAGTAAATTAAATTTTGGAAGGAAATTAATTTTTAAAGTAACATTAATTTTTTAAATAAATTAAATTAAATTTTAAAAGTAAATTAAATTTTAAAAGTAAATTAAATGTTAAAAGGAAATTAAATTTTGAAAGTAAATTAAATTTTAAAAGGAAATTAAATTTTAAAAGGAAATTAAATTTTGAAAGAAAATTAAATTTTAAAAGGAAATTAAATCTTAAAAGTAAATGAAATTTTAAAAGAAAATGAAAATTTTTTGAAAGTAAATTAAATTTTCAAAGGAAATTAAGTTTTTAAAGTAAATTAAATTTCGAAAGTAAATTAAATTTCAAAAGTAAATTAAATTTGAGAAGGAAATTAAATTTTAAATGTAAATTAAATTTGAAAAGGAAATTAAGTTTTTAAACTAACTTAAATTTTTAATGTAAATTAAATTTTAAAGTAAGTTAAATTTTTGAAGTCAATTAAATCTTATTTCAATTGCGTAATTAACATGAAATAAATATGTTTTATTCGTATATCAAGTCAGTATCAGTATAGCCATTTAATTTTTTTGTTTTCGTATTTAAGTTGATGTGCTATTTTATTATCCTATTAGATAACTAATAGGATACCTTACTAATAGGTACCATTAAATTTGGTGTCAATCCGTTAAGGGGTTCACAATTTATGAAATTTTTTAATTTTTTGAAATTTTTTGTTCGTGCTCTAACTTTCGCAATTTTTAAGATATCGGGCTCAAATTTGGACCACGAGTAAACTGTCGTTAAACAAGGTATGGGATTGAATTTGGAGTTAATCCATCAAGGTGTTCAAAATTTATGGCATTTTGAATTTTTTTGAGAATGTCAGTTCGGGCTCTAACTCCCGCAATTTTAATGATATCCGGCTCAAACTTGGACCAGAAGTGGACTGTTATCAAATAGTATTTGGGATTAAATTTGGTGTCAATCCGTTAAGGGGTTCACAATTTATGGAATTTTTAAATTTTTTGAAATTTTTTGTTCGTGCTCTAACTTTCGCAATTTTTAAGATATCGGACTCAAATTTGATCCACAAGTGGACTGTTATTAAATTAAGTTTAGGAGTGAATTTGACGTCAATCCGTTAAGGGGTTTAAAATTTATGGCATTTTGAATTTTTTGTTCGTGCTCTAACTTCCGCAATTTTTAAGATATCGGGCTCAAATTTGAACCACGAGTAAACTGTCGTTAAACAAGGTATGGGATTGAATTTGGAGTAAATCCATCAAGGTGTTCAAAATTTATGGCATTTTGAATTTTTTTGAGAATGTCAGTTCGGGCTCTAACTCCCGCAATTTTAATGATATCCGGCTCAAACTTGGACCAGAAGTGGACTGTTATTAAATAGTATTTGGGATTAAATTTGGTGTCAATCCGTTAAGGGGTTCACAATTTATGGAATTTTTAAATTTTTTGAAATTTTTTGTTCGTACTCTAACTTTCGCAATTTTTAAGATATCGGACTCAAATTTGGTCCACAAGTGGACTGTTATTAAATTAAGTTTGGGAGTGAATTTGACGTCAATCCGTTAAGGGGTTTAAAATTTATGGCATTTTGAATTTTTTGTTCGTGCTCTAACTTCCGCAATTTTTAAGATATCGGGCTCAAATTTGGTCCACAAGTAGAGTGTGGGTAAACTAAGTATCAGTTCAAATCTGGCGAGAATCTGTCAAGGGGTTCAAAACTAATGCCATTTAAAAATATTTTTAAACAAGGTTGCAAAGTGGAACTTTACAAATTGCTTCCTCATTATTGTTGGATTTTTACAAAGCTCCTCTATGAGGAAGCCAAAATAGATTAACATGCTTCCACATAGAGGTAGATTTGTAAAAATCCAACAATAATGAGGAAGTAATTTGCAAAGTTCTACTTTGCAGCCTTTTGCTTCCTCATAGAGGAAGCTTTGTTTTCATGAAAAAAAAATGTTCAAGATTTTTATGTCAGGACATTTAGAATTGTCCAAAACGTCCAGAAAAGTGATCTAGAAAAAATGTCCGTATGTATGTATGTGTGTGTGTGTATGTATACATCTCCGAAAATTCGAACGCCGATAACTCAAGAACGGTTTTGTATATCGTGCTCAAATTTGGCACACTAGTGTAGCAGCAGACCCTCTTCAACTGTACCAATTTTCGACAAAATCTGTGCGAAAATTTCGATTTTATGCCGTTTTTAATTTTTTAAAAAAAGGACGTGGTCGCTCTAACTTTCGTAAAATTTAGTCTATTTTGCTAAACAGTTGGTTATAAGAGTAGGTGCACTCAATGCTGTTTGGTATTGAATTTGGTTCGAATCGGTAAAGTGGTTCAGATTTTATGGAATTTTGAATTTTTCAAAAAATTGACATTATCGCTCTATTGTACCTTTTGCAAAACTTGAAATAGCGAGCTCAAGTTTTGTATATAAATGAAACAATATTCAGCCATTATATATGTATAATTTAGTGACAAACGGTATGAAATTTGTGATTTTATGGAATGTTGAATTATTTTTAATAATATACGTTATCACATTTACTTTCGAAAATGCTCTAATAATAACGAAATAACGGAATAACGAAATAGAAAAAGCGAATTCACAACATGTTTATTTATCCTCATTATTTTTCGCTTTTTACAAAGCTTCCTCTATGAGGAAGCCAAAATTGAATAACATACTGCTTCCTCGTAGAGGGAGCTTTGTAAAAAGCGAAAAATAATGAGGAAGCAATGTGCAAGGTTCTACTTTTTTTTTCTTCAAAACACTTCAACATGACGAATAAATTGACAGAGTTTGTTGAAAATATGTCGTTATGTGTCCCGACATGTTCACCGAAGTGTCTGTCATTCTCTTTGTCGTTGTCGAGCCGGTTTGTGGCGTAGAGTTACAAGGAAATATTGAGTTACGTCGCCCTCGTTCATAGCCGCTGCAACATTATCACCAACCGGACAATGACCGCACATCACACCGTCTCCTCTCTCTATTGCATTATCCCTTTTGTCTCTATGATACTATGGATCAAACTTCCAACGGCTCGATCGAAAAAAAATACAAAAAAAAAGTTGCAAGGTAGAATTTTGCACATTGCTTCCTCATTCTTTTTCGCTTTTTACAAATCCGCCTCTATGAGGAATTTTCTTTATTTTATTCTTGGCTTCCTCTTAGAGGTAGCTTTGCGAAAGATGAAAATTATTTACGAAGATGATGATTTCTGACGTTTTACAAAATCTAGAACGACACCAATATATTTTTAAAAAATTCAAAATCGCGCAAAATCGAAACCGCTTTACCGATCACGACCGAATTTGGTAGGTGGCAGCATTGAATGTTATTTTTCATCTGTAGAAAATTTCAGTTGATTTGGTGAGATTTTACGTGAGTTAGAGTAAAACGAATATTTTTTTGAATAATTAAAATTCATGTAAAATCCAAACCGCTTTACCGATCACGACCAAATTTGGTAGGTGGCAGCATTGAATGTTATTTTTCATCTGTAGAAAATTTCAGTTGATTTGGTGAGATTTTACGTGAGTTAGAGTAAAACGAATATTTTTTTGAATAATTGAAATTTACGTAAAATCCAAACCGATTTACCGATCACGACCAAATTTGGTAGGTGGCAGCATTGAATGTTATTTTTCATCTGTAGAAAATTTCAGTTGATTTGGTGAGATTTGACGTGAGTTAGAGTAAAACGAATATTTTTTTGAATAATTAAAATTCACGTAAAATCCAAACCGATTTACCGATCACGACCAAATTTGGTAGGTGGCAGCATTGAATGTTATTTTTCATCTGTAGAAAATTTCAGTTGATTTGGTGAGATTTTACGTGAGTTAGAGTAAAACGAATATTTTTTTGAATAATTGAAATTCACGTAAAGTCCAAACCGATTTACCGATCACGACCAAATTTGGTAGGTGGTAGCATTGAATGTTATTTTTCATCTGTAGAAAATTTCAGTTGATTTGGTGAGATTTTATGTGAGTTAGAGTAAAACGAATATTTTTTTGAATAATAGAAATTCACGTAAAATCCAAACCGATTTACCGATCACGACCAAATTTGGTAGGTGGTAGCATTGAATGTTATTTTTCATCTGTAGAAAATTTCAGTTGATTTGGTGAGATTTGACGTGAGTTAGAGTAAAACGAATATTTTTTTGAATAATTAAAATTCACGTGAAATCCAAACCGCATTACCGATCACCACCAAATTTGGTAGGTGGCAGCATTGAATGTTATTTTTCATCTGTAGAAAATTTCAGTTGATTTGGTGAGATTTGACGTGAGTTAGAGTAAAACGAATATTTTTTTGAATAATTGAAATTCACGTAAATTCCAAACCGATTTACCGATCACGACCAAATTTGGTAGGTGGCAGCATTGAATGTTATTTTTCACCTGTAGAAAATTTCAGTTAATTTGGTGAGATTTGACGTGAGTTAGAGTAAAACGAATATTTTTTGAATAATTGAAATTCACGTAAAATCCAAACCGATTTACCGATCACGACCAAATTTGGTAGGTGGTAGCATTGAATGTTATTTTTCATCTGTACAAAATTTCAGTTGATTTGGTGAGGTTTGACGTGAGTTAGAGTAAAACGAATATTTTTTGAATAATTGAAATTCACGTAAAATCCAAACCGCATTACCGATCACGACCAAATTTGGTGGATGGCAGCATTGAATGTTATTTTTAATCTGTAGAAAATTTCAGTTGATTTGGTGAGATTTGACGTGAGTTAGAGTAAAACGAATATTTTTTTGAATAATTAAAATTCACGTAAAATCCAAACCGATTTACCGATCACGACCAAATTTGGTAAGTGGCAGCATTGAATGTTATTTTTCATCTGTAGAAAATTTCAGTTGATTTGGTGAGATTTTACGTGAGTTGGAGCAAAACGAATATTTTTTTGATAAATTCAAAATCCCATAAAAACCGAACTTTTTTACAGATTCGTCCCAAATTCAATACCGATTCTCCTTTAACATAGCTTTATTCACAAAAAATTATTTAGCTCAATACCTAAAAATTTGCGGATTCTAGAGAGCGTACAGACATTTTTCGAAAATTTCAAAGTCAAATAAAATTTGAACACATTTTTGAATTTTTTTGAAAATTACCACAAATAAAGCCGTCGACCTGCTTCACATGTTTGCTAAATTTCAGCTCGATTGTTAAAGCAGTTCTTGAGATATGTAAGTTTCAATTTTGAATGACAGCCACACACATACACACACACGCACATCCATCCATACATTTTTTCTGAACAACTTTTCTCGACGTTTTAGAGCATTTTTAGTGTACTGACATAATAAACTCGAAAGAAAAAAATTTTCGCACAAAAACAAAGCTTCCTCTATGAGGAAACAAAAAAAAAGGATACAAAGTAGAACTTTCCACATTGCTTTCTCATTCTTTTTCGCTTTTTACAAATCCGCCTCTATGAGGAAGTGTCTTTATTTTATTTTTGGCTTCCTCATAGATGAAGCTTTGCGAAAGCTGAAAATTATTGCCGAAATTGATGATTTCCGACGTTTTACAAAATCCAGAACACCAATAAATTTTTAAAAAATTCAAAATCACTTAAAATCCGAACCGCTTTACCGATCATCACCAAATTTGGTACGTATCAGGGCTAAATGTCATTTTTCCAGTGTAGAAAATTTCAGTCGATTAGTTGAAATTTTACCTGAATTAGAGCGAAAACGAAAATTTTTCGAAAAATTCAAAATCTCATAAAAACCGAACCGCTTTACCGATTTCGCCCAAATTCAATACCAAAGGTCGTATCACGTTGTTCAATTTTAATACGAAGTTTCAGCCCGATAGCTCAAAATTCGTTCGAGCTAGAGCATTTATGTACTTTTTTCAAAATTTCAAAATTCTTATAAAAATGAAATGCGTTAAGCGATTTTTGTAAAATTTATAACAATTGAAGATTAGCCAGTACTGTATATGTTGTTTAAATTTTAGCTGATTCGGTCGAATACTTTATAAGTTACAGTTATATGAATTTTTGGCCTTTCATCATATACACACATAAATACATCCAGACAATTTTTCTAAACCACGGTCTTACATACAGGTCTTGAAACTTGTGTAGTGGGGGTACGTCGCTTAAAATATGAAATATAATTCCTGTTGCGACCACTAGTAGCGCCAGCGATAGAATAAGGTTGTGTGGGAGAGAGATAGAATGATTCTGTCATCTCTTTCTAACCCTCATAACCGAATCACTTGCTAACATGACATATTTGTAGAATGTGCGCGAGAATTGGATAAAATTCAATGAAAAATGACTGTGGCAACAGGATTTCTCGGAAATGAACAGATTCGCTTCAACCCAAGTGATCTTTCAAAAAGCTTGCAAGATGAACGTAAATCATTTTCGCATTGTTTGTAGGTATCACCACTTCATAATGAGTAGGAAAATTAAGAATAACCTCGTAAGAAATTGGTGGTAATCGATTGTAAGGTAAAATAAAGAAAAAACAGGCATGCTCAAAATCTTTATTCGTTCGTCAATTTAGCCCATTTTATACTTTGGTATAACACATGGCTTATACGTCGTCGTAACGCCCACTATACACGATTCACTCACAAGTAAAACTTATTTCATGGAGGACTCAATTTAACTAACTAATCACTTGGTGAATTCTGAAAATTACGAAAATTTCGAGAATTTTGAGGTTGTGTTCGGCAATCTTACTCTCACAGTAGCGCCAGATAGTGGCAGCTTCGGGAAACAAAAAATTTAACGTAAGCATACTTCCCCCACCACGTGAATTCGGATGAGTTTCAAGCATGGTCTTACATACAGGTCTTGAAACTTGTGTAGTGGGGGTACGTCGCTTAAAATATGAAATATAATTCCTGTTGCGACCACTAGTAGCGCCAGCGATAGAGTAAGGTTATGTGGGAGAGAGATAGAATGATTCTGTCATCTCTTTCTAACCCTCATAACCGAATCACTTGCTAACATGACATATTTGTAGAATGTGCGCGAGAATTGGATAAAATTCAATGAAAAATGACTGTGGCAACAGGATTTCTCGGAAATTAACAGATTCACTTCAACCCAAGTGATCTTTCAAAAAGCTTGCAAGATGAACGTAAATCATTTTCGCATTGTTTGTAGGTATCACCACTTCATAATGAGTAGGAAAATTAAGAATAACCTCGTAAGAAATTGGTGGTAATCGATTGTAAGGTAAAATAAAGAAAAAACAGGCATGCTCAAAATCTTTATTCGTTCGTCAATTTAGCCCATTTTATACTTTGGTATAACACATGGCTTATACGTCATCGTAACGCCCACTATACACGATTCACTCACACGTAAAACTTATTTCATGGAGGACTCAATTTAACTAACTAATCACTTGGTGAATTCTGAAAATTACGAAAATTTCGAGAATTTTGAGGTTGTGTTCGGCAACCTTACTCTGACACTAGCGCCAGATAGTGGCAGCTTCGGGAAACAAAAAATTTAACGTAAGCATACTTCCCCCACCACGTGAATTCGGATGAGTTTCAAGACCTGTATATAAGACCGTGTTCTAAACCACTTTTCTCGACGTTTCAGATCATTTTAAATGTTTTGACATGAAAATCTCGAAAAAAAAAATTCATGAAAAGATTTCTTCTTTTGCTTCCTCGTAGAAGAAAAAAAAATCGCTAAAATGACTTTTTCACAGAGTGAGCGAATAAATTCTTTGAAAAGGGGTTCGCTGAGGCGTTGGTGGGTGGGCCGGTGTCTCGTTGGGCCAGGTGGCTGGTTTGTAGCGCGTGCCAGCTGTCACAGCCAGACGAGTCTGCCTCCGGCGTCTAGTTTCGCCGGCCGGCAAACTTGTGCGCGTAAAACCCGAAAAATCGATAAGGCTATTCCGAGAATAAGCCAGCGAGTCACCAGGGCGGGTCTCTTGAATCCCAAATTTCAAAAATGACTCACAAGTGCACTCAAATTATTTATCAATTTTTTTTTTTTAACCACTCGGGAGGTCGAATTTTTTTTTTAATTTTTAAATAAAAATCCTGTTTATTTAAAATAAGCTTTTTGAAGATTCTGACTTTTGTGGTAGGAACGATTTCGCATTGGCTATCACAATAAACCAGCATCTATTTTTTTTTATGTTAATGTTAAAAAAAAAACAATATATGGCTTTAATATTGTTGACATTTTTCGGGAAATCTTTTCAAAGTGGATTTTTTAAATGTTTATCGAAGATTATTGTTATTATTACTATTATTTAGCCGACAGAGTGGGTTTCTTGAATTCTACATTTTAAAAATTAGTCATAAACGCAGTTAATTTTGTTTTTTTTTAAATTGCTCCAATATCGTCGATATTTTTGGGTAATTTCTGTAAAGCCACTTTTTTATTGTTTGCAGAAGTTTATTATTATTATTAATTCGCCAGGGCGGGTGTGTTTAATTCCAAATTCCAAAAATGAGTCATAAGTGCAGGCAATTTTTTTTTTTTAAATCGCTCTCATATTATCGATATTTTTGGGTAATTTCTGTACAGTCGCTTTTTTAAATATTTATAGAAGATTATTATTATTATTATTCTTATAAATCACTAAAGCAGGTGTCTTGAAATTTCAAATTCCAAACATCAAAAATGAGTCATAAGTGCACTTAATTTCTTTTAATAAAAATCGCTCCAATATCGTTGATATTTTTGGATAATTTCTGTAAAGCTGCTGTTTCCAATGTTTACAGAAAATTATTATTATCAAGCCACCAGGACGACAGCCATGAATTCCAAATTCCAAAAATAATTCACAAGTACACTCAATTAATTTAAAAAAAAATAGCCTCAACATCTCTAATATTTCCAGTTAATTTCTGTAAAATCGCTTTTCCAAAATTTACAGAAATATATTATTATTATCAAGTCACCAAATCGGTTGTCTTGAATTCCAAATTCCAAAAATAATTCACAAGTACACTCAATTAATTAAAAAAAAAAAAAAGCCCCAACATCTCTAATATTTTCATTTAATTTCTGTAAAATCGCTTTTCCAATATTTACAGAAATATATTATTATTATCAAATCACCAAAAAGTGGATGTCTTAAATTCCAAATTCCAAAATAATTCACAAGTACACTCAATTAATATAAAAAAAAATAGACCCAACATCTCTAATATTTCCGTTTAATTTCTGTAAAATCGCTTTTCCAAAATTTACAGAAATGTATTATTATTATCAAGTCACCAAATCGGGTGTCTTGAATTCCAAATTCCAAAAATAATTCACAAGTACACTCAATTAATTAAAAAAAAAAAATAGCCCCAACATCTCTAATATTTCCGTTTAATTTCTGTAAAATCGCTTTTCCAATATTTACAGAAATGTATTATTATTATCAAGTCACCAAATCGGTTGCCTTAAATTCCAAATTCCAAAAATAATTCACAAGTACACTCAATTATTTAAAAAAAAATTGCCCCAATATCTGATATTTCCGTTTAATTTCTGTAAAATCGCTTTTCCAATATTTACAGAAATATATTATTATTATAAAATCACCAAAAAGTGGATGTCTTAAATTCCAAATTCCAAAAATAATTCACAAGTACACTCAATTAATAAAAAAAAAATATCCCCAACGTCTCTAATATTTCCGTTTAATTTCTGTAAAATCGCTTTTCCAATATTTACAGAAATATATTATTATTATAAAATCACCAAAAAGTGGATGTCTTAAATGCCAAATTCCAAAAATAATTCACAAGTACACTCAATTAATATAAAAAAAATAGACCCAACATCTCTAATATTTCCGATTAATTTCTGTAAAATAGCTTTTCCAATATTTACAGAAATGTATTATTATTATCAAGTCACCAAATCGGGTGTCTTGAATTCCAAATTCCAAAAATAATTCACAAGTACACTCAATTATTAAAAAAAAAAAATAGCCCCAACATCTCTAATATTTCTGATTAATTTCTGTAAAATCGCTTTTCCAATATTTACAGAAATATATTATTATTATAAAATCACCAAAAAGTGGATGTCTTAAATTCCAAATTCCAAAAATAATTCACAAGTACACTTAATTAATTTTAAAAAAAATAGCCCCAATATCTGATATTTCCGTTTAATTTCTGTAAAATCGCTTTTCCAATATTTACAAAAATGTATTATTATTATAAAATCACCAAAAAGTGGATGTCTTAAATTCCAAATTCCAAAAATAATTCACAAGTACACTTAATTAATTAAAAAAAAAATAGCCCCAATATCTGATATTTCCGTTTAATTTCTGTAAAATCTCTTTTCCAATATTTACAGAAATATATTATTATCACGAAAAAGTGGATGTCTTAAATTCCAAATTCCAAAGATGATTCATAAAGGCACTAAATTTATAAATAAAAAAAAATGTTAAATCGCTCCAATATCGTTGACATTTCCAGGTAATCTCTTCAGAGTCGTATTTTCAATGTTTACAGAAGATTATTAATCGTACCGTCAGAGAGCCTCGTGCTCGAATTATCCGGGATGACACGTTTAATACTCTAATCGACACGAAGCGTTGAAGCGAGATAAAAATTGGCGCGCACGTCTTTTATTTTTTTTTCACACTGGACTCGTTTTATATATATAGCGATTGTTATATACTTTGGTAATGTAAAATATATGAGGAGGAGCAAGTCGCGCGACCTCCTCGAGTAAAGTTTGCACACACGACTCTCGCACCGTGGAGAATAAGTGAGAAACGGTGTTACGGGCGTGGCGGCGTTTCGCGATCAACTGCCGGCGAGAGACGGTGAGTTCCGTCACGAACTCGCGCGCCCCGCTGCTGTCCTGGTACGTGACTCACGCCACCCCCGTTCCCACAGCAGCCTTCCTCATCTTTTCCTCTCTCTTTTTCCCTCCTTTCTCTCTTTCTCTTTTTCTCTCTCTCTCTATTTTTTATTCTCTGTTTCTCTTGGACTCCCCCGCTGTCCTGTTTTGCCGTTCGGTCCCCCCTTTTCCGATTTCGTGCCTCGTGGTTCACCGCCAAAGTACGAGGGGAGTGAGGGAGGTCGTTATATCTCACTTCAGATGGATAGAGCGACATCAGTTTTGTTTTTTCCTGGCTTTTGTTCTTCCTGCTTGTTCCACGAGCTTCAGCAACATTTTTTCGGTTTCTTGTATTCTGTTCATCTCCAAAATGTCCAGAAATCCTCATGTTTCCATAAGTATGGAATTAGAATAAAGACTGGAGGTTTTTATGCATAAACCTGTAAACGAAATTTATTGTACAATTGTTGGTATTAAATTCATGTACTTTTACAGTAAAGTTAAAGGAAATTATTAAAATTTAAATACTTCTACTGTAGAATACAAATAAATTAGTGAATGTGCTGTAATATACATTAATTTTACAGTACACTTTTATTTTTAATTTAATATACTAGTTTGTGCATTAAAATTTTCAGTAAAAGTACATTTAATTTCAAGTAGATTTTTTTTACAGTGCAATCATTTTGCTCCCTTTCCCCTCTTTTGTATTTAGTGCCTCGTGGTTCACCACCAAAGTACGAGGGGAGTGAGGGAGGTCGTTATATCTCACTTCAGATGGATAGAGCGACATCAGTTTTGTTTTTTCCTGGCTTTTGTTCTTCCTGCTTGTTCCACGAGCTTCAGCAACATTTTTTGAGTTTCTTGTATTCTGTTCATTTCCAAAATGTCCAGAAATCCTCATGTTTCCATAAGTATCGAGTTAGAAAAAAGACTGGAAGTTTTTATGCATAAACCTGTAAACGAAATTTAATATACAATTTTGGGGTATTAAATTCATGTACTTTTAGAGTAAAATTAAAGGAAATTATTAAAATTTAAATACTTCTACTGGAAAATTCAAATAAATTAGTGAATGTGCTGTAACATACATTAATTTTGCTTCCTCGTTGGAGGAAGCTTTGTTTTCATGAAAAAAAATTTTTTTTCGAGATTTTCATGCCAGTATGCTTAGAATTTACCAAAACGTCAAGAAAAGTGGTTTAGAAAAAATGTCCGTATGTATGTGTGTGTGTTTGTGTGTGTGTGTCCTGGGCTCCGAAAATTTGATGAACTATTACTCAGTAACCGTTCGAGCGATATGACTCAAATTTGGCACGCAAGTGGAGTAGTTGCCCCGCTTTGAATGTCGAGATTTTTGAGAAAAAAA
This sequence comes from Ephialtes manifestator, assembly GCA_963970395.1. NCBI lineage: Eukaryota > Metazoa > Arthropoda > Insecta > Hymenoptera > Ichneumonidae > Ephialtes > Ephialtes manifestator. The sequence continues at coordinate 25,552,526 of OZ019979.1, forward strand.
AATCAGCCATTTTGATTTTATGGTACTTTTAATTTTTTGAAAAAAGGACGTGGTCGCTCTAACTTTCGTAAAAATTAGACGATTTTGCTAAATAGTTGTTTATAAATAAATATACGTTCAATGTTGTTTGGCATTGCATTTGGGCGAAATCGGTAAAGCGTTTCAGATTTTATAGATGTTTGAATTTTTCGAAAAAAACCATTTTTTTTATAAATCACGTCGAATTTCACCAATTTAACCGAAATGTTTTACAGACGAAAAGGAACATGCAGCTATGCCACGTACCAAATTTGACAATGATCGGTAAAGTGGTTCAGATTTTACGACATTTTGAAATTCACAAAAAAAAAAAAAGATTTTCGCTCTAGCATCAGCAAAAGTTGATAATGCGAGACAAAAGTTTGTACTCGGTAGAAATAAGAATGCAAAGTAGAACTTTACACATTGCTTCATATATAATTTTTATTTTTTTCAATTTATAATGACCGCTTGTCCCAAAATAGAATTGCTTATAACTCTCGAACGGCGTGACGAATCGAGATGAAAATTTACACAAAAGAGGAGGATAAACTCTGTTTTTGTTATTTCGATTAAGGTTGTCCTTGCGCATTAAGCAGAGGTCAAATAAGTTTTCGAAAAATGGGAGGGAATTGCAAACACTTTTCGCCAATATAAACAAGGCTGCAAAGTAGAACTTTGCAAATTGCTTCCTCATTATTGTTGGATTTTTACAAAGCTTCCTCTATGAGGAAGCCAAAATAGATTAACATGCTTCCTCATAGAGGTAGATTTGTAAAAATCCAACAATAATGAGGAAGCAATTTGCAAAGTTCTACTTTGCAGCCTTGTTTTCCTGGCTTTTATTTTTCCTGCTTGTTCTACGAGCTTCAGCAACATTTTTCGGTTTCTTGTATTCTGTTCATTTCCAAAATGTCCAGAAATCCTCAAGTTTCCAATGAATATCGAATAAGAGGTCAATAAAAAAATCCACCTGAAATTATCATAAAAATGTTAATTCTCGTTAAATTGCATTTTCAAGTTAATGGAATTGTTACGAATTAAATTGTGACGAATAATCGATGGCTCGTTTCACCAATTCACTGTCATTCTACTCCTCCTCCCCCCTCCCCTCCCTTTCCTATTTCGTGCCTCGTGTTTCACTGTCAAAATACGAGGGGAATCAGGGACATCAATATATCTCTAGAGATGAATCGGGCGATATCAGTTTTGTTTTTCCTGGCTTTTATTCTTCCTGTTTGTTCTACGAGCTTCGGTAACATTTTCGGTTTTAACGTGAGGCGTGTAAAAGTTGGATGTTGAAAAATGATTGCCTTTTGCCATTTCTAAAATGTACAGAATTTCTTGAAAAAATCAAGGAATTTAATCCTCAAGTTTCTATAATTTTGTAATAAAACTTCAGAAAATGATCCACTCCCTCCCTCTTTCCCTTTTCTATTTCCTGCCTCGTTGTTCACTGTTGAAGTATGAGGGGAATGAGGGACGTCAATATATCTTTCTGTAGATGGATAGAGCAATATCAGTTTTGTTTTTCCTGGCTATTATTCTTCCTGTTCGGTCTACGAGCTTCAGTAACATTTTTCGGGTCCAACGTGCAATGAGAAAAAAATGATTGGTTGAACTTACTAAAAGTGTTGGTTAAAAATTTAATCAAGAAAAATTTAGTAGGCGTAACGAAATTATTGGTAAGGCGTACTAAATACTTGTTTGTCTTAACAAATCCTTGATTACACAACTAAGTTATTAATTAACTATGTTAAACAATAACTTAGTTATTGATTAGTTATTTTAGTTATATTTTATATTTTAGTTATTTTAGTTATATTAGTTATTGATTAATTGATTAGTTATTGATTAACTATGTTAATCAATAACTTAGTTATGTAATCAAGTTTTCTTGGTATCATTTTTAACCGAGTTTTTGGTATTTTTAACCAAGTCTTTTTCTAAGTGTGGATCTTCAATAATTTGTTGTTTGCAATTTTCAAAATGTTCAGATATTCTTTGAAAAATCAACAAATTTAAATGTGATGCACAGAAGTTTTTAATAAAACTTCATAAAATGATTCGCTCCCCAATCAATCTCGTTTTTTCTGATTTTTCTTCTTCCTTCTCGTTCCACAAATTTGAAATTCAACGTAAATTGAACGTCGAAGAATTAGCCATTTGCAAAATGTACAGAATTCCTTTGAAAAATCCACAAATTAAAATGCGATGCACACAAGTTTTAAATAAAACTTCATAAAATATTTCCCTCCTCCCTTTTCCATTTTCTGCCTCTTGGTTCACTGTCGAAGTACGAGGGGAGTGAGAAACATCAATATATCTCTTCAGATGGAAACAACGATAACAATCGCGCTTTTCCCGATTTTTCTTCTCCCTTTTCATTCCACGAATTTGAAATTCAACGTAAATTGAACGTCGAATAATTAGCCGTTTGTAATTTCCAAAATGTTCAGAAAATCTTTTAAAAAATCCACAAATTAAAATGTGATTCACAGAAGTTTTAAATAAAACTTCATAAAATATTTCCCTCCTCCCTTTTCCATTTTCTGCCTCTTGGTTCACTGTCGAAGTACGAGGGGAGTGAGAAACATCAATATTTCTTCTTAATTTTAATTTCTTCTTCCTTTTCGTTCCACGAGAGCTTCAATAACATTTTCAGATTAAACGTGAGGCGTATAAATTGACCATCGAATAATTAGCAGTTTGCAATTTTCAAAATGCACAGAAATTCTTTGAAAAATCCACAAATTAAAATGTGATTCACAGAAGTTTTAAATAAAACTTCATAAAATATTTCCCTCCTCCCTTTTCCATTTTCTGCCTCTTGGTTCACTGTCGAAGTACGAGGGGAGTGAGAAACATCAATATATCTCTTCAGATGGAAAGAACGATAACAATCGCGTCTTTCCTGATTTTTCTTCTCCCTTTTCGTTCCACAAATTTGAAATTCGACATAAATTGAACGTCGAATAATTAGCCGTTTGCAATTTCCAAAATGTACAGAAGTTCTTTGAAAAATCCACAAATTAAAATGTGATTCACAGAAGTTTTAAATAAAACTTCATAAAATATTTCCCTCCTCCCTTTTCCATTTTCTGCCTCTTGGTTCACTGTCGAAGTACGAGGGGAGTGAGAAACATCAATATATCTCTTCAGATGGAAAGAACGATAACAATCGCGTTTTTCCTGATTTTTCTTCTTCCTTTTTCGTTCCACGAATTTGAAATTCAACGTAAATTGAACGTCGAATAATTAGCCGTTTGTAATTTCCAAAATGTTCAGAAAATCTTTTTAAAAATCCACAAATTAATATGTGATGCACAGAAGTTTTAAATAAAACTTCATAAATTATTTCCCTCCTCCCTTTCCCATTTTCTGCCTCATGGTTCACTGTCGAAGTACGAGGGGACAGGGGAGTGAGAAAAATCTCAAAATCTCGTTTTTTCTTATGTTTCTTCTTCCTTTTCGTTCCACGAGAGCTTCAGTAACATTTTGAGATTAAACGTGAGGCGTTAAAATTGAACGTCGAATAATTAGCCATTTGCAATTTCCAAAATGTACAGAAATTCTTTTAAAAAATCCACAAATTAGAATGTGATGCACAGAAGTTGAAACAAAACTTCATAAAATATTTCCCTCCTCCCTTTTCCATTTTCTGCCTCATGATTCACTGTCGAAGTACGAGGGGAGTGAGAAACATCAATATGTCTCTTCAGACGGAAAGAACGATATCAATTTCGTTTTTTATGAATTTTCTTCTTCCTTTTCGTTCCACGAAAAATGTCAAATTCCACGAATTTGAAATTCGACTTACCAAAATGTACAAAATGTACAGAAATTCTTTGAAAAATCGAAAATTTAAATGTGATGCACAGAAGTTTTAGATAAAACTTCATAAAATATTTCCCTCCTCCCTTTTCCATTTTGTGCCTCTTGGTTCTCTGTCGAAGTACGAGGGGAGTGAGAAACATCAATATATCTCTTCAGACGGAAAGAACGATATCAATCTCGTTTTTTCTGAATTTTCTTCTTCCTTTTCGTTCCACCAAAAATGTCAAATTCCACGAATTTGAAATTCGACTTACCAAAATGTACAAAATGTACAGAAATTCTTTGAAAAATCGAAAATTTAAATGTGATGCACAGAAGTTTTAGATAAAACTTCATAAAATATTTCCCTCCTGCCTTTTCCATTTTGTGCCTCATGATTCACTGTCGAAGTACGAGGGGAGTGAGAAACATCAATATATCTCTTCAGATGGAAAGAACGATATCAATCTCGTTTTTTCTGACTTTTCTTCTTCCTTTTCGTTCCACGAGAGCTTCAGTAACCTTTTCAGATTAAACGTGAGGCGTATAAATTGAACGTCGAATAATTAACCATCTGCAATTTCCAAAATGTACAGAAATTCTTTAAAAAATCCACAAATTAAAATGTAATGCACAGAAGTTTTAGATAAAACTTCATAAAATATTTCCCTCCTCCCTTTTCCATTTTGTGTCTCATGGTTCACTGTCGAAGTACGAGGGGACAGGGGAGTAAGAAAAATCTCAAAATCTCGTTTTTTCTGATTTTTCTTCTTCCTTTTCGTTCCACAAATTTTAAATTCCACGAATTTGAAATTCGACTTACCGAAATGTACAAAATGTACAGAAATTCTTTGAAAACCCACAAATTAAAACGTGATGCACAGAAGTTTTAAACAAAACTTCATAAAATATTTCCCTCCTCCCTTTTCCATTTTGTGCCTCATGATTCACTGTCGAAGTATGAGGGGAGTGAGAAACATCAATATATCTCTTCTGGAGATGGAAAGAACAATATCGATCTCGTTTTTCCAGATTCTTTTTCTTCCTTCTCGTTCCACGACATTTTCAGATTGAACGTGATGCCATGTAAGCTGGATGTCGAATCATTTGCCATGTGCGACGTCCCCTCGCAGACACAACGGGGGGGCTCTTCTTACTCTCCGATGCGTACACGTTTTGTCCTCGGTCACCAACCACTCACTTCGCTCTTTTCCCTCGACGATTAACATATTCATGAGCCTGCAAAAGCCAGAACTTTGGTGTACTTCAGATTCACATATATATATATTGTATAGGAACATGCACATTGTATTATAACGGGGGAAAATGGGGATGCATTGTGTGTGTACTTTGCGGAGATACACGCGTAGGACGAAAAGGTGGGCGAGTCCACCGGACTTCCTGATTCCTCGCAGACACTCGGTGCTTCAACTTGAGAAACGTTACGTTGAAAACTGGCAGCAAAAAATAAAGGATGCAATTGAAAGATTAATTTAGCACAAGGTTAAGGAAGATTAGGGATTATTTTTTAAATAATAATTTATTGAACCATTGGCAAGACAACAGAACACGAAATTTGCTTCCACATTTGGAGATTTTTAGCTTCCTCACGTGAGAGGATTTTTTAATTATTTTTTTACTAAAAAAATTACTTTTTTTAGCTTCTAACGTTACGTTGAAACTGGCATAAAAAAATAAAGGATTCAATTGAAAGATTAATTTAGCACAAGGTTAACGAAGATTAGGGATTATTTTTTAAATAATAATTTATTGAACCATTGGCAAGACAACAGAACACAAAATTTGCTTCCACATTTGGAGATTTTTAGCTTCCTCACGTGAAAGGATTTTTTAATTATTTTTTTACTAAAAAAATTACTTTTTTTAGCTTCCATGAAACAAAAAAAAAATTTACGACATTTCATTCGCAGTAATTATTTTTTATTCTCATCAGATGATGAATAAATGCTGCGTATATAATAATTAAAGGAAGTATGTAATTAATAAATTATGTTTTAAATAAAATATATAACATAAAGTTACATTGAGACGTGACATAATTCTTCATATCTTCAATTTCATTTCACACCCTCCCAAAAAAAATCCCAATCAATGAACCTCCCAGAATTTTCGTACCGCTATTTGCCTTCCAGAAGCAATAAAATTCCAAAAATCAGAAAAATATCAAAATAAAGATCATTTTGTTTCTAATTTTAGATTCGCATCTGTCCATATAAATGGATAATCGACTGACAAAATGGATCAACTTGCACCGTACACTAATCTCTTTTCACTCCCTAACATTTTACAATTTAATCTTGGAAAAAAGTTGACAAAAACAAAATTTGCAGATAGTATTTTTTTTTTGAGACTAACTTAATTAGCTTCTCGGTGAAAAATGTGTTTTAGCTAATTTTAAATGACAGCTTTATTAAGTGTACATGATTATTTTTATAGTAGTATCATTTTTTTTTTCTATTATGCAGCTACGGTAAATTTTTTTAACTACTATTTATAGTCACTAAAATAAAAATTATTCTAAATTTATAATTATAAGATAAGAATTTCGTTGTTAAAAAATTGTATTTTATTTGTTTTCATTTTTTTACATTTGGCAAATTTTTAATTTTAGCCAATCTATTGTCATTCATATTTTAGATTAAATATATAACACAAAGTTACATTGAGAAGTAACATAATTTTTGTCACATCACAATTCTCCATATCTTCAATTTCTTTTCACCCCCCGGATAAAATCCCAATCAATGAACCTCCCAGAATTTTCGTATCATTATTTACCTTCCAGAAACAATAAAATTCCAAAAATCAGAAAAAATATCAAAATAAAAGATACTTTTGTTTCTAATTTTAGCTTCGCATCTGTCCATGTGAATGGATAATCGACTGATGAAATGGATCAACTTGCACTGCACAATAATCTCTTTTCACTCCCCAACATTTTACAATTTAATCTTGAAAAAAAGTTTACAAAAACTAGATTTACAGATAGTATTTTTTTATCAAATTGTCTATTATCATTCATATTTTAGATTAAATATGGGGCATTCCCCCCCGTTTCGACCTGGATTTGACCTCGACCTTTCCGATTTAGCTCATTATTTTTTACAGGCTTAGTTAGACCCTCAACTGCACAAATTTTTATTTTTTTATTTTTTTTAAGACCATTTTTTTCAAATATATTTTTAAAGTGACATAGAAAACCCCTTAATTTAAAAATCTGATAAAATTCTGAAAAATTCTTTGTTCAATAACAAAATTATCTAGCTTATAGTCAGAGGGGGAAGATTTTCCTTCTTACAGTTTTTAAGCTTTTTTTATTAAAAAAAATTATTAAAAAATAGAAAAAATAATTAATCTACTACAGGCAATTGGTCAAATGTTTATTTATGTAAAACCGAATTTTTCAGCATTTTTTCCGATTTTTAGGAAATTGTTCAGATTTTTCCGAACTATGCAAATTTTTTTTAAATATTTTTTTAAAGTGACATATAAAACCCCATAATTAAAAAATCTGAAAAAATTCTGAAAAATACTTTATTCAATAACAAAATTATCTAGCTTATAGTTAAAGTGGGGAGATTTTTCTTCTTATAGTTTTTAAACTATAAGAAAAAAAATCTTACCCACTTTTCTTCTTATAGTTTTTAAGATAAGAATTTCGTTGTTAAAAAATTGTATTTTATTTGTTTTCATTTTTTCCTTTTTTTACATTTGGCAAATTTTTAATTTTAGCCAATCTATTGTCATTCATATTTTAAATTAAATATATAACACAAAGTTACATTGAGACGTGACATAATTTTTGTCACATCACAATTCTCCATATCTTCAATTTCATTTCACACCCCCCAGATAAAATCCCAATCAATGAACCTCCCAGAATTTTCGTATCGTTATTTGCCTTCCAGAAGCAATAAAATTCCAAAAATCAGAAAAATATCAAAATAGATCATTTTGTTTCTAATTTTAGCTTCGCATCTGTCCATATGAATGGATAATCGACTGATGAAATGGATCAACTTGCACCGCACAATAATCTCTTTTCACTCCCCAACATTTTACAATTTAATCTTGGAAAAAAGTTGACAAAAACTAGATTTCCAGATAGTATTGTTTTAGCAAATCTATTGTCATTCATATTTTAGATTAAATATATAACACAAAGTTACATTGAGATGTGACATAATTCTTCATATCTTCAATTTTATTTCACACCCTCCCAAAAAAAATCCCAATCAATGAACCTCCCAGAATTTTCGTATCGTTATTTGCCTTCCAGAAACAATAAAATTCCAAAAATCAGAAAAAATATCAAAATAAAGATCATTTTGTTTCTAATTTTAGCTTCGCATCTGTCCATGTGAATGGATAATCGACTGATGAAATGGATCAACTTGCACCGCACAATAATCTCTTTTCACTCCCCAACATTTTACAATTTAATTTTGGAAAAAAGTTGACAAAAACTATTGTCATTCATATTTTAGATTAAATATATAACACAAAGTTACATTGAGACGTGACATAATTCTTCATATCTTAAAATCTTCAATTTTATTTCACACCCTCCCAAAAAAAATCCCAATCAATGAACCTCCCAGAATTTTCGTATCGTTATTTGCCTTCCAGAAACAATAAAATTCCAAAAATCAGACAAAAATATCAAAAAATAGATACTTTTGTTTCTAATTTTAGCTTCGCATCTGTCCATGTGAATGGATAATCGACTGATGAAATGGATCAACTTGCGCCGTACACTAATCTCTTTTCACTCCCCAACATCTGGTAAATTCATTGGTTAAGCCCGAAAAATCCAGGCTGGTTGAGTGTTGAATGTGGCTCTTGGTAATCCACGATAATTCTTGGGTGTCGACGTTGAAGAACACGTGGAAATGGCGCTCTAAACGTCAGAGAGAAAGAGCGAGAGAGTGCCGAAGGAGAACGAGAAAGTCTCGTAACCGCTTGAAGCAAACGGTTCATGTATCAAGCGGTTCTCGCACGTTTCCTCGATGGTGATTCATTCGCGCGGAATGCGCAATGTGGCAATCCTTTTCACAGGCTCGTTTTTTCTTCAGTGTTGGTTCAGAACAGCCGAGAGACAACTTGGAACGATTGCTCAGCTAGAAAAAGACAGAAAGATCGTTAATGCTGCTCGATGGTGAGACTAGATTGTACAGAAGCTCCGAGGGAAAAGACTTTGCGGTGGGAGACGTTTTGCAGACGCAAGAAACCGAGTCTATCAACACCCGGGTAAGGAGACAGACCGTCAGACCGTGGCACGCTTCGCCGATTTACTTCCACCTTTTCCACCTCCAACCACTCGAGAGTTCATCCGGATGTTACGTCACGTAATAGCTGTGAATACGTGCGACTTCCAGAACCGTCCGAGACTCAACAATAGGCACAATGTTAGTCATTGCATGGAGTTATTATCGTTTATGTTTCTCTTATTTTTTTTTTGTACTTTGGTGAAGGAGTTTTAAGAGTTTTGCTTCCTCATAGAGGAAGCTTTGTTTTCATGAAAACAAAAATTTGTCGAGATTTTTATGTCAGGACACTTAGAATTGTCCAAAACGTCCAGAAAAGTGATCTTACTTTCAGTAATTGTATTTAATACAATTACTTTCAGTAATTGTATTGGATTTCAAATTAAATACAATTACTTTCAGTAGTTGTATTGGATTTCAAATTAAATGCAATTACTTTCAGTAATTGTATTGGATTTCAAATTAAATACAATTACTTTCAGTAATTATATTGGATTTCAAATTAAATACAATTACTTTCAGTAATTGTATTTAATTTGAAATACAATTTCAGTAAATACAATTACTTTCAGTAATTGTATTTACTGAAAGTATTGTATTTACATTACATATTTACAAAATGTATTGTATTTTGTATTTACAAAATACAATTACATTTTGTATTTACAAAATACAATTACATTTTGTATTTACAAAATACAATTACATTTTGTAATTGTATTGGATTTCAAATTAAATACAATTACATTTTGTAATTGTATTGGATTTCAAAATAAATACAATTACATTTTGTAATTGTATTTACAATTACATTTTGTAATTGTATTTACAATTACATTTTGTAATTGTATTTACAATTACATTTTGTAATTGTATTGGATTTCAAATTAAATACAATTACATTTTGTAATTGTATTGGATTTCAAATTAAATACAATTACATTTTGTAATTGTATTGGATTTCAAATTAAATACAATTATATTTTGTAATTGTATTGGATTTCAAATTAAATACAATTACATTTTGTAATTGTATTGGATTCCAAATTAAATACAATTACATTTTGTAATTGTATTGGATTTCAAATTAAATACAATTATATTTTGTAATTGTATTGGATTTCAAATTAAATACAATTACATTTTGTAATTGTATTGGATTTCAATTTAAATACAATTACTTCCAGTAATTTGTATTTTGTAATTTTCCATTACAATTTTGCCCAACTCTGGTGCGTGTGTGTGTATTAGGGTGGCCCAAATTTCATCTGTATTTTTTAATTTTTGGTCTCACCCCATAACATAATTGTTTTCGGTGAAAAACCAATTCTCATGAAAAATGATTTAGAGGTCGCTCAACAATTTTGAAAATTTTCGAAAAGATTTTGTTTTTTCTTCATTTTTTGTGATCTCTCACCCCTCATATCATCTTGTTAACTCCTAGTTAATTCCTAGTTTATGTTCGAAATTTTCGAAAAAAATATCAACTTCAAAACGTCTCAGAACGACAAAAAAGATTTTGGAATTTATTTTCAATTTTTATTTTTTCTCAACTTTTACCCCTGATTTTCTCTCATTATCAGACGTCTAGTTCATAGTTTAAAAAATGTTATGAAAATATTAACGTTAGGCGATCGCTGAACGAAATAAGTCGTTTTTCGCGATTCTCGATTAGCAAAAAAAAAACGACTTACTTCTTTCAGCGACAGCCTAACGTTAATATTTTCATAACATTTTTTAAACTATGAACTAGACGTCTGATAATGAGTGAAAATCAGGGGTGAAAGTTGAGAAAAAAATAAAAATTAAAAATAAATTCCAAAATGTTTTTTGTCATTTAGCGACGTTTTGAAATTAATATTTTTTTCCAAAATTTCCACCATAAACTAGGAATAAGATAACAAGATGATATGAGGGGTGAGAGATTACAAAAAATGAAGAAAAAGAAAACGTTTCGGAAATTTTCAAAATTGTTGAGCGATCTCTAAATCATTTTTCGCAATCTCCATTTTTCATGAAAATTGTTTTTTCACCGAAAACAACTATTTTATGGGGTGAGACCAAAAATTAAAAAATACAGCTGAAATTTTGGTCACCCTAGTGTGTATACAACTCCGAAAATTCGAACGCCGATAACTCAAGAACGGTTTTGTATATCGCGCTCAAATTTGGCACACTAGTGTAGCAGCAGACCCTCTTCAACTGTACCAATTTTCGAAAAAATCTGTGCGAAAATTTCGATTTTATGCCGTTTTGAATTTTTGAAAAAAGGACGTGGTCGCTCTAACTTTCGTAAAATTTAGTATATTTTGCTAAATAGTTGGTTATGAGAGTAGGTGCACTCAATGCTGTTTGGTATTGAATTTGGCTCGAATCGGTAAAGTGGTTCAGATTTTATGGAATTTTGAATTTTTCAAAAAATTTACATTATCGCTCTGTTGTAACTTTTGCAAAACTTGAAATAGCGAGCTCAAATTTTGTATATAAATGAAACAATATTCAGCCATTATATATGTATAATTTAGTGACAAACGGTATGAAATTTCTGATTTTATGGAATGTTGAATTATTTTTAATAATATACGTTATCACGTTTACTTTCGAAAACGCTCTAATAATAACGAAACAACGGAATAACGAAATAGAAAAAGCGAATTCACAACATGTTTATTTATCTAATTTAAAAAAGGATGCAAAGTAGAACCTTGCACATTGCTTCCTCATTATTTTTCGCTTTTTATTTTTTTAATTTACCAAATTGAGAATATCATTTTTTTTTCACTTCATTAGGTGCGATACATTTTAAAACGGCCATTTTTATATTTTGTGATGTAGAATTTAGTACAATAAATTTAATAAATTAAAAAATATATAATATGTTATTTTTATGTTGGACAATTTGCTGAAATGTAATTGTGAAAAAAAATGGCTCTTTAAAAAGTTGAATTTGAAGATTTTTTTTTGAGTGAATCTTTTTTTTTAATGGAATTGAAATTTAGGATGTGAAATTTTGATTGTTTTTCTATTTTGGTATTACGAAAAATTAACTGTTCTAAATTAAATTAACTTCGACAAATTTGGTGAAGATTAAGAAAGAACTTCAGGCTTTATAGTAATTTGAATTATACAACATTATACATCAATCAGACGTTATCTCGTCTTAATTTATGCTAAAAAGAATTGTTTCCTCACAGAGGAAGCTTTGTTTTCGTGAAAATTTTTTTTTTTTTTGAGATTTTCATGTCAGGACATTCAGAATAGTCTAAAACGTCGAGAAAAGTGGTTTAGAAAAAATGTCTGCATGTGTGTGTGTGTGTGTATGTGCACAATTTTTTGTTAGCACGATAGCTGTCGCAATTTTTAAGATATCGGGCTCAAATTTGAACCACGAGTAAACTGTCGTTAAACAATGTATGGGATTGAATTTGGAGTTAATCCATCAAGGTGTTCAAAATTTATGGCATTTTGAATTTTTTGGAGAATGTCAGTTCGGGCTCTAACTCCCGCAATTTTTATGATATCCGGCTCAAACTTGGACCAGAAGTGGACTGTTATCAAATAGTGTTTGGGATTAAATTTGGTGTCAATCCGTTAAGGGGTTCACAATTTATGGCATTTTTTAATTTTTTGAAATTTTTTGTTAGTGCTCTAACTTTCGCAATTTTTGAGATATCGGACTCAAATTTGGTCCACAAGTGGACTGTTATTAAATAAAGTTTGGGAGTGAATTTGACGTCAATCCGTTAAGGGGTTTAAAATTTATGGCATTTTGAATGTTTTGTTTGTGCTCTAACTTCCGCAATTTTTAAGATATCGGGCTCAAATTTGAACCACGAGTAAACTGTCACATACTTCAAAATTTGTCGTATGCCTAAAAATTTGTTGTATGCTTAAAAATTTGTCCCACGCTTAAAAATTTGTCCTATGCTTAAAAATTCGTCCTACGCTTAAAAATTCGTCCTATACTTAAAAATCTGTCCTATGCTTAAGGAGGATCGGTGGCGACTCCCAAAGTCAAATCATAGATAAATTTTCGCGATCGATTCTTTAAAGTTTAATGCATTAAATAATAACAGTGGAGGGTGATTTGTATTGAAGCATGTAGACTTAATCCAGAGAAAGATTAATAGTCACGGATTTGCATAAAGATTAACTGATTAACATTTCTTTTCAGTGTGATATATTTTCGTTCAGTTTTTTCCAAGTATTATCTTTAATTCTTTGCCGATTTTTATGAACGATAGCTCATTGTTTTTCTTAAAAGATACTCTACGAATTGACCTCCTAGATATTTCATAGTGTTCATCGTTTTGTAATTATCGCCTGTTGTTTATGAAAGTATTTTAATTTCTGTTAAACAACAGTCTAGAATTATTAAACAATTAACACTATGAAATATCTAGGCGTTCAATTCGTAGAGTATCTTTTAAGGTAGAGAATGAGCTGTCACTCATTCAAATCGGCCAAGAATTACAGATTATACTTGAAAAAAACTGAACGAAAATGTATCCCATTGAAAAGAAACGTTAATCAGTTAATATTTATGCAAATTCGTCACTATTAATCTTTCTCTGGATTAAGTCTACATGCTTCAATACAAATCACCCTCCACAGCTATTATTTAATGCATTAAACTTTAAAGAATCGATTACAAAAATTTATCTCTGATTTAACTTTGACAGTCGTCACCGATCGTCCTTAAAAATTCGTCCTATGCTTAAAAATTCGTCCTACGCTTAAAAATTTGTCCTAAGCTTAAAAATTTGTCCTGCGCTTAAAAATTCATCGCTATCAATACTTTTGCATTCGGCGTAGAGCTGACATTTTTGTCTGAGAATTACGTAAATCTCTTTTTTGTTTTTTTGCTTAAGCAGTAAATACTTGGAAGTAGAGTTGAAGTCGGCAATCGACTGTAAGCAATTTCTCGAGGCAACATTGTACCGTTTTAACGAAGACGATTAATAATATAGAGATACGGTCGAGTGAGCTCTTTCTCTCTTTCTTCTCTCTCTTTTCGCAACAAACTGTCTGCATTATCCGATCCAACAATAACGAAGAAACGCACTTGGCCCGCGTGGGCGTGGAGCGATTCTTCCACCTTCTTATTCTTCTTCTTCTTCTTCTTCTTCTTCTTCTCTTCTTCCTCCTGCTTCTCCTCGTTTATTTCTTCTCTCTTTCCGGCGTGTATTGTATCGAAGCTCGGAGAGCCTTTGCCTTGCGATAACGATCTATCTTTTAATGGCGAGAGGTTGCGTCGGCTGACTCACGATATAATTGAAGAATTACCGAGGTACGGGGAGAGAGAGAGAGAGAGAGAAATCGGCTCTCGCTTTTTCATCGCAGATAACTCGTAGGGATGGGCTTCTTCGATTAATCGAAAACCGATTTTTACCCCTGTATAATCAATATTTGTAACCGATTTTTTTTACCGAAAATCTGATTTTAGGTAAACAGGTTAATTTATTTTTTACCATACCGATTTTGGGTGAATAGCGTATTTTTTTTAGGGGTAATTCAATTTTTGAAAAAGATTAAATCTTTTCGACAAATTTAGTAATTTAATAATCGAAAATCGATTTTTTACCCCTGTATAATCAATATTTGTAACCGATTTTTTTTTTACCGAAAATCTGATTTTAGGTAAACAGGTTAATTTATTTTTTACCATACCGATTTTAGGTGAGAATAGCGTATGTTTTTTAAGAGTAATTCAATTTTTGAAAAAGATTAAATCTTTTCGACAAATTTAGTAATTTAATAATCGAAAACCGATTTTTTTGCCCCTGTATAATCAATATTTGTAACCGATTTTTTTTTTTTACCGAAAATCTGATTTTAGGTAAACATGTTAATTTATTTTTTACCATACCGATTTTAGGTGAGAATAGCGTATTTTTTTAGGAGTAATTCAATTTTTTTTAAAGTTGTAAAGAAAAAGATTAAATCTTTTTGACAAATTTAATAATTTAATAATCGAAAACCGATTTTTTACCTCCTGTATAATCAATATTTGTAACCGATTTTTTTTTTACCGCAAATCTGTTTTTAGGTAAACATGTTAATTTATTTTTTACCATACCGATTTTAGGTGAATAGCGTATTTTTTTAGGAGTAATTCAATTTTTTTAAAAGTTGTAAAGAAAAAGATTAAATCTTTTTGACAAATTTAATAATTTTATAATGATATAATTGAATACCGATTTTTACGCTTGTATAATCAATATTTGTAACCGATTTTTTTCCCCCGAAAATCTGATTTTAGGTAAACAGGTTAATTTATTTTTTACCATACCGATTTTAGGTGAATAACGTATTTTTTTTAGGAGTCGTTCAATTTTTACGAAAAGTTGTAAAGAAAAAGATTAAATCTTTACGACAAATTTTTATATTTGTGTCAAGGAAATGTTTTGACATTATCGGAATAGAGTTCCGAGTATAGAATTTCTTTTTACTGATAAAAAAAAGTAGTACAAGACTTGTATAATAATCAATTGTGCAACGATCGATTTTTATAATAATCGATTATTTGCCGATCGATTTTTATAATAATCGATTATTTACCGATGGATTTTTATAATAATCGATTATTTAACGATCGATTTTTATAATAATCGATTATTTAACGGTCGATTTTTTACAATAATCGATTATTTAATAATCGATTTTCACAATAATCGATTATTTAACGGCCGATTTTTATAATAATCGATTTAATATTTAATGATCGGCTTTTACAATAATCGATTATTTAACCACCGATTCTTACGATTGTTCCAGCATTAACTTTTACAAAAATCGTTTATGTCAATATCGATTTCCATAATAAATCGATTATTTAGACATCGTTTTTTTACGATACGCACGATTATTTACTCGTCAGTTTTTGCAATAAATCGATTATTTCGGAATCGATTATCACAATAAATCGATTATTTCGGCATCGATTATTACAATAAATCGATTATTTCGGCATCGATTATTACAATAAATTGTTTATTTCGGCATCGATTATTACAATAAATCGATTATTTCGGCATCGATTATTACAATAAATCGATTATTTCGACAACGATTATTACAATTAATCGATTATTTCGGCATCGATAATTACAATAAATCGATTATTTCGGCATCGATAATTACAATAAATCGATTATTTCGGCATCGATTATTATAATAAATCGATTATTTCGGCATCGATTATAACAATAAATCGATTATTTTGACATCGATTATTACAATAAATCGATTATTTTGGCATCGATTATAACAATAAATCGATTATTTCGGCATCGATTATTACAATCAATCGATTATTTTGGCATCGATTAATGCAATAAATCGATTATTTCGGCATCGATTATTACAATAAATCGATTATTTCGGCATCAATTAATGCAATAAAACGATTATTTCGACATCGATAATTACAATAAAAGGATTATTTCGATATCGATAATTACAATAAATCGATTATTTTGGCTTCGATTAATGCAATAAATCGATTAATTTGGCATCGATTAATGCAATAAATCGATTATTTCGGCATCGATTAATGCAATAAAACGATTATTTCGACATCGATAATTACAATAAAACGATTATTTCGATATCGATAATTACAATAAATCGATTATTTCGACATCGATTATTACCATAAATCGATTATTTCGAGATCGAAGCTTTTTATCGACTGGGCCGATCCCTAGAGTGAACTTTACCGAGAATACTATTATCTCGTACGTGGGCTAGAGCCGATGGATAGGTCAGAAGCGAAGGGAATTCGAATTCCTTCACGAAATCGAGCGATACACAGGAAACTGAGGAAAAATGCGAGGCACGTTCGTGGCTCGTGCACTGGTTAACCATCGGGACAAGACGAGTAAGTGGGATGCATCACCGGTTCCGTTGTCTCTCGCAGAGCGAGAGGCTGCTGAAGCGGCAAGGAAGACCGTTCCGCTCGGGGAACGCAGCCGCGGCTCTCAAAATCGAGGCCGGAGCTCACTCCGAGAAATATCCCGTCGTAGAACCGCGTGCGAACGTTAACTTGTGTTCCTCGAAGACATTAAGGTAGCTAAATATGCTTTCTACTGGTCGAACGTATGCCATATTTTGACACCGGTTCCTGCCAAGTTTTATGCATCCATTGACCGCAGTTTATATTAAATCGTCTCTCCATAACCTTAAAAAAAAAAATACAAAATTAATATAGTTACTGATGAATAATTTTTGTCAAACTTTTTCGAAGAATTATCCATAATTTTGGACCGATTTCAATGCAAGATAGCTCATTTTCTTTCTCGAATAATGCTCTACGAATTTACCACTTTCGAGAAACAGAATTGAATATGGCGTATAAAAATCGGTAAAAAAATTACATTTTAATCTTAGAAAAAAGTTGACAAAATGTAGATTTATATGTAATTTTTTTTGTCAAATCTATCGTAATTCGTGGTTTAGTTTTAAAATATAGCATAAAGTTACATTGAGACGTGACATAATTTATGTCACATCATTTTGCACTTTTGGACCAGTTTGAAGTGGTCCAAAGTCTACAAGACGAAGAAATTCTTCGTTAAAATTGCACGTAACACATTTTTGCACTCTTGAACCAGTTTGAAGTGATCCAAAAAGTCTGCAAGACGACGAAATTCTTCGCTATAATTGCACGTGGAGACGTAACACAATTTTGCACTCTTGAACCAGTTTGAAGTGATCCAAAACGTCTGCAAGACGAAGAAATTCTTCGTTACAATTGCACGTGGAGACGTAACACAATTTTGCACTCTTGAACCAGTTTGAAGTGATCCAAAAAGTCTACAAGACAAAGAAATTCTTCGTTAAAATTGTACGTGGAGACGTAACATAATTTTGCACTCTTGAACCAGTTTGAAGTGATCCAAAAAGTCTGCAAGACGACGAAATTCTTCGCTAAAATTGCACGTGGAGACGTAACACAATTTTGCACTCTTGAACCAGTTTGAAGTGATCCAAAAAGTCTGCAGGACAAAAAAATTCTTCGTTAAAATTGCACGTGGAGACGTAACACAATTTTGCACTCTTGAACCAGTTTTGAAGTGATCCAAAAAGTCTGCAAGACGACGAAATTCTTCGCTAAAATTGTACATGGAAACGTAACACAATTTTGCACTCTTGAACCAGTTTGAAGTAGTCCAAAAAGTCTGCAAGACGACGAAATTCTTCGCTAAAATTGCACGTTGAAACATAACACAATTTTGCACTCATGAATCAGTTTGAATTGATCCAAAAAGTCTATAAGACAAGGAAATTCTTCGTTAAAATTGCACGTGTAGATGTAACACAATTTTGCACTCTTGAACCAGTTTGAAGTGATCCAAAAAGTCTGCAGGACGACGCAATTCTTCGCTAAAATTGCACGTGGAGACGTAACACAATTTTGCACTCTTGAACCAGTTTGAAGTAATCCAAAAAATTGACAAGACAAAGAAATTCTTCGTTAAAATTGCACGTGGAGACGTAATACAATTTTGCACTCATGAATCAGTTTGAATTGATCCAAAAAGTCTGCATGACAAAAAAATTCTTCGTTAAAATTGCACGTGGAAACGGCACATAATTTGGAACTCTTGAACCAGTTTGAAGTGATTTGAAAAGTCCGCAAGACGAAGAAATTCTTCGTTAAAATAGCACCTGGAGACGTAACACAATTTTGCACTTTTGGACCAGTTTGAAGTGATCCAAAAAGTCTGCAAGACGACGAAATTCTTCGCTAAAATTGCACGTGGAGACGTAACACAATTTTGCACTCTTGAACCAGTTTGAAGTGATCCAAAACGTCTGCAAGATGAAGAAATTTTTCGTTAAAATTGCACGTGGAGTCGTAACACAATTTTACACTCTTGAACCAGTTTGAAGCGATCCAAAAAGTCTACAAGACAAAGAAATTCTTCGTTAAAATTGCACGTGGAGACGTAACATAATTTTGCACTCTTGAACCAGTTTGAAGTGATCCAAAAAGTCTGCAAGACGACGAAATTCTTCGCTAAAATTGCACGTGGAACCATAACATAATTTTGCACTCTTGAACCAGTTTGAAGTGATCCAAAAAGTCTACAAGACGACGAAATTCTTCGCCAAGATTGCACGTGTAGACGTAACACAATTTTGCACTCTTGAACCAGTTTGAAGTGATTCAAAAAGTCTACATGAAGAAGAAATTCTTCATTAAAATTGCACGTTAAGACGTAACATAATTTTGCACTGCTGGAGCAGTTTGAAGTGGTCCAAAGTCTACAAGACACAAAAATTCTTCGTTAAAATTGCACGTGGAGACGTAACACAATTTTGCACTCTTGAACCAGTTTGAAGTGATCCAAAAAGTCTGCAAGACAAAGAAATTCTTCGTTAAAATTGCACGTGGAGACGTAACATTTTGCACTCTTGAACCAGTTTGAAGTGATCCAAAAAGTCTACAAGACAAAGAAATTCTTCGTTAAAATTGCACGCGGAGATGTAGCATAATTTTGCAATGTTGGACCAGTTTGAAGTAATCCAAAGTCCGCAAAACGAAGAAATTCTTCGCTAAAATTGCACGTGGAAACGGCACATAATTTTAAACTCTTGAACCAGTTTGAAGTGATTCAAAAAGTCCGCAAGTCGAAGAAATTCTTCGTTAAAATTGCACATGGAGACGTAACATAATTTTCCACTATTGGACGAGTTTGAAGTGATCCAAACTCTACAAGAAGAAGAAATTCTTAGTTAAAATTGCACGTAGAGACGTAACATAATTTTCCACTATTGGACGAGTTTGAAGTGATCCAAACTCTACAAGACGAAGAAATTCTTCATTAAAATTGCACGTGAAGACATAACATAATTTTACCCTGTTGGACCAGTTTGAAGTGATCCAAACTCTACAAGATGAAGAAATTCTTCGTTAAAATTGAATGTGAAGACGTAACATAATTTTGCACTGTTGGACCAGTTTGAAGTGATCCAAAAAGTCTACAAGACAAAGAAATTCTTCGTTAAAATTGCACGTGAAGATGTAACATAATCTTGCACTTCTGGACCAGTTTGAAGTGGTCCAAAGTCTGCAAGATGAAGAAATTCTTCGTTAAAATTGTACGTTAAGACGTAATATAATTTTGCACTGCTGGACCACTTTGAAGTGGTTCAAAGTCTGCAAGACGAAGAAATTCTTCATTAAAATTGCACGTGAAGACATAACATAATTTTGCACTGTTGGACCAGTTTGAAGTGATCCAAACTCTACAAGACGAAGAAATTCTTCATTAAAATTGCACGTGAAGGCATAACATAATTTTACCCTGTTGGACCAGTTTGAAGTGATCCAAACTCTACAAGATGAAGAAATTCTTCGTTAAAATTGCACGTGAAGACGTAACATAATTTTGCACTGTTGGACCAGTTTGAAGTGGTCCAAAGTCCGCAAGGCGAAGAAATTCTTCGTTAAAATTGCCCGTGGAGACGTAAAAGGTCGTGAAGACGTCGAACTTCTCGGCGAGCATCGCTCGAGGACAGATCGAAAGTTTTGCCGAAGGGCGGAGAGAGGAAGAGAGAGAAACCGAGCGGATTACTCGTCCGACGAACTCATCGATCCGTCTAGCTTCGTCTGCGGCTGTAGGCGGTGGCTGTGCTGCTGGCTGGCTTGCAGTCGGTCTTTTCATTATTTTCACAGGGCCGTGAACCTCGTTGAGAGAGAAGGACGAGAGAAAAAACGAGAGACTGCCGTAGAGTAGTGGGAGAGCTGCTCGTCTGCATTCAGGATATCCGGATAATCCTGGCGAATGCGGCGAAGCTTCTTTCACTGCAGTTTTAATATCTTTCCGGTGTCCCGACGTAGCCTCGCAAAACACTCGAGCGTAAAGCCCGTTGGCTATGATTCTGAATTAATGTCGAGGTCATCGCGGTCACCAAACCATATTTTATTTCTCGCCGGTGTAACACATTACGATTTCCTTTTTGCCCCTTTTTTTAAATTCTAGTTTCACTTCCTCAACAAAAATGCGTAGTTCAATTAATTAATTTTGCAATAAATTCTAGAAAATAATCGATAATCGATTTCTCATTTTACAAGGCCGACTCTAATTATCCGTACAAAATTCAAACCTCAACGAAATTCGATACGCTCTTTGAAATTTTGATGCTTGATTAATTACGAAGAACACAATAATAATTTGCAGTGATTACTTCATTATTTAATATAGTTCCTGTCATTTTAGTAAAGTTTTGGATATATGCGAAAAATCGTTAATCATTTAGGTTAAAAAAAAATTATTAACAAATTTACTACGATTTTTTTTTGGATTATGGTCCAAAACAAAAATTTGGAGCTTGTAGTTTTTTGAATTTTTTTAAAAAGGAAGTGAATGTTTGTAGAATTTAGGATATTTTGCTAAATAGTTCTTCATAAGTGCAGGTATGTTTAATGTTGTTTGTGATTGAATTTGGCACGAATCGGTTGATAGGTTAAAATTTTACAGCATTTTGGAAATTTCAAAAAAGTCTTTTTTCGTTATAACTTTCGTAAATTACGGGATATCAGGCTGAAATTTTCTACACAAATGGACTAACATTAAATCATTATCGCTGCTAAATTTGACGTGAATCGATAGGTTGGTTCTAATTTTATTGCAATTTCAATTTTTTTTAAAAGTGTATGTAAACATTTTAGCTCGTGTAAATTCTGTAATATCTGGCTGCAATTTGCGACATGAATCACGATAAGTGATTATCAATGATGAATTTAGTCCAAGGAACAGTTGCTAGGGTGTAAAATTTCGATTTTGATTCATAAAAAGAAAATTTGGAAATTTTCAATAGATTTAGATTAAATTTTTTAAAGTACAAATTTGAGAAAAATCCGTGAAGCGGTTAAAATGCTACACTTCGAAATTTAAAAAATGTCGAACATAAATGAGACTGTAAAATAAAACCTTGCCAATTATTTTTCATTATTTGCACAGTTTTTGAGTTATAGAACATTTATATCGAAAAGTAACGGTTAAAAAAATTAATTATCTCCTCCATTTTTTCCAATATTTAAGCGAAAATTAGTATTTTTTTGCAGCTATTCAAAAATTTACACTCTCTTTTATAATCACTTCATATTATTATTATTATTATATATATATTATATAATTATATATATTATATAAAAAATACTAATTTTCACTTAAATATTGGAAAAAATGGAGGAGATAATTAATGCATTAATTATGTTTCTTATATAATATATATAATTATATATTATCCCAATTAATTCATGAAATATAGTTTACAATACAGTTTTGTTTTGTAATTATATATTATATATAATTATTATATAAAAAATACTAATTTTCGCTTAAATATTGGAAAAAATGGAGGAGATAATTAATGCATTAGTTTCTTAATGCATTAATTATGTTTCTTATGTATAATATATAATTATATATTATTAATTATCTCCTCCATTTTTTCCAATATTTAAGCGAAAATTAGTTTTTTTTTATATAATAATTTTATATAATAATAATTTTTATATATTATATATAATGATATATTATATATAAGAAACATAATTAATCCATTAAGAAAATAATGCATTAATTATCTCCTCCATTTTTTCCAATATTTAAGCGAACATTAGTATTTTTTTATATAATAATAATTTTTTATATAACAATTATATATAATATATAATTACAAAACAAACTGTATTGTAAACTATATTTCATGAATTAATTGGTATTTCCAACTCTGCAAACAACATTACAGTCATAAACGTATTTCCTATACATTCTCAAAGGCTCTTTTTGTCCCACAATCAGGAACAAGGAAATTGTAATCGTTACAACATTGTAACAGATAAACGGTGACCGTTTAGAGGTCTGAGAAAATGACAAAGAGTCGTTGAAGCTAAATCGTTCGAGGGGTCATTGCCATTTGGTTGTCTAACCGATTTCATAATTTTTCAGTTATAGAATATTTATATTGAAAAGTAATTACTGCAAAAAATACTGCAAAGTGGAACTTGCTTCCCAATTATTTTCAAATTTTTACACAATAATTGGGAAGCAAGTTCCACTTTGCAGTATTTTTTATTAGTCAACCCACTTCTCATGTTCCATAAAAAAAAAATATTTCAATCAAACAACATTACAGTCAGAAATGTATTTCCTATAGATTCTCAAAGCCTCTTTTTGTCCCACAATCAGGAACAAGGAAATTGTAATCGTTACAACATTGTAACAGATAAACAGTGACCGTTTAGAGGTCTGAGAAAATGACAAAGAGTCGTTGCAGCAAAATCGTTCGAGGGGTCATTGCCATTTGGTTGTCTAACCGATTTCATAATTTTTCAGTTATAAAATATTTATATTGAAAAGTAATTACTGCAAAAAATACTGCAAAGTGGAACTTGCTTCCCAATTATTTTCAAATTTTTACACAATAATTGGGAAGCAAGTTCCACTTTGCAGTATTTTTTATTAGTCAACCCACTTCTCATGTTCCATAAAAAAAAAAAATATTTCAATCAAACAACGTTACAGTCAGAAATGTATTTCCTATAGATTCTCAAAGCCTCTTTTTGTCCCACAATCAGGAACAAGGAAATTGTAATCGTTACAACATTGTAACAGATAAACAGTGACCGTTTAGAGGTCTGAGAAAATGACAAAGAGTCGTTGAAGCTAAATCTTTCGAGGGGTCATTGCCATTTGGTTGTCTAACCGATTTCATAATTTTTGAGTTATAGAATATTTATATTGAAAAGTAATTACTGCAAAAAATACTGCAAAGTGGAACTTGCTTCCCAATTATTTTCAAATTTTTACACAATAATTGGGAAGCAAGTTCCACTTTGCAGTATTTTTTATTAGTCAACCCACTTCTCATGTTCCATAAAAAAAAAATATTTCAATCAAACAACATTACAGTCAGAAATGTATTTCCTATAGATTCTCAAAGCCTCTTTTTGTCCCACAATCAGGAACAAGGAAATTGTAATCGTTACAACATTGTAACAGATAAACAGTGACCGTTTAGAGGTCTGAGAAAATGACAAAGAGTTGTTGAAGCTAAATCGTTCGAGGGGTCATTGCCATTTGGTTGTCTAACCGATTTCATAATTTTTGAGTTATAGAATATTTATATTGAAAAGTAATTACTGCAAAAAATACTGCAAAGTGGAACTTGCTTTCCAATTATTTTCAAATTTTTACACAATAATTGGGAAGCAAGTTCCACTTTGCAGTATTTTTTATTAGTCAACCCACTTCTCATGTTCCATAAAAAAAATATTTCAATCAAACAACGTTACAGTCAGAAATGTATTTCCTATAGATTCTCAAAGCCTCTTTTTGTCCCACAATCAGGAACAAGGAAATTGTAATCGTTACAACATTGTAACAGATAAACAGTGACCGTTTAGAGGTCTGAGAAAATGACAAAGAGTTGTTGAAGCTAAATCGTTCGAGGGGTCATTGCCATTTGGTTGTCTAACCGATTTCATAATTTTTGAGTTATAGAATATTTATATTGAAAAGTAATTACTGCAAAAAATACTGCAAAGTGGAACTTGCTTCCCAATTATTTTCAAATTTTTACACAATAATTGGGAAGCAAGTTCCACTTTGCAGTATTTTTTATTAGTCAACCCACTTCTCATGTTCCATAAAAAAAAATATTTCAATCAAACAACATTACAGTCAGAAATGTATTTCCTATAGATTCTCAAAGCCTCTTTTTGTCCCACAATCAGGAACAAGGAAATTGTAATCGTTACAACATTGTAACAGATAAACGGTGACCGTTTAGAGGTCTGAGAAAATGACAAAGAGTTGTTGAAGCTAAATCGTTCGAGGGGTCATTGCCATTTGGTTGTCTAACCGATTTCATAATTTTTCAGTTATAGAATATTTATATTGAAAAGTAATTACTGCAAAAAATACTGCAAAGTGGAACTTGCTTCCCAATTATTTTCAAATTTTTACACAATAATTGGGAAGCAAGTTCCACTTTGCAGTATTTTTTATTAGTCAACCCACTTCTCATGTTCCATAAAAAAAATATTGCAATCAAACAACATTACAGTCAGAAATGTATTTCCTATAGATTCTCAAAGCCTCTTTTTGTCCCACAATCAGGAACAAGGAAATTGTAATCGTTACAACATTGTAACAGATAAACGGTGACCGTTTAGAGGTCTGAGAAAATGACAAAGAGTTGTTGAAGCTAAATCGTTCGAGGGGTCATTGCCATTTGGTTGTCTAACCGATTTCATAATTTTTCAGTTATAGAATATTTATATTGAAAAGTAATTACTGCAAAAAATACTGCAAAGTGGAACTTGCTTCCCAATTATTTTCAAATTTTTACACAATAATTGGGAAGCAAGTTCCACTTTGCAGTATTTTTTATTAGTCAACCCACTTCTCATGTTCCATAAAAAAAAAATATTTCAATCAAACAACATTACAGTCAGAAATGTATTTCCTATAGATTCTCAAAGCCTCTTTTTGTCCCACAATCAGGAACAAGGAAATTGTAATCGTTACAACATTGTAACAGATAAACAGTGACCGTTTAGAGGTCTGAGAAAATGACAAAGAGTCGTTGAAGCTAAATCGTTCGAGGGGTCATTGCCATTTGGTTGTCTAACCGATTTCATAATTTTTCAGTTATAGAATATTTATATTGAAAAGTAATTACTGCAAAAAATACTGCAAAGTGGAACTTGCTTCCCAATTATTTTCAAATTTTTACACAATAATTGGGAAGCAAGTTCCACTTTGCAGTATTTTTTATTAGTCAACCCACTTCTCATGTTCCATAAAAAAAATATTTCAATCAAACAACATTACAGTCAGAAATGTATTTCCTATAGATTCACAAAGCCTCTTTTTGTCCCACAATCAGGAACAAGGAAATTGTAATCGTTACAACATTGTAACAGATAAACAGTGACCGTTTAGAGGTCTGAGAAAATGACAAAGAGTCGTTGAAGCTAAATCGTTCGAGGGGTCATTGCCATTTGGTTGTCTAACCGATTTCATAATTTTTCAGTTATAGAATATTTATATTGAAAAGTAATTACTGCAAAAAATACTGCAAAGTGGAACTTGCTTCCCAATTATTTTCAAATTTTTACACAATAATTGGGAAGCAAGTTCCACTTTGCAGTATTTTTTATTAGTCAACCCACTTCTCATGTTCCATAAAAAAATATTTCAATCAAACAACATTACAGTCAGAAATGTATTTCCTATAGATTCTCAAAGCCTCTTTTTGTCCCACAATCACGAACAAGGAAATTGTAATCGTTACAACATTGTAACAGATAAACAGTGACCGTTTAGAGGTCTGAGAAAATGACAAAGAGTCGTTGAAGCTAAA
Source organism: Ephialtes manifestator (assembly GCA_963970395.1). NCBI lineage: Eukaryota > Metazoa > Arthropoda > Insecta > Hymenoptera > Ichneumonidae > Ephialtes > Ephialtes manifestator. Next base: position 25,579,036 of record OZ019979.1, read on the forward strand.
TCTTTCGAGGGGTCATTGCCATTTGGTTGTCTAACCGATTTCATAATTTTTGAGTTATAGAATATTTATATTGAAAAGTAATTACTGCAAAAAATACTGCAAAGTGGAACTTGCTTCCCAATTATTTTCAAATTTTTACACAATAATTGGGAAGCAAGTTCCACTTTGCAGTATTTTTTATTAGTCAACCCACTTCTCATGTTCCATAAAAAAAATATTTCAATCAAACAACGTTACAGTCAGAAATGTATTTCCTATAGATTCTCAAAGCCTCTTTTTGTCCCACAATCAGGAACAAGGAAATTGTAATCGTTACAACATTGTAACAGATAAACAGTGACCGTTTAGAGGTCTGAGAAAATGACAAAGAGTCGTTGAAGCTAAATCGTTCGAGGGGTCATTGCCATTTGGTTGTCTAACCGATTTCATAATTTTTCAGTTATAGAATATTTATATTGAAAATTACTGCAAAAAATACTGCAAAGTGGAACTTGCTTCCCAATTATTTTCAAATTTTTACACAATAATTGGGAAGCAAGTTCCACTTTGCAGTATTTTTTATTAGTCAACCCACTTCTCATGTTCCATAAAAAAAATATTTCAATCAAACAATATTACAGTCAGAAATGTATTTCCTATAGATTCTCAAAGCCTCTTTTTGTCCCACAATCAGGAACAAGGAAATTGTAATCGTTACAACATTGTAACAGATAAACGGTGACCGTTTAGAGGTCTGAGAAAATGACAAAGAGTCGTTGAAGCTAAATCGTTCGAGGGGTCATTGCCATTTGGTTGTCTAACCGATTTCATAATTTTTCAGTTATAGAATATTTATATTGAAAATTACTGCAAAAAATACTGCAAAGTGGAACTTGCTTCCCAATTATTTTCAAATTTTTACACAATAATTGGGAAGCAAGTTCCACTTTGCAGTATTTTTTATTAGTCAACCCACTTCTCATGTTCCATAAAAAAAAATATTTCAATCAAACAACGTTACAGTCAGAAATGTATTTCCTATAGATTCTCAAAGCCTCTTTTTGCCCCACAATCAGGAACAAGGAAATTGTAATCGTTACAACATTGTAACAGATAAACGGTGACCGTTTAGAGGTCTGAGAAAATGACAAAGAGTCGTTGAAGCTAAATCGTTCGAGGGGTCATTGCCATTTGGTTGTCTAACCGATTTCATAATTTTTGAGTTATAGAATATTTATATTGAAAAGTAATTACTGCAAAAAATACTGCAAAGTGGAACTTGCTTCCCAATTATTTTCAAATTTTTACACAATAATTGGGAAGCAAGTTCCACTTTGCAGTATTTTTTATTAGTCAACCCACTTCTCATGTTCCATAAAAAAAAAATATTTCAATCAAACAACATTACAGTCAGAAATGTATTTCCTATAGATTCTCAAAGCCTCTTTTTGTCCCACAATCAAGAACAAGGAAATTGTAATCGTTACAACATTGTAACAGATAAACGGTGACCGTTTAGAGGTCTGAGAAAATGACAAAGAGTCGTTGAAGCTAAATCGTTCGAGGGGTCATTGCCATTTGGTTGTCTAACTGATTTCATAATTTTTGAGTTATAGAATATTTATATTGAAAAGTAATTACTGCAAAAAATACTGCAAAGTGGAACTTGCTTCCCAATTATTTTCAAATTTTTACACAATAATTGGGAAGCAAGTTCCACTTTGCAGTATTTTTTATTAGTCAACCCACTTCTCATGTTCCATAAAAAAAAAATATTTCAATCAAACAACATTACAGTCAGAAATGTATTTCCTATAGATTCTCAAAGCCTCTTTTTGTCCCACAATCAGGAACAAGGAAATTGTAATTGTTACAACATTGTAACAGATAAACAGTGACCGTTTAGAGGTCTGAGAAAATGACAAAGAGTTGTTGAAGCTAAATCGTTCGAGGGGTCATTGCCATTTGGTTGTCTAACCGATAAGAGTTACTTATGCAATGACGATAAAATAACTGTGACTGGAGAAGCAGCAGAAATGTCTTGAGTAATATAAACGATAAAGTAGAAAGGTCGAGG